>LR749926.1:1010739-1072174 GCA_902729485.2 Mus minutoides | reverse complement strand
CTAAACAAAGAATTCTCAACTGAGGAATACCGAATGGCTGAGAAGCACCTGAAAAAATGTTCAACATCCTTAATCATCAGGGAAATGCAAATCCAAACAACCCCGAGATTCCACCTCACACCAGTCAGAATGGCTAAGATCAAAAATTCAGGTGACAGCAGATGCTGGCGTGAATGTGGAGAAAGAGGAACACTCCTCCATTGTTGGTGGGACTGCAAGCTTGTACAACCAGTCTGGAAATCAGTCTGGCGGTTCCTCAGTAAATTAGACATAGTACTATGGGAGGATCCTGCAATACCTCTCCTGGGCATATATCCAGAAGATGTTCCATCTGGTAATAAGGACACATGTTCCACTATGTTCATAGCAGCCTTATTCATAATAGCCAGAAGCTGGAAAGAACCCAGATGTCCCTCAATAGAGGATGGATACATTTACACAATGGAGTACTACCCAGCTATTAAAAACAATGAACTTATGAAATTCCGAGGCAAATGGATGGATCTGGAAGGTATCATCCTGAGTGAGGTAACCCAATCACAAAAGAACTCACATAACATGTACTCACTGATAAGTGGATATTAGCCCAGAAACTCTGACTACCCAAGATACAATTTGCAAAACACATGAAACTCAAGAAGAAGGAAGACCAAAGTGTAGACACTTCGCCCCTTCTTAGAATTAGGAACAAAGCACACATTGAAGGAGTCATAGAGATCAAATGTGGAGCTAAGACAAAAGGATGGACCAACCAGTGACTGCTGCAGCTGGGGACCCATCCTATAATCAGCCACCAAACGCAGACACTATTGAATACACCAACAAGATATTGCTGAAAGGGCCCTGATATAGCTGTCTTGTGTGAGGCTATGCCAGTGCCTGGCAAACACAGAAGTGGATGCTCACAGTCAGCTATTAGATAGAACACAGGGTTCCCAATAGAGGAGGCTAGAGCATGTACCCAAAGAGCTGAAGGGGTCTTCAACCCTATAGGTGGAAGAACAATATGAACTAACCAATACCCCCAGAGCTCGTGTCGTATGTAGCAGAAGATGGCCTAGTTGGCCATCATGGGAAGAGAGGCCGCTTGGTCATGCAAACCTTATATCCCTCAGTACAGGGGAACGCCAGAGCCATGATGTGGGAGTGGGTGGGTAGGGGAGTTGGGCGGGGGATGGGGAGGATATAGGAGACTTTTGGGATAGCATTTGAAATGTAAATGCAGAAAATATCTAATAAAAATTAAAAAAAAATTATTCCTGAATAGACCAGACTTTAACACTACTTCTTTAGAAGTATATTTATAAAAAAAATATTTACATTAAAATAAGTTCAAGTCTATGCATATACTCTGATATTCCAAATCATACAAAAGTCTGAAAGGAATAGAAAAGATTTCATTTTAGTTGCTTTAAAGATGTTTTTATTGTAGTAAGGTGCAACTGTTATCAGAGCAAGCATACAGCTGCATGATAGCACATGGAACCTCACTGACTCGAATCTGTTTCTGTGATCAATGTGTATCGCTCTCTTCTGATAATCATAAACAGTCATCTCTAAGGTATATTATACATTAGGGTCACATAACACAGAGAATTTCTGCAAAAAACTGAGTTATGGCACTTTTTATTTATATTCATTTTCACTCCTAAAAAAATAAAAGAGTCATTTGTAAAGTACAAAAAAAGATGCAACGCTAAGGAAAAACAGAGCTTTACACACGATTTTCCTTCTAGAAAATGGCTGTCACCTAAATGCATGAATTCTACGTTAGTTGGTGAAACATGCCACCCATCATATTAGAATATGATTTATGTTTCCATTGGTATGTATTCTCTTTCTTCCAGTCATTATTTACACATTAGCACAAAATACAAAGCAAATACAAGATTCTGAACATAGAAAAGAATAAAACATTTTTGATACATTTATCCTAGTAGATTTCTGGTCTCTTTTAGAAAACAAAGTCAAGGTTTCATTTTCCTGAGTCTCTTCAAGGCCACTTGATGTTGTGTAGTACTATCTTTAATTACATTTCCTCAAGACTTCTTCTAATAGCTTCTTCTAATTCCACATCTGCATTAAAAAAAAAAAAAGATTTTAAAACAGAGCAGACAGCAGACAAGTAATCATGTGTTATCTGAGTTTTATTAACACGTTTCTTTCCAAGTAGCAAACTTAAAATGCAGTAGAGTTCCTGAATGGCCATACAATCTCTTAAAACAGTCTCTTAACAACATAAAACTGTAAAAAGGCGTTAGTGGAGTTCTGCGAGGCAGTGAAAGCCGTGAAAAGGTTGCAACAAGACAAAGTTCATCCCTGAGAGAGGAAAGCTGCAGACACAGGCTCAACTTCACAGCTTGACTGCTGTGCCTTTCCAATCTGTGTCTATGTAAAATGGTTGGACTCTGGAACTAAAAACATAGCTCAGAAGTTAAGAACACCGGCTGCTCTTCCAGAGGATCCAGGCTCAACTCCCAGTACCCTCAGGTCCAGTTCCAGGGGATCTGAAACACTCTTCTAGCCTCTGCAGGCACCAGGCATGCACATGGTACACAGACATACATGCAGGCAAAAACTAATACACATAAAACAAAAAGAAATTCAAAAGATGATTCCAGATTCCACTCTGAAGGACACACACTTAATGTCCTTAGGAATCCATAGATAGGGTTTTGCTCTGCCAGAAATGCTCAACTGTGTAGATTGAGAGTGAAAAGGAAGAAGCGCCACAAAATAAGAAACCAACACACATGGGGAGAATTTCCAAGGTAGCCCAGAGAGGTGGCTTGGTGGGTGTGGTGGGCACTTGATGGCCTGAGCTTTGTCTCCTGGAGTCCGCAGGAGTCCTCTGACTGCCACATGCATGCAGGGATGCACTCCCACCCCCAACACGCACACCCACACACACCCACAGCAAACCAACAGAGGGAAACCTGAGGATGTAAGAAAACAAGTACTGGCTATGGAACAGGGAGGACGGGAAGATAACAACAGGAGAACAGGAGAGCACTGTGGGATGTGTATGCCCTCCTCACTGACCATGCCTGATTAACAGTAAGTACTGTTAGATAGTCAGTGGTATCTGCTCTCGATGATGGATACTGGACCCAGATTTCAGAAAGAGCACAGCAGACCTATATTTAAATCCAAGGCTACCTGAAACGTTAATTAAAGCAGCCAGCAATCTACTTCCCCTAACTTAGAACCCTCAGGACAAAACATGTAGCATGCTCTGCAGGGAAGGGGGCATGTGCTGTAAGCCAGAAATAATAACCCAACAAAAACTGCAACAAAATATGGGTTTTGCTCATACAATCAACCTTTAAACACTGGTTAGAAAACTTAGTAACAGGGTCTGAGAAGTTAGGGCACCCCAAAGTGTCTGGTATAAGGATTTATAAAGCCATGCGTGTGCCTAGACAGGATGTCAGCTCAGAAGCCACAGGAAGAGCCCTAAATCACTAATTCATCTCAGGCTTGACACACACCTGGCTGGCTGGTCGGGTCCAGCACAGAGTAATCTGGAAAGACAGGGAGAGGTGGGCTTTAGGTTTCTGGAATTCAGGGAAATTTCTGTCAAAAAGAACATTAGGAATATAGTTTTTCCCAAACTAGTTTGTAAAAATCAAGTGGACTAACTGCCTATTGTATCTGTATCAAGAATGGAAGAGGTAGCTGGGTGTCGTGGCACACGCCTTTAAATCCCAGCACTCGGGAGGCAGAGGCAGGCGGATTTCTGAGTTCGAGGCCAGCCTGGTTGGTCTATAAAGTGAGTTCCAGGACAACCAGGACTACACAGAGAGACCCTGTCTCAAAAAAAAAAAAAACACCTCAAAAAACGCAAAACCAAACCAAAACAACAACAACAACAACAACAAAAAGAATGGAGAGGTAACACTTGATTTCCAGGTCATTCTATCAATCCAGCACCACCAACAGCAAAAGAATATAAACACCAAAGTATGCAGGAAGGGCCAGTGACTACTATACAGATCCAGTGTTTGCATAGCCACTGCATTTCACGTGGCTGCCTGGGTGGTCAGAATCTCATACTGGTTCACAGACAGCCACCATCACAGGAAGGAACAGCTTAGCTTGCCCCAAAAAGCAAAAACTACAAGCAAATTTACCTGCCTTTGACACCATCTGTCAAAACACAGTGTTGGGAAAGATGAAGACATTATTTTAAGGAGTCCTAAACTTTTTGAGTTTGTCTCAAACAGGTTGTAGTAATTATCCAGTAGCAGGAGGACAGGCTCTGGTGGATCTAACACACTGTAACTTCATCTATCCAACAAGCAATCATTACTGCTCATGTCATGCTAGGTTCTGGTGAAGCAAAGAGATAAGCATGACTTTAACATCATCACCAGGGAGCTCGGCAGGGATGAGAAGACAACCATTTCAAGTGAACCTGTTATGGTACAGTCGCAGCTTTCTACAGATAGCAGCTATAGCTCTGCCCAAACCAGAGAAATTTATCTGTGTATGTGCTGTTTACCTGTAATCTCTGCTACTAAGAAGACTGAAGCAGTAAGACTGGGAGTTCAAGGTTGCCTAAACAGTGTAAAAGACAACCATCTCCACAAAACAAGACAAAAGCAAACCCAGTACATCAAACAGAAATGACATTTGAGCTATGCATCGTGCAGTGTAGCAGTTCTCAACCTGTGCATCATGACCTGTTTGGATGCCAAACAACCCTTTCAAAGGGGTTGCCTAAGAGCATCAGAAAGCAGATATTTACATTTTGATTCACAAGAGTAGCAAAATTACAGCTAAGAAGTAGCAAGAAAATAACTTTGTGGCTGGATGTCATCACAACGTGAGGAACTGTATTAAAGGGTAGCAGCATCAGGAAGGGAGAGAACCAGTGGTGTAAAGGAAAAGGAAAGAATGGTAATTAGAGGAAAGAGGAGGCTTCAGGTCCCTGCCTTGGCAGGGGATGCTGTAGGCTGAATACTGGGCAGGAGGCATCATCAGGAAACAAGTCACTCTGTCTCAGCCTTTGACTGTCTATGGACATAATGTTGGCATTTCAAACTTTACTAGTGGAAAATTTAAGGTATCTTCTTCTGGATTCTTTGATTTGTTAAATGTTTGAGACAGAGTCTCATGTATCCCAGATTAGCTTCCAGATTACTAGATAGCCAAGGGTGGCCTTAAGTGTCTGATTCTGTCTCTGTTAACCTCCATCCACATCTGGCTTTATGCAGCATACTGGGCAAACACTTTACCAACTGAGCTATGTCTCCAGCATGTTACTTGAAATTTTTAGCAGTTATTCTTTCCCTAAGCTAAGAACCATAAAAACATTCAATGTCCTAACTATAAAATGGATTGTAGAAATAACAAAACGGGGGAGGTTCTGAAATATACCCAGTTAGACACAATGCAGACTGACCAGACACACAAGTCAAACATCCCAATGTGTGGGTAGTTAAAAATTCACAATTTTGACCGCCATTTCCTGGAATGAGTCATAAGTTTTAAAATAAAGGCTGCAAAAGCCTGCTACTGCATTCCAGACTTCGACGACTAGGTGTCCTTTTCAATCATCATACAGAAAGAAGCATTTTTTAGAGGAAGTAATACTGGGACAGTGAAGGCAAAGGGAGCTGTTAAAGATGACACCACTCAGGTGGCAGGGATGCAGTCTTACCCTCTGTGGCCCTGAGCTCCTCTGCTAGAGATCCTTTCACCCCCGAGCTGTCATCGCTGTCACACTCTGTAAGACAGAAACGCAAAGGCAGCTCTGAAAACACCGAGTCCTGCCCCAGGTGTGAACCACCAAGCTTAGCCAAATGATAGTATTTTCAAAGATTTTCTCATACCAAGTTTATTCAGTGGTGCCCCATTGCTGGCCCAGCAGGGCTTGTTAATGCTTATATTTTCAAACCAGAGGCACTCATTGCTATAAAGGGCAAAAAAAGCCTTAATTGACAATGGCAACATGGCACAAAATCACTCAGTATCATAATGGCTTTCATAATGAAGCTCCCAGGTCCTATAAACTGCAATGATTGACCAGGTATTGGGGGAAATCATTTCTGGTATAACCAATGACCTTGTTATTTATTTGGCTGATCACTTTTAATCAAAATTTAAATGAACATCTATCAATGTGTCAATATACAACTATATGTAAGAAAGACATACACAGCACACAAATATATATTAGGGACTGAATTAAGGTCAAAAACACTAAAATGTAACTAGTACTTGCTTCTGCAAAAACACAGAAAAACACCAGAAATTAAGATTTTACTCACAATTTGAGAAAAATTTAAATTTTGTACTTCACTATATGTTTTTGCAGAAATTTGTTTTGCTATTTAAACATATTGCTTTAAATACTTGAAGCAACGTCTTAGAGAAACATTTAGTTTTAAAAACAAAATCTAATATTTTTATAAAGATACAGATATTACAAACAGAGAAAGAGCTGATGAGACGGCCCAGCTGCTAACGGCACGTGTCACCAGGCCTTTGCAAGCAGGAGAGCAGAGCCCAGGCCTGCATGTGCTTCTGTGACGTCCGTGGTGCACATGTGTAATAAAGTGCAATGAAGTTTGTTTTAAAAGAGAACAAAGGGAGAGAAAAAAGAAAAGCCAATGAACAACAACAACAAAACTATAAAAGAAAAAGTGCCTACAGTGTAAAGTCTAGGTCAGCCAAAAGAACATGTGCAGACTGACCCTGGTGCTTCACCTCCTGGTGGGGTCCTAACATGTGGAGCTGTCTGTGTGAACCAAGCATGGCTCACACTGCTGCAGGGCAGGTTCTTCGGCCTCAACCAAGCGATCGATCGCACAGACTGAAAAAATCATTACCATTCTTCCACCTACAGCCCTCTGACAGAATTAACCAGACTATAAAGACTCAGAGGCAAGAGGCAGATTGGCCATCTGAATTACTTCAAAAATTGTTTAACATAAAGCCTATCCTACAGGTATGGCACTGCCTCAGCCGTCTAGATGTTCACTGCACAGGGCAGCTTTTATATTCACTCTAAGACAGATTTCAAAGTCTCTGTATCTTTGGCTCTACAGACACAAATTACACTTAGTACTTTGATCTTACTCATTTGACGTAAAGCTACAACGAAATGCATACAGCAAAGTCTTAGGTATGTTCTCATAGAAGACTGTTTACGAAGTATCTGATAACAGTTATCTGTGGCAAACTCTTTCTCATTGCTTCTCATTCGCAAGAGAGGACACAGGTCCACACAGAATGGAGGTAAGGTGGATGGCCAGCCAGCCAGGGCTACTACTGTACTTCTCAGAGCTGCAGGTTACATATATACAATCTGAGATGCCTGGAAGACAGGGAGGTTAGTTTAGTGGCTCAGCATGGATCCTAGGGCATTTACAATGCTGACTACTGCTTTTCCTGACTGTGTTCAGCATCAGGGCCAGTTTATTTTTGAGGCACTAGAACTCTCACAACTAATTTCTATCTTCTGATAAAAATAAAGTTCGAGGCCAGCCTTGTCTACAGAGTGAGTTCCAGGACAGCCAAGGCTACACTGAGAAACCCTATCCCCAAAAAACCAGTAAGTAAATAAATAAATATTCTTAAATATTGCTTCAAAAAGAGAAAATCTAATATATACCTTTATGTAAACAAAATGCAGCATCTTTGCTCTATAGCACAGTCTTAAAGTACACGGCTAGAGGCAGTAAGTTACAGTGCAAGTGGGTGAGTAGAGATCCCCTCTCCAGCATGGACACTGGCTTATGACAGGCAGGATGGTATTGAGGAAAAGTCAAGCAGAGGCCATGGGTAAGTAACTCAATCTTCCCTAGATCATGGCTTCCTCACCCCTAAACATTTATAATCCAATACATCCAACCCATAGCATTAAAAAAAGAGGACTAAAAAACACATGTGTCTAAATTCTAAATGTTTGAATAATAAGACTAAAATAAAATTACAGCATGTTGGTTGTAAATAGTATGCCCTCAATGAAAGCCATTTTACTGAAAACTTAGGTGACAAGTGTTACATTCATCTCTGAAACATGAAACTTACATTAAAGATTTCTGAACAAAATGTAAACAGACTAAGGGGCCTCTGGGGTACTTCTAAGTGGGTAAAAATAAAAATTACAGAGTAGGAGAGAATATTCAGAACTAAGGCATGGCATAATAGGGAAGAATTCACTTTCCTTTATAACCTTGCATGAACACTGTGACCTTCTGTCACAGCTGGCTGAGGACTCCCAATTCCCAGTGGCTCTGCCTCCCTAGGGGTGGTGGCTCTGCCTCCCTAGGGGTGGTGGCTCTGCCTCCCTAGGGGTGGTGGCTCTGCCTCCCTAGGGGTGGCTAGTAGCCATGTGCCCCCAGGCCCAGCTTCCTTACTGCTTCATAAGGATACTTGAGTGCTTAAGCATGGTGGCACATGACATGACACCTGCACTTCAGAGGTGGAGGCAAGAAGATCTGGAGCTCAAAACCAATTTGGCCATGAGAGACCATTTTAAAAATCAAAGGGAATGGGAGGGTAAATAAAATTATAATTTGTAGAATCAACTGATCCACTGTAATTGTTGATTTCAGTAACATTTTTCATTGTGAGTTTTTACTAAAACTGTAGTTTCAAATATATTAGAAAAAAAAAAAAAAAAAAACCAGAAGTGGGAAGTGCTAATCCATCTAGTAACAGTCTGAAAAGAAGCTAATTTTCTGTCACTGAGGCCACTTGCCAAAATCTTCAACTCTTTTCTATTTCTGCTTTTTTTTTTAAATTTGAGACGGGTCTCATGTTTCTCATTATCAGGGCCTTTTGGGGGGTTGCTACCTTTAGAAACAGGGTCTCACTTTGTAACCAAAGCCCAAGGTATCCTACAACTCACAGCTATCCTCCTGCTTCAGTCTCTGAACTGCTAGAAGGACCAAGTGTGACTCACCACAGCTGTATATTACAACATTTAAATATCATTCTTATATTCTCTTCTTTCCCTTCAGAAATTAGGAAAGGCAAAGCTACTTTCTTTTTCAAATACTGGGCAGTGAAACTGAACTAGTGACCATGGACAAGCTCAGAGGTGGATAGGGCAGTGGCAAGCAGAGCAATGGAGGGGGGGGAGGAGGAAGAGGAGGGGAAGCCCAGCTCCCCAGGCACTTACAGCTCACACGCTCTCACTGTGTCAGAGCCGAGCTCTCACACAGTCTCTACACTTTTCTTCTAGGAATTGCTTTCTTGTTTACCTATTAACATCTGTGTTTTGGACAAAACTGAATGTATTCAGGTGGCAGACCATACTTCACTTTCTAAAAATCTGAAGATAAATTTGCAATCTTAGAAACAGTGAAGATCTGAATTTGAGCTTTAATATGTTTTATGACATTAATACGTATTTTATACAAGTGGACACTGATTTTATTAGAATAAAAAAAGGCTGTGGAAAATTAGTGTGATTAATCCTCATTCTGAAACACTAAAGAATGAAAGTAATAATACCAGGCATGATGGCAATAGTGCGAGATTTTCAGCACTTGGGAGGAAGAGACAGGAGGATTAGGTGTTCAAGGCTAGCTTCTGCTATATCAGCTTCTTCCAGACAGAGGCTAGCAAGGCTAGCCTGGCTATAAGAGATCCTGCTCAAAGCAAACAAACAAGATGTAAGTATATAAGGAAAGACAAGCAAGACAGATGGATGCAAGCACAAAGGTTTAGGAAACAGACATCAGTTCACTAGCAGACAGCAGTTTATTGGTTTTCTCAGCAGTGAAATCTCCTCCTCTTGGGCGGTTTGCACCGTGATGGCAGACGCATACCTTTGGTAGTATCAGATATGCTATTTAACAAGGCACACATCATGTCTCCCTCTAAGTGATGAGGGTTCAGTATATGAGCTGGCCTCTGGGTCTTCTTAAATTGATTCTCTAGCTCCAGAAAGCCTTGATCTCCCGAGAGGATGGTGAAAGGAATCTGTTTGGGAAGTTGCTCATCTAGACGGCCAGCCTAAGTTGGAACAAACAGTATAGGTTGTTAAAAATCTGCAAGAGTTTCAAATCAAGTAACATGTATTTCACAAGGAGTACATATCTAGGAAAATATGTTATACTGACTCCCTAGCCAGCCTTAATAGTTGACATATGGCAACCAAAAGTCAAATGTTGGGCTGGTGAGATGGCTCAGCGGTTAAGAGCACCGACTGCTCTTCCAGAGGTCCTGAGTTCAAATCCCAGCAACCATATGGTGGCTTACAACCATCTGTAATGAAATCTGATGCCCTCTTCTGGAGTGTCTGAAGATAGCTACAGTGTACTCACATATAATAAATGAATGAATGAATAAATAAATAAATATTAAAAAAGAAGTCAAATGTTAGCTGTCAACAATTACAAGACCACCTACTGAGGCAGCAGTGAAGGAAAAGCAGCAGGCATCTACAAGTCCAAGGGAGGCGCCTGCATGACGGAGGGACCTAAAGGCCATCTCCTCAAGGAAGAGCACATAAGCCCTCACAGGGAACATGTTCAGAAGGTGAACTGTAAGACTCAATCAAAGGAAGCAGGAATCTCTTGAGGCTGAAGCAGCAGGTGACACATTTGCAAAAGCATCCATTCACAGGAACTGAGTGACTCACACAGGAGACTTAATAGGAAGTGAGTGAGTCCTGGCTCAATAGATTCACTAGGTCGGTTGGTCGGAGACAGATGTAAATGCAAAGTCCATTTAGGACAAGGACAACAGTTAATACAGCGTCTCTCAATTTCAGATATTAAAATGCAAAGGTATATTGTACTCAGCAAGTCCAGGATCATCTTGACTTATAACTAATCCACAAATAACTAACTTTGCTATGTACAGATGAAATCTTCTGGAGGACTGCCATAAAATGTAAGTCCATGTGTGGGGGTCCTGGCCAGACACACAAGCAGTGTGTAGGACCTGACGCAGAATGGTTTATATGATATCGGCTCTGAATAACGACGATCTATGCTGCCATTACAGTCCAAAAGGCAAAAATCCAAATGCATCCTAGAATGCCATCTGGTTTTAAGTAACACGTCTACTTACATGCAGACACACAGAGCTTGACATCAGGTCTTTAATAAAACTCCTACTTACATGCATACATATGGCAAAATCAGCAGCATCTTTTCTCTTACTACAACGAGGATGAAGAAAGAAGCATCCAATCCTGCTCAAGTAATTATAGACTTTACAGCTGAGCGGAGGCTTCCAATTGGTGTTTCTCCCTATTAATTTTTAAAAAAAATATGATAATCAAGCAAGGAATAAAGTGACTGAGAACTTTATCAAGGTAAACTATAACCTCTATTTTTCTTCTTGAAAGTACTAAATTACAATGTGAGAGAACTGGCCTGCAGATGTAACTCACTTATCAGAGCAGATGCCTAGAATGCATAAAGCCTGGGGTCCTACCTGCAGCACCTCATAAACCAGGCCTGGTGGTTCATACGCATGTGGGGTGGAGACAGGATGACCAAGAGTTCAGCTACAAAACATGTTGTCTCAGTCCTGGAATAAGCATTACCATCTTGTCGCTTGGGAACATAGACTGACTTCCTTTAATCTGCCTACACGTGTAGAAGTTCATGGGGTGAGGGGTGGAGAGATGTTTCCATGGTTAAGAGTGCTGGCTGCTCTTCCAGAGAACAGAGGTTTAATTCCCAGCATACATAGGTAGCTCACAACTGTCTATAACTCATCCAGAGAATCTGATAGCATCTTTCAGTCTCCATAAGCACTAGCAGCTCCTGCACAGCATACAAAGAGGCAAAACACACATCTGCATTAAAAAAAAACTTTTCTTGGAAGTTCGCATGGATAGTGAGCTGAGTGAAAAACAAAAGCTAACATTCTTCAAATGGTGTCATTCTACATAAATTTAAAGTTTGGTAGGTTTTACAAATATGTCAAAGTCAGCGACTAAGAAACAATGCATGCACATTCTAGATATGTCTGCTTATGTTAATGTGAGTGCTCTCTGCCCTCCTCAGATGGAATTCTCTTGTGTGGGCAAAAGTCCGATCAGACTCCTCAGAAGTCAGAGTGCTGAGGCAACTGCTGTTGAATGCCCAGTTCCTCCAATACCCAAGAAATAAGGAAAGAGGGAGCAGAAGAATGGTCAGAGGCTCTGAAACACAGTCTTCAGGACATGGCACGGCTGCCACAACTGTGAACTCATAGTGACTGTGAGAACTTGCAAAGGGTGGGCTCATCTACAATGCACAATGGACAAGTGACCATAGTTGCTGGAGGCAGTCACTGGTTTAGTGATGTAGTCAGTGCTAAGACTACCCATGCTCACTAAACAGCCTCTCCCCTACACTCATGCCAGCAAGAGACAGACATGAAAACAGAAGGAGGAAATTGTGTGAAGTAGGGGTTCAGGGGAGATGTGAGATTGCAATGGGGGCAAATATGACTATATATATATATATATATATGTACACACACACACATATGAAGTTTTCAAGGATTTTTAAAAATTAAAAAGTATGACAGCAGTACTAGACTTAATAAAACATTAGATTACTTTATCCAGATTAGTATGTTTCTATCTTTAATGCCAATCCTTACCTTTTTAAGCTATTTCCTCTAAAAATGCATCAGATACTCACTACCCTAAACCTCAGTAAATCAGAGAATTCCTTCCCGTATTCTGGCCAGTGGTTTATAAGCATGCAGTGGTATGGTACTTCCTGAAAAGCAACAATGAGCTAAAGAGGCAACTACAGCCTACTGAAAATCTTAGCACTCCCACAGCTCTGAGAACGCACTTCAAGATATAACTCCTTTCCAGTGACCCTGTAACAAGCACAAGCCTCTCAGCCTGCTTCCTTACACTTTGTTTTTAAACCCATGTTTAACTGTTAAATGTACACAACTAGTAAAATACGATCCTCCTCTCCTGCTTTCTTGCATTTTAAATGCCTGACACATCATAGGTGTTGAATGAATCTTTCTTCAATATATTCTGAAAGATACATGAATTTGGGGTTAGCAAACAGAAAAAGATGTTAACAACAACAGCGAAATCCCTAGTGCCAGCCGTCCAGACAGCTCAGTGGGTAAAGGTGCTTCTCACCAGAACTAATGATCTAAGAATGATCCCCCAAATCTACATAGTGTAGGAAGAGAATCATTCCCACAGACTGTCCTCCGACCTCCACACACATAAGAGGCAAAATTAACATAAACAAGTAACCTAGCATATTAGCGCACAGTAGTAACACTCAAACTGTGTTTTCATATTCTACTCAGGAAGGCTCAAAGGATCCTTTTTAAGTGAATCACATTCTCAGAAGAGTGCCCCTAATGCTTTCCTTCTTAACCATACCTTGAAAGCCCCAAATAAATGTTCCTTGATTAAGATGCCCAGGTAGATGACCAAAAAAGTTCGACCAGTTATCAAAATCTACAAAGACTATATGAGTCATTGTTCGCAGGTAGTCCATGTCTGGAAGCTCAACTTCCTCCTCTAAGAAAAACAAACAACAAAAACAACAACAACAACAAAACCATTAACATGAATGCAGTAAGAATCGTTCATATTAGTAGCATCTAGATCTAAGGTTTGTAAGAACCTGAAGATGTAACATGGCTTGGAAATAGGAACAGTTGGTAGTAACACATTGAAGAGGCCCCTGTTAGTCCTACTAGGAGCTATTCATTTAAAAATATTCCAAGGTCTGTATGAGAACCACTAGAAGCTGTAAGGCCCTGTCATGGTGGAATAGCTTGAAAGGAGCCAGGTAAGAAGGGAAGCATGGGAGATGAAAGGAGAGCCTGAGAGAACCAAGAAATAGGGTAAAGTAAACTTTACCAGCACCTTTATAGCACCCATGAGATCTGGCTTTGAAGCTCCCTTATTTGTGTTCTCTTGAGTGTTTGATCCTCAAACCAGAGAGCTGCTAATAAATCCATACAGATTTATTAGTAGAAAAGCAAATTTACTAGAGAAATGTAGATTCTCATGACAAAGAGCAAATTTTGTGCGATTTTATGTCACTCCAGATGCTTTCAAGCCGTGATCTTCTGTCCTACCTCAATGTTGGGTTAAGGTGTGCTCTGTACATTGTACTCTACTTAATTTGCTTTACAAGTTCCCTTCCAGCCTTCCTAGTCAGAACATTAAGACCTCATTTGAATGTTGTTACTATGCATTGTATTCTATTAGATTATGTTTGTGTCTGTGTTGACATAAGTACACAAGTCTTTTCATGCACATTGAATATTTATGGATAGTGAAATTCTATTTAATCTTCAAATTTGAACTTCTATTTGACCTAGTACATTAATTTGTTAAAAGTAACTTTATTTTCAATAATTTTTTTTTTTTTGGTTTTTTCGAGACAGGGTTTCTCTTTATAGCCCTGGCTGTCCTGGAACTCACTTTGTAGACCAGGCTGGCCTCGAACTCAGAAATCCGCCTGCCTCTGCCTCCCGAGTGCTGGGATTAAAGGCGTGCGCCACCACGCCCGGCTTCAATAAAAAATTTTTAATGGCTCTTTAACAAGAAACCTTAACCATGTCATGGTAGTGTGTGTCTGCAGTCTTAGCACTTGTGATGTGAAGGCAGAAGAATCATAAATTCAAGGCCAGCCTTGATAGCATAGTGATTTTTTAGTCCATTCTGAGTTAAATAAGATCCTGTTTCAAATCAAAACAAAACCACAAAGACCTTATAGTCAAGGGAAGAGAGCTTAAGAAGGATATGATCATGTGTGAAATATCCTAAACAGTACCTGGTTTAAGTATAAATAGCTCTATACAGGTTGGATTTCTTGAAAAAGTTTCAGTAGAGATAAACAATAGGAACAATGAACAGTTTTGCTATAGGACCTCTAATATCTTTTAGACTTGAGGAATTAGGATATTCTTACCTGGCCCCTTTCAAGCTATTCCACCATGACAGGGCCTTACAGCTTCTAGTGGTTCTCATACAGACCTTGGAATATTTTTAAATGAATAGCTCCTAGTAGGACTAACAGGGGCCTCTTCAATGTGTTACTACCAACTGTTCCTATTTCCAAGCCATGTTACATCTTCAGGTTCTTACAAACCTTAGATCTAGATGCTACTGTCATTTTCTATCAAACACAGACAAGCAAAACATTCCCCCAAAGTAATGAGAAAACTGAAAGAAAAGCACAAAAGAACATAAAACTCTGGGGCCACTGTTTTACTTTTTTGGAACTAGAATTAATTAGACCATGAAAGATTTAATACTTTCTTATTGAAAATCCACAACTAAGCATCAAGAACTATGTGCACTACAGAGCAAACCTGTGACATCAAGGGTCTGGAGTCTGGTGTGGTGTTGCACACCCATAGTCCAAAGGCTGAGTTGGGAGGGTCACTTGAGCCCAAGAGTATGACAACCATCTGAGTAACAGTATAAGACTCCATGTCACCAAATAAATCAATGGTAAGTAATCAAAGTCTAACCAGAGCCCCAGCTTGCCAGCCTTAGCTGCTGGGCCTCCTCCACACATGCCGCCAGCCAGTTCTGAGCCTCTTGGTCCAGCAGTGGCTGTGTATCCCCAGGAGAGGCTGAGGCATCTTGGAGTCTAGCAGGTGCTGTAATCAAGGGGGCTCCTTGTACCTCCGCTGACACTAGGAGGCGCTAGGTACAGGCCCACACTGCGGAGGGTTTTGCAGGCCTTCCATCAGGCAGACAGACTGGGACAAATGTTAAAAACTATTACTGAAGCCGGGCGTGATGGCGCACGCCTTTAATCCCAGCACTCAGGAGGCAGAGGCAGGAAGATTTCTGAGTTTGAGGCCAGCCTGGTCTACAAAGTGAGTTCCAGGACAGCCAGAGCTAAACAGAGAAACCCTGTCTTGAAAAAACCAAAAACCAAACAAACAAACAAAAAAACTATTACTGAGATATTACTGAAATGCTACTTTATAAACACAAATGATTTTTTAAAAAGAACCACAAAAACTTTATTTTGTCAGCCAGCTTGTTCTGTTTCTACTCTATCTTCTACAGTTCACCAGGTTAATATTCAAAATATTTATCTACTGAAAAATAACTAAACCTTTAAATAAATCAAAGCACTATTCTATTTACTTAATCCAATTATTTGGGGGGAAAGTCAAAGGAAGTCCTCAGTCCTAGCTACCACTTGGAGCTTTTTACTTGCAAACACTGTCTTAATTATTTATTACAAAGCTTTGCTACAAAGTCATCTTATACTACGTTTATAATGTCTCATATTTAAAGAATGAGGCCAGACCCAGCATGGCAAGTCGTGACTGTAATGCCAGCACTCAGAAGGCAGAAGAACTGACACAATTTCTAGACCATTCTAGCTAAATCCAGGCTAACCTGGGCTAATGTGCGAGACCTGGTCTTAAAAAAACAAAACCAAGCAAATAAAAAGTTAAACTTTAAAATTGACTTAAATTATGTATTTTTATTTGATATTCATTGGCATTCTGCCTGAATGTATGTCTGTGTGAAGGTGTCAAGTCCCCTGGCACTGGAGTTACAGAGAGGTGTGGGCTGCCATGTGGTTGCTGGGAATTAAACCTGGGTCCTCTGGAAGAGCAGTCAGTGCTCTTCACCACTGAGCCATCTTTACAGCCCCAACTTTATTTTTATTTAAAAACAAACAAACAAGAACAAAACTGAAGAGATACAAAAGGGATTCATCTAGAGCTGGTGATGGAGCTCAGTGATAGTGCATTTGCTTAGTATTCACAACAGAAGCTCAACACAAAGATACACAGACAGAAACACACTTACACATAAAGGGGAGACATTTGTTTTTTTAACAAACCTTCATATTTTAAGGAGAATGTGATTTTAAGGTTCAGAATAACTCTCAAATCTTTTAGAAAGAGTACAACTTGTCATTTCTTTGTAAACAGAAAGAGATCTACTCTACTATTTAAAGACAGCATAAGCACAAATCCTTGAAAGTGCACACTGGCTGCTGCTGTCCTCACGGATGCAGCTGATGTCAGCAGCCACTCAGCCTCCACTAGTGGGTACATACGTGCTTACGTACGTCCCAGTGTGAGCGTGCCAAACTTGTCCCATGCTGTAAACCATACCTATGTTCTGGCAGCATACGTCATGCTCAGCTCCTTTTTCCACATCCGAATGTTTCAGGTTTTTCTTGGCATGTGAGGCACTAGCAGCCAGCTGGCATGTGCTGCTTCTGTCAGCTGCACCTGGGGTCCCCGTGGGTTTCTGGAGGGCTGCGTGCGTCCTGTGGAAGTGCTGCTGGGCACTCTCCGCGGTCTGGAAGGCCTTGGTGCAGACGCTACACTTGATCACATACTGCTGCTCCTCCTCACTGTTCTCTTTCCTGTGCGCTTCACGAATATGAGTGTTAATGTCGGTCACATTCTGTGCTGTGGCTGAGCACGAGCTGCAGCGAAACCACAGCCTACCTTTCTCCAGCAGGACTGGAAGACATCGATCATAGTCTTCCTTTCGGTTGATTTTACAGATGTAACTCTCATGACAGCCACAGCTTAGTAAATTACTGGTCTCTACTATTTTAAAATCGCTTTCAGTTTTAATTGAGGTTTTAGTTTTTTCTGATACAAACACATAATCTATGCTGTGGTATTCCTTATAGTGACTCAGAAATTCTTCTTCCTTGTTAAAAATGAGATCACAAAGCCCACAGAAGTACTTCATCTTGATCTCATTGTCATGCTCGTCCTGGCAATGTCGGTACAGAGTTTCCAGTTTATGGAAAGTCTTTCTGCAGTGGGCACAGCTGTATCTGTGAAAGCGGTGGCTTGTCAAGGACAGGCAGTGCTGCTTTACACACTCCTGGGAATCAAACATGTCCTCACAGATGCGGCACTGCCACCTGCCCCTGGGAGGACTGTTTGCCAGGCAGTTACCAACAACAGCAATGGGTGAAGGAGGATTGTCAGCATTCAAATGGCTCTGTACGGAGGACGACGGCATGGCCTCCTCCTCTACCTCATCCATTTCATAAAAATACCTATGCCCACTGTGAAACTCAGTAACGTGTGCCATGATGGCATCTTTCTTTATTAACTCCTTTTTGCACGTCCGACACCAAAATAAAAAGTTATTTAAATGAGCCCCTCCATGAAACCGGCTCATGTGTAAACGCATGACCCCCGAATCTTCACAAACCTTTCCACAGACCACACACTTATAACACATTGTGTTTGCTGAGAAAACATGTTTTTCTACCGCCTCTTCACTGGGAAACCGCCGACTGCATTCACAAAACCAGGCTGTGACTGCGGGACTCTGCCTCTGCACACGAGTTGCACCTCCAAGGCTTTCAACACCTAATTTCACCTTCTTTGTCAGAACGACACAATCCTCTGCACTGGACTCTTTAATGGACAGAATCCGTTTAAGTGATGAAATTTTTGATTGACTGAATAAATGTAAATCACAAGGAGGCCGACTCCCTTCACTGATGTGACAATAAAGCAAGACAGACTCTTCCACTGAGTTCACAAGTGTAACTTTGTGTCCTGAATTCTTGTGACTTTGGGTGCTGGCTACATCCATAAAGACCTGAGTGCAATCTGAACAATAACCTCTTAATATGAATTCTTTTGCAACCTGAGTAATGCTTTTTTCAGCTATAGCTACAGGTCCAGCATTTCGACAACGAACCCTAATTTGGATTAAAAAAAAAAAAAGCATAAGTTTTCTCTGCTTTATATGACAAGAATTTTAAAATAACAATACAAATAAGTACTAAAAGATCTTTTCAATAACACAGTTAATCTATCATCTTAAAGTACTTTTTTTTTATTACCCCTATTTTATTTTTCTCATCCACATACAAGAATTAAAGTAGAATTAGGAGATTTTAAATATAAAGGCAAACTCCTGAAAACATCAATCAGTATCAAATTCGTTGATATAGGGGCCTTGAAGCAAATTAGATTCACAAGGTCATTCAAATATGTGAATGACCACTATAAACTTCTAGATAATATTCCACTTTAAAAAAAATATTTATTTATTTTATGTATATGAGTACACTGTAGCTATCTTCAGACATACCAGAAAAGGGAATCAAACTCAGGACCTCTGGAAGAGCAGTCAGTGCTTTTAACCACTGAGCCATCTCTCCAGCCCAATATTCTACTTTTTGTTGCTGTTTTCTGACTTCATTGTAAGTTTAATTGATTAACTTAACTGCATTTATTTATTTAACAAGTATGGGTGATTTGTCTGCATATCTGTATACTGCTTGTGGGCCCCGAGTTTTCAGAGTTATCTGAGTCCTACAACTGGAGGGGTCAGACAGTGGTGAGCTGCCACTGTGGGCGCTGGGAATGAAGCCCAGGCTTTCTGGAAGAGCAGCAGAATATGCTCTAAACGCTGACCATCTCTCCCACCCATTCTGTTGGATGGAATTTCACCATGTAATTGAGGCTGGCCTTGAACTTGTGACCCTTCTTCTGCAGCTTATAGTGCTAGGGTTACAGGTCAGCACCACAACTCCCAGAACTCTTTGTTAATAATTGACTAACTTATGTCAGGAATATGTCCTGACATATTCACATTTCTTTTCTGCTAAAGAACAATTTTCATTAAGAACCAAGTAGTGATAGGCTGGACAATCTGAGAAGCTATTCCCACATAAGGACCCCTGCCTCTGGCTACCCCTCTGCATCCCTATGCTTCCCAACCACACATGTCTCCCCATGCCTCTCTCTTCTCTCATTATGCTAGATTTGTGCATCCTTATTCTGAAGGAGAGACATAGAACAGGAGATACTTGCCTAACCCTTCCCCTACTGAAGATGTCACCAGCCTAAGACTAGAGCTGTACAAACCTGAAATGGGCAGTGAGCTCCATGTGGGAACGCAGAGTCTGGTGGCAGGCCACACACTTAACCTGAAATGGAACATCTTTGCACAGAGAGACCAAAAGCTTCTTTGCAAAAGATGGAAATGATATTGGACGGGCTGTTCCTTTATCATCTAAAAGAGAAAATGAACCACAAATTGCAAAGTAATCTGAACACAGAGGAACCCAATCTCTCTTCTCCTTCCCTTCCTGAATGCATCAGTTAAGTAAAAGTGTATGGGAGACCATTTTTTAGGCTTAAATAAAAAGAGTGGCTTCCGATCCAATTTCCCAGACCTCCAAGGTGTAATAAAAACACTGTTCTGAATATGTGCTTTCCCTCCCACATTTCTTTTCATCCCTCAAATAGATAAGACATAGCTGAGTGGAGGTAGCACATGCCTTTAATACCATCACTCAGGAGGCTAAAAGAGACAGATCACTGTGAATTCAAGGCCAGATAGAGTTACAAAGTAAGACCTTGTCTAAAAGAAGGAAGAGGGCTTTAAAACATGATACAAATAAGCTTTGAAAATTAATAATTTAATTTTTTTCATATTTATGATTCTAAACTGAGAAGTAGAGCTAACTTAGAAAAGTATTTTGAAAGGTATAAGTTTGCAAAGATGTAACTCATTTACAAAACGTTAGCAACAAATAACATACCACCCAGTTTAAAGCTCTGATGGAAATGATTCTTTGTAGACATATGCTTCAAACACTCATCCTTGGTGCTAAACAGAAGAAAGCACTGTGGACAAGCAAAACATTGAATAATCTGAGGAAGAAGGCTGTTGCTATGTCCATCAGCTGCAGCTGTCTAAAATAAAAGGGAAAGCCATGTCACAACTAAAATCAGTATGCAAATGAACAAGGTAAAAAAAGTAACATTACAATTTCCAATTTATTATTTGGAAAATGTCATACCGACGTTACAACTAAAACCAATATTTAATATACTTTTTAAAAACTAATTTCAAAACTTCTAACTTTATATTTGGAAAATTTCAAACCAATTTTTGACTTTTCTGAGTATGAATTATACAATTTCTACCATAAGCAAGATACCATAGATAAAATGTAACTTTTCCCTCAAAATCAAATTACAGGCATCTTTCTTTCGCACTAAAGGACATTTATGCCCTATACACTTCTCATTTCTGATACAGACACGTATAGTACTATATTAACATATAAATGTGACCATGGTACACAGACTGATTAGAGCACACAAGTATACACTACTATGCCTGACTACATGTTTTCTGTAGCATCTAAGTTTCCAAACGTGGTAGAGCCTCCTCTACCCTAAAATTAAAATTTGCACATTTGTATGAATGGGTATATGTGCTTGCTATACATTTAGTTTGCTAATGACCGTCTTTACGGTAATTATCTTAAATGTATACTGTGTCTCAGAGGTGCTACCAGTAAGACCAGGAACTTAGAAACTGTACAGTGCTTACACGACCCAAGAGAAAGGGCAGGAAATTGACATTTATACTGAGAACACATTAAAGGCACACTGAAATTCTGAGCATGTTATCTGAACTGTCCTACGACAACCCCAGGAGGTACTTTTCTCATCTCATCAGGGATCACCACTGCTACCACAGCTCATAACAAACTCTCCCTAGAAGCGACAAATCAGAGATTTAGCTTCGTATCTACACTCTTCATTACTCTTCATACCCCCTTGACTTGATTAATGCCACAGGAGAAAAATCTAGGAGGATATTCTGAATTACATGATAAGAATGATAAAGCAAACTACAAATTTGTCCTAATTTAGGAAACTTTAAGCCGGGCGTGGTGGTGCACGCCTGTAATCCCAGCACTCTGGAGGCAGAGGCAGGCGGATTTCTGAGTTCGAGGCCAGCCTGGTCTACAAAGTGAGTTCCAAGACAGCCAGGGCTATACAGAGAAACCCTGTCTCGAAAAACCAAAAAGAAAAAAAGAAACTTAAAAAATTTTTTTTCTATTTTAAAAACTTTTTGTTCAATGCCAGATTATAAGTAGATCCAAAGTAAAAACTGTTAAAGGATTTGATCACCATAATCAAAGTAGAATTCTACATAAAATGTTATTATACTGTATCTACTACAAGAGTGGAAGATCTACAGGGAATGTCTAAAACTTGGGAGAAGGAATAGGAAGTAGAATGTACAGTAAGTTAAACCTGAAAAGTTCATTTTATCATGTTTCTGGTACAAATAAAATAATACTCCATACAAGGGACAATGATACAGCTTGAGTTTGATCCCTGGAAGCCATGGCAAGTGGAAAAGAGAGAACCAATCAAATGAGAGAGCTGTAGAATGGGCTTCATGGGTAAGAGAGAACACTGTTGCTATGAGGACCTAAGCCCGTTCTCAGCACCTACACTGCACAGCTCACAACCACCTGTAGCTCTGGCTCTAGGGGATCCAACACCTTTTTTCTGAATTCTGTGAGTATATGCATGTACACACACATGCGTGTGCACATGCACACTGAATTAAAATAATTTTTTAATAGAATAAGATGCAATTTCCATCGTGTGACTGAAATCATGAGCATGTTGAGTAAGATTATTCCAAATATCAACAACACAGAAGAGTTTAATGGTAATCTCTAGGACTGCTGGAGTTTAGCTATTTAAGCTTAAGTGTCCAAAGTAACACAGCACCTTAAGTCATTTCATTTTCAATAATTCAATTTTATCATTATGTACATCATTAGTGACTGCAAGATTAAGAGCAAGATGGAAAAATAAATAAGTAAATAAATAAACAAACAAAAACCTACATGAGCCCCATGGTTCTCCAGAAAGAATACCTATTCGCAAAGCATGCTCTTACCCTGGAGAGAAGATGGTCCTTGTACTGCTGTTGAGTAACAAAATGTTCATAGCACACTGCACATGCAAATGAATTGGCCAGAGGTCCGTGTAACGTAATTGTGGGATCACACGGGGAGTGATCAAACCTATATGGGGAAAAAAGTGCCGTCAATCCGCTCTCCTTCCCAGGAGATGAGCCGGTCTGCCTGCTTGTGAAGCTGACCCACAGGAGCACACAGGCACGTGAAGCCTTGTATGTCTCCTTGAGACATCTGTGAAGGAAACTAGCTAGAGGCCCCATCTTCCAGCTATCTGAAAAGGAGGTTACAAGACCCTATGCTTTCTCATGACCTACTAGAAAGAAGCTCAGAAAATCAGTGAAATGAGCCAGAGCAGAGCACTTCACTGCAAAGACTGACATATCATAGTGGTTATTTTAGAAGGCACGTTAGAGTATGTCAGATAGACAAATGCTCTGTGGCCTGCAATTTACATTTATACCCACAACTATAATGCTACACTATAATGTGAAAAGCAACCTAACATCTTACCCAGTTTTCTAGAAAAACCTTAATATAAATTACAAATAACACATCAAAATAGTACAAAACAAATTGAGTTTCAAGTATTAAGCTAAAATCATGCTGGTAAAGGTTTACCACATTTTGATTAACAAAATCACTAAAGACTGCTCACACTTGAATGAGACCCTGGATTGGCTCTCTAGGCCTAGATGACTAACCTTTAACCTTTGATTCCAGAGTGCCCTGCTTACCTTTTCAAATGTCCCAACAGAAGGTGCCCATTGTCAAATTCCTTGTTACAGTGCATTATAGGACACAAAATTGGCTTCTCAGACCTCCACATCCTGCCTCCACGTTGGAATGATCTTTTTGTTCCAGAATTAACTGCATTTGTTTTGAGTCCTACATCATAATATAGATTCCTAGTTTACTATTTCAGAGAATTGTGCACTGGACTGATCATCAGAATAACAACAGTGGGAATGAGCAAAGCATCAAGGAGATGGTCCCAGTTACAATCAGGTGTTCACAATCTTACTCACAAACACAATCAAGCTCCCTTGTTCATATAAATTGGAAACGATCTTTCCCTTGAATTCTTATTGAATTCTTATTTAACCTAAACTCTTCAACTGGTTAAATTAACTTCTAATAAGAATCTAAAGAGCTCAGGGGCCAAAGAAGTTAACAGCAAAGCAGGACACTGGAAAACAGTGGTATTAGTGACTAAAACTAAATGTATGTGTGCGTGTCCTTTAAGTGTCATCCCTTGGGGACTGTACAGCTTTGGGAACACAAGGTCTCTCTCCCCTGCTTGAGTTTACTGAGTAGATTCAGCTAGTGGGTCAGTGAGCCTTGGGGACTCTGCTGTCTCTGTCTCTACAGCACCAGGATGAGAAACACATGCATTGTTGATGTGAGCTCCAGGGATCAAAACCTCAATGCTTGCACCTGACTGTCCATCCGTCCTCCTGTGTCCATAGCAACAGAATCAAGCCCACACACTTTCTACCTTAAGGCTCCTAAGCAGCTCAGGAACTGAATTGTGATCTCTAATGAATACCTGACATTTTTAGCCATTGGTCCACACACAGTCTTGCTGCTTCTGTTTCTGAATGTCCTTGAATAAATTCCAATTCTTGTAAACCATGAGCGTGCTGAAAATCAATTTTTTCCTAAAGACAAGAAAAGAATTCACTTGATTTAAGATAACTACAGTTTCTTGGGTGAAAAGATCTTGGTGAGAAAATACTGAATACTCTATTTCAAGAGCTTCACACCTAGCTTTTTGTACCAAAGATTATCCATATGTCAGAATAAAGTCTATGTACTGCACAAAGATCTTGAGCCCTCAGCCATTCGCTGGGAGCTGTTACTCTCCAACAACAGTAAGGTAATCTGATGCAAGAACATATATTCGCAAGTCACCAATAGTGTTAAGCATTAAGAACCACATGAAGGACTCATCTTAAATTATGTAAACTATATCAAAAAGGATAAAAACGAACTAAACATTATTTAGGTGATACTAGAATGAAACCAGAGGATTATTTATATCTTTAAATTTTTAGGTATTTTCAAAAATTTTTAACAGATTTATTAAAAAAAGAGCTCAGTGAATATTTGTTTAGTGAATGCTATTAATATTAGGCCCTCAGTAGCATTGACTACGTGGCAGCACACAGTGTCTGTCACCACCTACACCGAGAGTTGGCCTACACTGTGAACAGAGCTTTTTGGCTTGTGTTGTGTGCAGTCTCCACTACTACCTCTCACCCTGCTGCTGCGGGTCAGAGCAGCCATATACAGTATGTGAACAAGCATGGCAGCATCCAACACAACTTTCTTGTTGTTTTTTTGAGACAGGGTTTCTCTGTGTAGCCCTGGCTGTCCTGGAACTCACTCTGTAGACCAGGCTGGCCTCGAACTCAGAAATCCACCTGCCTTTGCCTCCCAAGTGCTGAGATTAAAGGTGTGTGCCACCACTGCCCAACCCAACACAACCTTAAACACAAAAAAGATTCATTTACAAAAATCCATGTACAAATAAGTATATTGTGATTCCTGAAAAGGTGGATACGTATTTAGTTCTTCCTATACACATTTAATACATATATGTGACCAACTATTTATCAAAAATTTCTGAAAACTCTGCTTCTGTGCATAACTATTGTTCAGCATTTGCACTGTATTGGGTATGATAGTTAAAGAGAGCCAGTGACTCTAGATATTTCAGAACTTATTTAGCCATCTAATATGATTTTTCATAAGAAAAGGTATTCAGGATAGTTTTATGTCAACCTGACACAAGCTAGAGCCATCAGACAGGAGGTAACCTCAAAAGAGAAATAGTCTTCCTCCAAAAGATCCAGCTGTAATTATTTGCTTAAGTAGTGATTCATGGGAAAGTGACCATCCCATTTTTGGTGAGGCCATCCCTGGACTGGTGGTCCTGGGTTCTATAAAAAAGCAGGCTGAGCCAGCCATGAGGAGTAAGCCAGTAAGCAGCACCCTCCATGGGCTCTGCAGCAGCTCCTGCCTCCAGGTTCCTGCCCTGACTTCCTTAGATGCTGAGCAGCAACATGAAATGTAAGTTGAATAAACCCTTTCTTCTCCAACCTGCTTTTGGTCACGGTGTCTTGCTGCACCCCAACGAAGACAAAGAGTTAAATGAAGAGAAAAAAAATGACCAAGATTTTAATCTGAACATCATTTATAAAATATTGTTCCAAAGTACAGCCATAAAGAATCCTCAAAAATGCTGACATTTACATACTAAATTTTAAAATTATCTATCATACAGGACTTGTAAAGTCCTAACGTACTAATGTGAGCTTTTGTAACACAAAGCAAATATCTCAACTTCACAAACCACACCAGTTTCTTACTAAATAATCATTAGATACAATCTTCTTTAGTAACAGCAGTACCAGGGGCTGGCGGGATGACTTGGTGAGTCATGACCCAGAGCATGAGGACCTGAGCAGAGGCCCAATTCCTAGGGCCCACACATCCAAGCCAGCCCTGGAGCACACCACAGCCAGCCTGGCCAGATTCATGAGTACCAGGCCAAAAACTGACCTTATCTCAAAATACAAGGAGGATGGTCCAAGGGTGGCCTCTGTCCTCCATAGGCAAGCACATGCACATACAAACTATAAAACACCTGAAACTCACAAACACCAAAAATGTGTTTAAGTAGAATAATTACTCACTAGAAATCATCAAAATTCTATTTAAGCTTCTTTCTTTTTTGGAAATATCTTTACATCTTTATCATAAATAATTCTATACATTAATAAATTTCGATTAAAACACACACATACCCTAAATGCCCTGTTCTTCTCTTCTTTCTGTTGTTTTTCCACTTCAACATGGCGGGCCAGGCGAGCCAAAGTTAAAGCAACTTTATCCTTCTGATGATCTATATAGTCTTTGCGTTTAAAATTCTCCTACAGTACAAACAAAACAATTTTCATTCCATTTAATACAAAATTAGCACACAGCCAATAAACATTCACTTACCAAGCAATTACTGCAGTCAAGAACCATTTACTTGTTAGAGTTCTAAAAATCTTAATGTGTGTATATGGGGGCGTCCTGTCTTTGTCTCCAGAGTATATTTTGTATTTTACTGTAATATTTTATAATTGACATGCTCACAGAAGAGAAAAACAGAATCAAATAAAACACTCAGTTAAGGGGCTGGAGATACTGCACAGTGGGTGAGAGCACTAGCTGTTCTCCCTGGTTTGGCTCCCAGCTTCACAACCGTAACTCGTTCCACGGGATCTGATGCCTTCTCTCACCTCCAAGAGCATCAAGAATGCTAGTGGTATACAGACACACATGCAGGCAAACTATCCACACACATAAAACCAACACACACACACACACACACACACACACACACACACACACGCCACTCAGTTAAAACCACAAATGGAAGCAGTGGTGGCACACACCTTTAATCCCAGCAGTTGGGAGGCAGAGGCAGGTGGACTTCTGAGTTCAAGGCCAGCCTGGTCTACAGAGTGAGTTCCAGGACAGCCAGGGCTACACAGAGAAACCCTGTCTCGAAAAAAAAACAAAAACAAAAAACAAAAAACAAAAACAACTCTTTGTTAATGTTAAAAAAAAAATTGAGGGCCAATGGGATGGCCCAGTAGGTAAATGTTCTTGGTACCAAGTTCACACATATAAATACAAACACACACACACACACACACACACACACACACACACACACACACACACACAAAACAAATAAATGTAAATTTTTTTTTATTTTATTTTATTTTATTTATTATATGTAAGTACACTGTAGCTGTCTTCAGGCATTCCAGAAGAGGGCGCCAGATCTCATTAAGGATGGTTGTGAGCCACCATGTGGTTGCTGGGATTTGAACTCATCACCTTCGGAAGAGCAGTCGGGTGCTCTTACCCGCTGAGCCATCTCACCAGCCCCAAATGTAAATTTTTTAAAAAATTGAAAACAAGATCCAATTACATGTTGTTTATAAGAAAATGTCCCTTACATATGGAGATGTACAAATGAAAGCAAAGGATGAACACAGCATTATTTGCTAAGGGCTGGGGACTAGCTCAGTGACAGACGCTTACCTAGCACGCACACGGCCTCAGCTCAATCCCCAGAGGCCGATGAAGGCGGGAGCAGAGGGGGGTAGGTTTGCTAACACAGAAGTCAGAGGTTGACTTCAGACTTCTCACCTGCCTTCCACCTTGCTTCAAAACATTGTCCTACAGATATAGAACATACTTGTGATCACAGTCACCCCAGTCTGACTCTTAACCCCCCTCCTTCTGACCCCTTTTCCTTCCCAATTTCTTCCTCTCCTACTTTATCTTTTTCTTCTTTGCCACTCACTGGGTCTTATTTTCTTCTTAGTAATAAACAAATAGGAACTCTGTCTCCTAATACTGTGGGTAGATTTGAGAGACACTGCTGGAAACTTGGGGAAAACCTTAGTAAATAGAGCAAGAACACACTGTAACTTTGAACCTTTGCAAATTTTGAAGTTAGCAATTTGGAAATGAAACCTATTTTAAGTATTTTCTCTTTAACTCAGGAAAAATAAGTATGAGGCCGGTTTAATAGTTACATGGCAGCAGTAGTCGTAGTAAACGGAAGACCCACAAATCTTCCACTTGAGGGTCAGAAGAGCTAGCTAATACTGAAGGCAGGGAAGGCACAATGGTAAAGCACTTACCCATCCAGAATCACAAAACAAGGCAAGCTGCTGACTAAAGCTAGGCATGAGTGATGTTACCATTCTCTCAAGAAGGCTAAACCCCATTTCTAGGGGTACACAGTGAGGAATGGCCACTAGACCTCATTGGATTATATTCTTCTGTGCTACCAGGAGAACACACTGACACTGGAAAACACTGGTTAGAAAGCTGAACAAGAAACCACAGGGAATCCTATTCTGCACTGCAGCACAGCAGCTATTCCAGGGAACCAAGGAACACAGATACAAACTCTAAATGATCAGACGCTGGGGAAAGAAAACTCTGCATTACCTTATTAACAAAGCTTATTAGTACTTTTACTCTTCAGTGTGGACTTGAGTGGATTTGGAATGCCCGTGGAAACACACCCCTACAGCCCTTCCTGCTAGCACTGTGACAGCTGTTTCCTGTTGCTGCCACAATGGACTGTGCGTTCAACTTGTGAGCCAAACAAGCCTTTCCTTTAAGTTGCTTTGTTATGGCAATGAGAAAAGTAGTGGAGCCCAACCTCAGGAAAAAAAAAAAGTATAGTAGTAAGGGGAGGAGCAGAACGTGAGTACAGTTCAGAACAGATGCAAGTTCTTAAATGTCTCCTATAAACCAAAGGTAAATGGGCCACAATTCTTAGGACTGGAAATGGTTGCCCAAATGCTACTGTGATTTAATAAAGCCACAGACACAGAATACAATTCTTGGAACTTAACATACACTGAGGCTTGGTTTGCAATCAGCTTACTAAGGCCACACTAAACTAGCTCTGAATCCATGTAATAATAGTTTTTAGTTCTGTTTGAAACATTAGCAGCTAGAGCATATCCAGGGCCATCCATCTTGAAATACTCACCATGGTCACTTTGGACTAACTTCTGTGTACTGAAGAGTCCACGTGCACAATAAATGTGAGGGCTCTGTGGAGTGGTGGGGGTAACCCAGGAAACCCTGAGGGGAGGTTCTGTGAGGAGTCTCTATAAGTAGGTAGGTAAGCGACAATACATTCCCTCCCCTAGTACTGCCCCATATGCTAGGCAAGTGCCCCACCACCTAAGCAGCATCCACATCCTCTTCTTTACTCATTGTGAGACACACTCTCACTATGTTGCCCAAGCTGGCCTCAAATCCTCAATCTTTCTACTTCAGCCTCCTGAAAACAGGCTTATCTGTATTTTTTGCCACTCTGTTTCTTTCATATCCAGAACTCCATAGAACTAACAAAGAACAGTGCAAAGCCAAGAGGTTAAAAGGCAGACATGTTTAGCTGCTTAGACTTTCTTACGTGCTGTTGCTTCTAAGAGGGTCTCCTATGGTACAGGCTAGGCCAACCTCAAATTCCCTATGTAGTCAAGGATGACTCTAAATTCCTGATTCATCTGCCTCCACTTGCCAAGTGCTGGAACTTCAGGTCTGAGCCACCATACCTGGCATTTCTCTTTTAAACTTGATTAAACATATACAAAGTATTCTGGGTATCCTAGAAATGGCAATCAAATATAGGACACTAGTTAAACCTGACTATTCTTATTTTTGTCCATGAAGATTAAGCAGAGACAGATGCCAGGATAACTTTTAACCTAGTTACCACCTGTAATCCTAGCACTTCAGAGAAAAAGGCAGGAAGACCTAGAATCCAAGACCAGTTTTGCCTACACAGTGAGTCTGAGACCAGTACAGGCTACATTAAGAGCCCACGGTAGAGCCAGGTGGCAGTGGTACGTGCCCGGCACTCAGGGGGTTGAGGCAGGCAGATCGCTTGAGTTTGAGAGACACCTGGTTAAGTTTCAGGACACTCAGGGCCACAAAGAGAAACCCTATCTTGAAAAAACTGAAAAGAGTAGAGTGTGATCAATTAGCAAGCACACATCTCCGAGTTCACTCAATAGCACCAAAACAACAAGAACTTTATCCTTTGATGCAGTTCTCAAATCTACAAATGGAGTATAACTTGGGGAGCAAAGAGGACTCTTTTATGACATCTACACTAAAAATTTAAGTTTTGCAACAAACTACCCACACTATCCTTTTCTTTTTGTTGCAGATCAATAATAACCTTTCCACCAGAAACCAGTTCAGACTATAAACTTAAATTTTGAATTCTGATGGCAAGAGACTCATTGATAATTACCTCCATTGAAAATTCTACTACTCTGACAAAAATTTCACCAAAAAGTTTATCCAATTTAATGCATCAGGATTCCCTGGAAAGTATCAGAACCTGCAACACTGCTAGAAATTGTGACCTGCTATGTATGTAAACTGTGCAATAAAGAACAAGCATTAAGTGGACTAGACAATGAGCTGACACAAACCCCACAGATCAATAGTCATGCTACATTACATTTTAATCTTTGCTATCACATACATTCATGTGAAAATAATCACAAAGGGTAAAACCTAGGAAGGTAGTGGTTCTGTATGTCAAGTTTCTTCCTTCCCTATTTCCTTATTTTTCTACAAGCAGTACATGATTAGAACTGGTACCAAACCTACTAATATCAAGAATAGATATAGGCAGAATGTGTTAAAGCTCTTAATCTTTTGTTGTTTGGAAATATCCTTGAGGTAAAATGGTTGGACTACAACTTCCACGTTCAACAGAAGATATAGAGTCTAGGTGTAGGTGCACATGCCTGTAGTCCCAGCTACCTGAGAAATGGTGAGAAGCTTACCTAAAATCATGCCTTAGATACCAACCTGGGTGATACAGGAAGTATATGAAAAAACTAAGAATTAACATAAGCAACTTACAGATAGAAGGTTGGATTACTGGCTCATCTTGAGAAAATATTTTCAGTTTTGAGACCAAGTACCATTGTCATTTTAAAGCAAAACCTATTTGGCCAACACCAATTAGTATTATTTTTGTTTACTTAAATGTGTCTTTCTAGTATATGTTTTGTTTTTAAAGAGACTGGTTCCTATTATGATTTCCTTGTTAAGTCTCCCAACTCCTAGCTCCAGTGTAGAAGCATTTTATTCACTTGAATAACTGTTGTCTCTGAGGCTTACTGCCTCTGTCTGCTAACCCATACCTAGTCCTAGAATCTTCTATCCTCCATACAATCTTATCTAGGCCTAGAATGTTTTCAGCCTTGACACTTACTCCTAAATAAGTCCATCCTTTCTTGTTCTTTCTGAACTTTGGCTGGCTGATTCAACTCAGCTATTGTGGCTCAAGATGCCTTTCACGCTGCTTCAATCTGACTTCTCCTCTCTGACTTCTCCTTGCCTCTCTTGAACTGCTCTGCTTTGCCACAAACTAACCCTGACACTATGTGCTAATCTTCTGGATCATTCTCATTCTCTGGCTCCTTCTCTCTTCACCTATGTCTAGCTTGTTCTCTCTTTCCTTCAACCTGTCTCTGTACCACTGTCCCAGTAAAACTGCTTCTTGCCCTCCTGTTCTCTCTCACAGTACAGCTCTCTCATAAGCAGCCTCCCTTGCCTCCCTCTTCTCATGAGAGTTGGTACATCCTTCTGATTTGTCACTTTGTCTCTATTAACCACCTGACACACGGGAGATTGGGAAGATTCCCTGAAACAAAAGCATCAACAATTCAAAGCCTTCCTCACTACCATTCTAAAGCTCCAAGGTCTGTTTGTAACCCCAAAGTTCTGGGGACAAGAAGCCCCTTTTTGCCCAATTTATGATTTAACCTCATCCCAAAGAAACAGTTTGAAAGGCAGCAAGTTTTCTCAAGAATTTTATATCAAATACAGATAAAGCAGGAGATAAACACAATGCAGTACAATATATATTCACGATCCCCAGCAATAATTCTGAAACCAAGAAACCCTCTTTTTACAAAGCCATCTCCCTCACACTCCAGTTGTTCACAAATACAAAGTACACAGATTATCTGCTTTATATAAACAACATCAAAAACAAACATGCAGATATACCCCATTCTGTTCTGTATACCACTAAGGAAGCCAGTACCACCAAACCTGTTAAATAAGATCCTATCTGTCATGTCTTTTGAGCAAAACTGTTAGCATCTTTCTATAATTTTTTCTAATGACAGACCCTATTAGCACAGGAAACACATGTGTATGTTCAGTTTATACAACTTTGGGATTTAATAAGGAATTTCTAACTATCTTTGAATATGTAAAACTGTGATAAAGGAGAGTTACTTCTCAACCCTGAGTGCCACAGTGATGCCTCTAACAGAGACAAGGAGGGATGGGGAGAAAGCAAGCCAGGAAGAAAAGACAGGGGAAAAAGAATATGCAGTGCTAGGCACAGTGACTCATGCCAGTGATTCCCATACTCAGGAGGAGGCTGAAGCAGAAGGACCACTGCAGATCTAAGGTTAGCCTAGGCTACAGAGTGGACCCTGTCTCAAAAAGGTAAAGGCTTGGAATGTATAAACTAGTAAGCTGCTTATCTGCTTATCTACCATGAACAAAGCCCAGATTTGAGCCTCAGCACAGCATAAACCAAGCATGATTGCTCATTCTGTTACCCTAGCACTCTCAAGTGGAAGGAGGAGAATTAAAAAAAAAAATTCTAGATCATCCTCAGCTATACAGTGTGTTCAAAGCCAGCATGGGCTACACAAGATCCTGTCAGGGAAAAGTAATAATAAAAAGAAAAAAAGTGGTTGGGGTTACCAAAATTACAAGCACCAGGTTTACAGTTCCTACAAAATACCCACAGATGTCAATTACAACAGTCTTACAAATGTTCGTTTTCTCCAAGTCTACCTGGAAACTTCCTAAGTCAACACCAAGAAAAATCAGCCATATGTAGCTGCTCTGAGGAAGGTGCTGGCTGAAGGGACCCTGGGCAGCAGTAGCCACGATGGACAACCACATTGTTTGTCTCTAGTGCTTTCGCTCCAATAGTCCTATATTCTCTCTCATGATTTATGCTGCCCTAGGCCAGAAAAGGAATGCCAGTATCTTTCTTTGAGCTTAAATTATTTTAGATATCCGCAGCAGACAGAGTATAAAACAATTTCTGAATTACTTCCAAAACCTCCACTGAAACACTTTGAGTCATAAGAACCAAACATTTTCATGCATAACTTACCCTTTCCGCAGTTTAACTTCCTCCATTTCTGTCCCTTACAGCTGCTCTTAACCATTCTGAAGCAAGACACACTCAAGGCTATCTCACCCCATGCAGGAGTCAGCTCTTCTCCCTAAAGGAATGGCTGTTTCTTCAGCAGACCAACTACACTGACATCCCAAAAGCTCAGGTGAAAGGGTTGGTAGAAAAGCTGACTCTCCAGCTGGCCTTCTCATCCAACATCACCACAGGTTTTCCTCTGAAGTAGTTTCTACAGTGCACTGGCATTTGCCTCATTCAAGAGAATTCCTGGTTCTCTCTTGGTTTTAGTTCTGAGACAGGGTCCCAGGTGAGATCATAACCAGCCCTCAGTAAACCCATACCTTTCTTGGCCCTTGCCTGCACACAGTGGGTACTGAAGGCTGACTACTGGTGGGCTGCCCATGCCCAATGGATGACCTCATACAATGGGAAATGTTTGTAAAGAGCCATTAAAGTTGGCCAGGGGGGCGGGTAGAGGATAGGCTCAGAATAGCAGGAGGGAGTTGGGGTGAATAGGATCAAGATACATGGCATTCATGTAACACATCTTTAAAAAAAAAAAAGTATCATCCCAATATCCAGTACCCAATATCATCCCATTCATAGAAAATCTAAGAATGTGGAACATCAAAATTAGTTATAAAATTAAATCTGCATTGGGCTTTAGTGTTTTTCAAAGTATTCCAGTTATTACTTTATACTTAGCTGTCCTGGAACTCACTATGCGGACCAGCCTGTGTCTGCCTCCCATTGCTGGCATGTAAAGGTATGTGCCACCACACCCAGTTAGTACCTTACAGTGGGGAAACTGAGGCTGAGACAGTAGATGACTTGCTAACACTAACGCCTTTAGTATCTTAAAAAAAAAAAAGAAAAAAAATCAATCCCCTGCACCATTCTACCTTTGTTTCACTAAACCAAAATGGTACAAAAAAGCAGGCAGTAAGAATCATGACGAGAACGACCAGTAATGAGAGTGAGCTGTGAGTGCCCTGTTACCAGAAGCCCTGAGCACTGTAAGGCCAGCCTTAGTGCAGAACAAGGACACCTCATGGAAGAGTGAGGAAGGTGTGGTCCATCTGACAAGTACCAAGAGTGCATGTACAGCATGACAGAAAAAGATTTGTCTACAAAGACATGACCTAAACCTGGGGCTAGTCTACGTCAAGATGTGGGTAAAGAATGCTCAGTACACACAGGATACATTCTCTCCTAGCCTTTCTTCCCAGACAGGAAGCTGACAAACTCAACGCAATCAAGATCAAGGTGATCCAGCCATTCACAACACACAGAGCTAGCTCAGGTCATTAAAGAGATGTTAAGGGGCTGGAGAGATGGCTCAGTGGTTAAGAGTACTGACTGCTCTTCCAGAGGTCCTGAGTTCAAATCCCAGCAACCACATGTGACTCACAACCATCTATAATGGGGTCAAATACCCTCTTCAGTCAGGTTTGTCTGAAGAGAGCAACAGTGTACTCATATTCATAAAAATAAATAAATCTTTAAAAAAAGAAATATCAACACACATAAACACAGAGAGACAATTCTATGCTAAGAATCTGAATGAGGTTATTTACATATTAACTGTATTTTACTTAATAAGGAATGGGCTGCATTCCAAACAGGAAAACTGCCACAACAAAAAAGTATTTTATTATTGTTGATTTTCTATTTTTTTTTTCTTGAAACAGCATTTCACTATGTAGCCTTGGTTGACCTGTGGACCAAGCTGGTCACTCAAGAGTCATCTACCTGCATCTGCCTCCAGAATTAAAGGTATGGGCTCCCTGTCTCAAAAAACAACAAACAAACAAACAAAAAACCAAACCAAACCAAACCAAACCAAACAAAAGGTATGGGCCACCACACCTAGCTAGCAATCAAATTTTTTTTCAAACAAGACTTAGAATGCCAGCACTTGAAGCAGGAGGACTCCACAAAGTCCCAAGCCAGTCTGGGTGATACAATGAGACCAAACATGAAGACACCCACCCCACAAACAAAGCAACAAGAATACAACTTGTGTCTTAAAGATTTGGGTCATATCATTCCGCCACTATTCAGGGCAATGTTGCCTCACTAACTGAGAGAGACTGAAATGGTCCACAAGCATGAAAGTCACTTAACACATAAACTGCATTCTAAATCCAAGGAGTATGAATCAGCTACTACAGACAAAAGAGGGAGTTCTAACTGTCCCTTCAAAGGGAATGCTGTGACAGTCACTCTTACAGGTAATGAAAGAAAACAGGCACAAGATATAGTTCATGGGAAAGGAGTAGATGAGAAACTAGCCTTGTAAAAGGACTAAGAGAGCCTCTAAGAGCAACACTTGAGACATTTACAGTAAACAAACAAACAAACAAACAAAAATCACCAAATATACAACATTTACTTTTATTTATACCGAAGAGAGAGGTCAAGGATATCAGACACACTATCAGACACACCTGAGGTCTTCAAAGTTCTAAGAGAAACCCAAGAACTCTGACCTCGAAACACTCAATAACACCCCCCAAAACCTAGTAAAGCCCTTAAAACCCAAAGATTGGTTAACTTTAAGAAGCAAAATAACAGAGTTATACTATAAATTAACTTTATGATATTAAATTCAGCCATATTAGTATATACAGAATGCATCTGTGAAGACTACACAATGGCTCACTCCTTTAAGCCCAGGACTTGGGAAAGTGGACTTGAATTCAGAGCCGACCTAGATTACAAAGACACTGTATCAAAAGACAAAAGCAACAGCAGTGACAATAAATAAATAAATAAATAAATAAATGAATAAATAAATACCTTGACCTATGAAACTGCCATTAAATGAGATATTAAAAAATAATTAAAGTTCAATAATCAGGGATCACTTCTGAGACTGGACTGGCTATACCATATTTTTTCTTTCCTTTTTTGAGACAAGGTCTCATGTAGACCATGAGAACCAGGAATTTGATGTATAGCTAAGGATGACCTTGAACTTCTGATCCTCCTGCACCTATACCTACATCTTTTTTTTTTTTTTTTTCTGAGACAGGGTTTCTCTGTGTAGCCCTGGCTGTCCTGGAACTCACTTTGTAGACCAGGCTGTCCTCGAACTCAGAAATCCGCCTGCCTCTGCCTCCAGAGTGCTGGGATTAAAGGTGGGCGCCACCACACCCGGCCTACACCTACATCTTAAGTGCTGGGTTTACAGACATATATCACCATTACTGGTTATGCCTTGGGCCCAGGGCTTTCTTCACATTAAGCAAGTACTATCCCCTCTGAGCTATAGACTTAGCCCCTGTATATTTTTAAGGATTTTAGGGAAAACTAAACAACATTCTTATCACAAATGCTTATGACTACTAATCATACAAATTAAATGACATTTAAATAGGACATAGTGGCTCACACTTGAAATTCCAGCATTTAGGAACGTGAAATAGGATTGGTGGGGTGGTTGAGGAAGAGGTGGGGGTGATGAGGAAGAGAGGGAGAGGGAAACTTGAATAAGCAAGCAAGGAACAGACAGGGAAATGGCTCAATAGGTAAAGTGCTTGTTGCCACATAAGTATGAGGACCCAAGAACTGCAATATCCAGGTAAAATACGGGGCCCAGCACTATGGTCTGTAATCCAGGATGATGGGGGTCCAGTAGGTAATTCCTGGATCGCCCTGGCTAACCAGTCAAGCCACCAACCCTGTGAACTCACTGTTCAGTAAAAGACCCTGTCTTAAACAAACCAACCAACCAACAAACAAAAAATGTGCCAAGTATATAAAGAATTCACCTGACATTAACCTCTGGTCTCCACATGCTATGTACACACACTACACACAGACATATACAGCCCCCAACACACACACATAACATTTCAGTTAAGTACATAGTGATAGAATTAAAAACATCAGCATCCACGAGATTAAGGGAAAATCAGACTTCCTTTTGGAAAGAGGTTCTTGGGAAAGACAGATCAAAATCACAAACCCTCACCAAGAGGGCAGGACTAAAACTCCAGCATGGTGCCAAAGCCCTTTAGTCCCTGGCCCCAGGAGGAGACATGAAAACCATGTTTGGGACAGCTTGAGCAGCTACATAAAAGCCCCACTCAAGACAATTGAACAGAGACCACCTCTACAGCCTACAGGAAATGAACACAGGCTCCAGTAGTAAGATCTCAATGTTCACATGTTACAAAAGTGCATTATGATAAAGTAAAATAAATAATGACACAGGAGTACAAAAATGGGACTCCAGTAGTAAGAGAAAAAGGATTTAATAAAACAGCATTCTCAAAAATCATTCAGGAAGGAAAACTCCATACATTTTAATGGTTTATAAAACTTATTAAATATGAAAAGAAAGGTTTGCATTCAATACAGTAATCAACATTTACTTATTGGTAACTTCCTTTAAAATTTAAGTAAAAAGAACTGACTAGTTTGTATGCCCACTAAAAACCATACAGAACCAATCTGACCAATTGAATGACATGCATAAGATGTACCCACAGTGACAATCAGGTATTGGTCTAGCCACCAACATTAAGTACATAAGGGTAAATTTCAAAAAACAGGAACTAGACAGTGCAAGACTGGGGCAAAATATGCCTCACATTAAAGAAAAAGGGTTTTGTTATTGCAATCTTCTACTTCTAAAGAGATCTAACCCATAATTTCAAGCTTTCAGCAGAATCCCAATTAACTTCAAGAACAATGAATGTGCTGCTAACCTCTATGTTCAACCTTATCGGTATCCAATTCTATAGAGAGGGAATTCTGGACTCTGTCTTTACAACATCCTTGCTTACAATACCTGAGAGGTATATATCCTGGATGTATCAGGCCCTTAAGGACACTACAATCAGGTCACTTAGGTATAATGCAGTAAAGTAGCCTGAAAGGGTATATGCTGCCCTCAAAATGGCATTTTGAAGGCTAAGTAAATAAATGCAATTATACTGATAAAGAAGCTGCCAGTTTAAAAAGGAAACCAAATGTAATTACACTGATAAGGAAGCTGCCACAGACTACTATTTATAAATCTATAGTGCCACCAACTTCACTGTTTTAATGTCCTTGCTTCTATTGTCCCAGGAAACACATCCATTTAGCAGATATAAGTAGTGTTGCTATGGCTATGAACAAGGTTAGATACGAGACAAGATGACTCAGTCATAAAAATCTAGAACATGCAAAGAAAAAAAGAGCTACTTTTATGTCTAGAAAACAGAACCAACTACTAAAACCTAAAAAAGAACTTCTGTGATGTTAAGAGGGAAATTTATTTTATAACCTTCTGAAATTAGTAACAGTGTTATAAAGAACACAAGTTAGCATTAAGAAGGAGTACATTTAAATAGTGCAATTGTACAGGTAATAAAGATAATAAACTAAGAGTAAATCACTGTATAGACGTCACATAAATACCACATCAAAGGTTAGGTCTTAAACATAAGAGTAAAATTTAAAAAGGCACTTTATATAACAATAAACGGAAATAGTGTTTCTCTATATATAACTACAAAAAAATCACATCGTCTCCAAATACATCTTATATCTAGTCAAGAAATGACATTTTGAATGAAAGGAAAAACCTAATCATTAAATTAACTCTTCAAGGTATCCAGAAAAGCAAGTGGTAGTCTCACTCAAAAGTCAAACTAACAGGAATTCTGATGCAGGCTCTGCACACGGCAGACATAATCTAAACACCCATCTGGGGTGTCTACTGGGGCGTCTCACTAGACCAAGTACCAACTTTTACCTTTACACCATCATCATTCAAGTATGCCAGATTAAAGAGAGAAACAGGTGAAGAATACTGGAATACTACCAAGTCAACTTAGAGCTACACACTCCTACACTACCACACTGTCCACACCAGCTCAGCCGCCAAGCACTATTAGGTTGTCTGACTCATCACCCATTTGGTGATTTCCTGACATTTTTCACTTTGAGAAAACGCAATTCTTTGGAGTTGCTTGGGTTTATCAATTAGTGGTCAAGCAATATTACTTTTACTTCATTAATGAACAACATAAACATCTAAGACAAGAGTAGTGCTGTCTTGAAAATACTTAAGAGCTGTACAATAATGTCAAAATTATTAAAGTGCTAAATTTTCTGTGCTTTTTTTGTTGCCGTTTACTATAAAGCGGGGATTGGTACAAATAAATTAGGTGGGTGTGCCAAAAAAAGTTTCTGAGAGCACATCTCCAAGCAATATTTATTTGTTTTGTTTTTAAACAACAAGAGTATCTCATAAATCATGTGATATGTAGCATCTAATTCAGGGCAAGATGGAAAAGAACAAACGAGCTGAAGCAGCCCCAATGCTGCACAAAGACACGTGCAAATTTGCTCCAGTAAAGTCTGGGTGGTTAGCCCTTTCTCAGAGGAAACCTGCACTGCTACAGTTATGGGCTAAAGTCTACTACCCCTGTGTATAGCATTGAATACAAACTACAAAAGTCTGTTTATCTGGAGTTTGTTTGAGAGACATTTTAGAGACCCTAAGAAAGTCAAAGTAAAATTTTGTGGACAATATTAACTTATTAAGTAAATATTAACTCTAGATACAATTCAGTTATATCTGCTAAACAATCCTGATAAACTAGCTCAGGTTTGGTCTACAAATAAAACAAACAGGACTAATATAGACCCTAAAATTATCTGACAAAGTAACATCTTCCAAGGTGGGAACCTCATGCCTTCAATCTATATGGCACAAATGAAAAGCAGCAGCCTGGCCTAGTAGCACACGCCTTTACTTCCAGCAGTCAGAAGCCAGAGACAAGCAGCTCTCTATGGGTTCAAGGCCAGCCTGGTCTACTTATCAAGTTCCGGGCCTGCTCGGTATATGTGGTAAGACCCTGTCTCAAAAACAAAAAAGAAGAAATGTAGGTTAAGCAGGCTGCTGAATATGTATAGGAAAGTAGTAAGAGTTTTCTAATGAATTACAAAGCGTGAGCATCACAGAAAAGGTCAACCACTATGATAAACAGTAACCACATAAACCCTTAAGACAATGCTATATTCCATTAATAGTATACCTAAAACATTTTGATCAAGCAGATTAAAAATTAAGAAAAAGCAGATGTTTAACCAATTTGTGACCAAGAGGTCACAGAATTAACATCTGTGAAAAAAATTATTTTTTGGCTGCCAAGTTACATTAGGTTAAACGTTCAGACCCTCTCAAACTTGACATTACTTTAAGTCATGCTGTGAAGACAGGGACATAGGGGCTGGTATATCATACAGCCATTGCCTTGAGATTAAAGAGATGATACTGTGGGACATTAATATAACTGAGGTATCTGCTGCCAGCTCCAAAAACAGAGTTATTATTTGAGAGCAAAATGTTAAAAGTCATCTCAGAGAGTCCAATTAGATTACATGACAAATTAACCACTTAACCAAGAACATGTCACTGAAGTCTTGATTCCAGCCTTTAAAGAACTCAATAAAAAGTATTATTATTTAGATATCCAGAAACAGCTGTGTATATTGAAAACACCCAGTCACACTTTGTATCTCAAGGATTTCACAATGATGTCTAGACTAATGGCATGCCTCTTTATTTCGAGAGATCAGATTGTCAGGCATGTTTGAAATTCTTGCTCTTAAAGAGTTCACATTTGCATGCCTGGATGATAGAAATATCCTGTATTTCCAGGGCCACGAAGATACATTTGTCTATTGTGAGAATGTAATACACTATCAAGCTCAAAAGAACCAGCTGCTTAGAAGACAGGTTTAAGAAGGCCATCTCACTGAAAGGCCCACATCAGAGAGACTTCTATGCCTGAGTCTCACAGGTGGTTCATATGAGAGCTTGGTAAGTCAAAGACTAGTAGAACTGATGACAACAAGAGCTATCTCACATGCAGTGTCATGAGTAGTGCCCATGTGGTAGCCCATCATAATCAGGGTGAAGACAGTTTTCTTTTCTATAGTGATGTTACAGGTAATCGTTTTTCCATATTTTTTTCCAGATTGAGTCCAAAAGTAGACCTGTGACATTTAGTCACCCCAGTTATAAGTATAGATTTGGCAAAATTTTTAAGGAATTCCAGCAGACACATAGCTTCAAGACTAATTCTGAAGTCTCACAGAGCTTGCTAATAGTACGAGTTATGGTGAGCGGATCGTCTTAACACAGGGACTATATGTAACAGATCTGTCAGTTTTAGATGACCCATCAAGCTGAAGCCTGACGTTCCAGAAGCAATGATGACCTTAAATGAGGGTTTTACACTTCGGTCTTAGTAAACACTGATCTAGTAGCAAATTGTTTCCAGATCCAAAACTTTGCTAGTCCTCAGTTTACCAACAAGATTTTCCTGAGGCATGAATCTATGTATTTTCTTTAAATTCCAGAAGATTCCTGAGTACCCTTCTCTGGACTTAGTTTGGACCAAAAATACTGCATAAGCCTCTATCCAACACTCCTTAGAACAAAGTCTCCATTTGGCCAATAAAGCTTAATTAAGTCTTTTTAAAGATACTTCATTCTAAAAGTCTAGAACTCAAACATCAGCTGTGATGTTTTTGAGATGACCTTCAACCTGGGGAAGAACAGGTAAAATAGGATCTTGGAAGGCTGATCTGCTAAACATCAGAGTCAGTTCTTATACCCATGTCGTTCTGGAGAGTCTCCCTTTTTTCTGTATCTATAGGGGTGATTCCGGGGTTTGTACCAATCCCCTTTGGAGTACCCTCTGTTGTGATAATGTGCTTTCTGATCATGACTATAAAAGTACCGATGCTGAGTATAGTATTTATTGTGATCCTTATATTCATTTTCTTTAATACTATTGTCTTCTGCAACAATAGCATTCACATCTTGTCCAAAAAGAGATGTACCATCAAAGGGCAAGTGTAAGATCTTCTCCTGGGTTTTCTTAGTGAGAGATGTTAGTCGGAGCCAGGCCTGTCTTCTATAGTCTACTGCCATGGCCATAACTCTGACTACAGAGTCCATTATGTCCCTAGTGGTACAAAGCTGCCAAAGTCCTGCATCCATGCCATCAGATATTATACACCTTGCTTTCCCACGATCAAACTCTGGGTCATGAACCAGATCTTCCATGTCTTCCCAGAGTTTACGTTGATACTGAGTCATATAGGCCATGTAGCTAGCAGCCCGGGCTGCAATGGAAGCAGCATGGTAGAACCTGCAACCCATGACCTCCATTTCTTTTGAGGTAGAGTCTAAAGGAGATGATGTGTTTCCTCTTTTGCTATGTTCTAATACATCTATGATGGGTCCCTCAGCTGGTGGATTTGGCTGGAAAGGAGATGTGTCCTTGGCTACAGGATAAACCCTGTGTCCCATGAAGGAAGAAGGATGGCAGTCAGCAGGGTCTTTAAAAACTTCAGTGGTGGCAATTCTCAAAAGTGGATGCAGTGGAGGAACCAAGCGTTTTTTAGAAGTCATCCAATCAGGCTTGCCCTCACAGGTTTCTGCTTCAGACTGGAACGTCACCCTCTTTATAACACCCCTTTGTTCCATTCTCTTCAAAAGACCGGTAAAACTAGACTGCATGGGGTCAGCTGGCTGCCCTTTGTCATCAGCTGATGGAGATTTGCAGTCAGACTCCTCGTCAACCGTGGATAAACTGTCCTCCTTAGAGCTGGAGATATCCCAAGGAACTGACGAACTCTCACTTGGCCTAGAATGATGAAATCTAAAACAACTCCTGGACTGCAGATCACGTATGACTCGGGACATCTCAGCCACTTGTGTCTGGAGATACAGGATGGCATCCTGTCCACTCTGTGAAGCTGAAGACATGGTGCCAGGTAAATCCTCTTTGACCTCAGAAAAAGCCAAAGATTCCTGGGGGCCCAGAAGTGATGCTGAAGGCAGAGTCTGATTACTCTGTAGTTTAAGTGTCTCTTTTTCAGAGACACTAACATCGGAATTATTGTGATCATATTTCTGGTTCTCCAATGGGTTCTCAACAGAAGAAGGTTGAGAAACTATCCTCTGTGGACTGTTGGCACAACTCCCAGAGGAGGAGCTGCTGTCTCCAATAGGAAGAGGAACACTGCAGCTAGAGCACATTTCTGGGCGATGATTCTCAGAGGATGGCACTTTAGATTCAGGCATTCTCTGGGTTATCCACATGAACAAGAAAACCAAGGAAGAAAAAAAATATGCTTTTAATATGTTAACTTTCAAGTGCAGAGATGCATGTCCAGTAAGTAGAATTCAAATTTTATATTATACATAAGAAAGGCAGAAACAATCCACTAGAGGCTGGCCAAAGATAAGAGAAGTCAAATACACAGGATTTATTACCCTCAACCCCATAAAAACTATAGGCATTAATGCTGGACTGTCTATTCAAAAATTATGATTAAAAATAAGATCATTTAGGGGTTAGGGAGATGATCCAGTATGTAAAGTGTCGCGCAAATATGAAGACCTGAGTTTAGATCCCCAGTACCCAAATAAAAGCTAGGCACACAACTGCAAATCTGTAATTCTCACACTGGGGAGGTGGACAAAGGCAAATCCCAAAATTCACTGGGCCTAGTCAATCAGTGAGCTCCAGGTTCAATGAGAGCTCTTCAAAAATAAAGTAAGGTAAAGAACAACTGAAGACCGCTGATGTCAGCTTGTGGCCCTCACATGCTTGCTTACATGTACACCTGCAGGCACGCACACACATGTGCCATACAAACTAACTTACTTCAGTTCAAAGTAGTCCTATCCTAGTCTGCTGCCTGATCCTAGGCTACAGTAAGATGCTAAGGTGAGGCTACTATAATAACAACTAACAAAAGAAAAGACCTACTCAATATAGAAAGAGCAGCAAGTGAAAGAAAATTATAGCAGAGAAAATGAATAAAGTCCTACTGAAATAAAATGAAAAAAAAAAAAAACTTTTAAAACTCCTTCAGTTGGGGCCATCTTACACTTCTTTAAATATTGTTATTAACCGTCATGAACAAACTTCCAGTTGTACCTATCTGCTTTACATTTTGTTGTTAATGAACTTCCATATTGGTTACTTTATTTTATCCTCATAACAACCCTGTGAGGTAGGACTTATTTTCTTTTGAACTGCAAAAACAAAATGAAGCAGCACGGCCCTGAGCTAAGACAGTGAGGGGTAAGTCTCAAACTGAGGCACGCTGATTACACATCCAAGTCTCAAGTCCCATAGCATGGAACAAGAAGGTTCCTGGGCACCAGGAGTAAAAGCCAGGAACTCTCTGATCTATCAAGAAAAGTCCACCAGCAGAAACGTGTGTCAAGTCAGGAACAAATGGAAACCAACCCTGCCACAAAAGGTTCAAGGAATTCAACTCCCACAGTAAGGCACTGGTGTTCAAGACAGTCCTAGGAGCAAGTCACATGCACGGGTTCTAAGAATGGAGAGGGAAAAGGCCAAAAGGAAAGAAGACTGGAGTCACTGATCAGCTAAAGGCTCCAACCTTCTCTTCCTAAAGGATCTTCACACACTCTTTCTCTCAAGATACATTTTCTGTGGCCACCGAGTTCAAAAGGTTTAAAAAAAAAAATCAGTTGTACAGGTACCAGGTGAGTTACAGGAAAGAGGGAAGGTGGGGTAAGCAAAAAGCTTGCACTTTTTTTGTTTTGTTTTGTTTTTCTAGACAGGGTCTCTCTGTGTAGCCCTGGCTGTCCTGGAACTAACTCTGTAGACCAGGCTGGTCTCGAACTCAGAAATCCACCTGTCTCTGCCTCCTGAGTGCTGGGATTAAAGGCGTGCACCACCACAGCCCGGCAAAAGCTTGCACTTTTTATAATATTCCCTTTAATCAGTTATCACTTTCCAGTGTTTATATTTAAGTAAAATATAAGTAAAAGCTGATAGTGGTACAAGACTCGTGGAGCTATTTGTGCTGGCCCATCCTAAAGAGCAGTGAGCATTCTTTAGAGCAGTTGTGCTCTTAAACACACCATTACAGCTTTCCTCAATCTTCAGAACACTATAGGCCTATTAACTGACACCAGAGAAAAAGATGCAATCAAATGAAATGTACTTACATCGCTGTGAGAGGTACTAGGCTCTTCATCATCACTGCTGACTAGATCAATATATTCAAGAACAGGTCTTAACGGTCCTTCCTATAAAAGAAATTGAGGAAATTCAAATCATGAACATCATTAAACCAAACCATCATTTTAAACAATGTTCTTTGTTGGGATTGGATCTGAGAAGGAAGACATACAAGCAGCAAGGGGAAAAAAACAAAAAACAAAAGAACACAAACAAAAGTAAACTATTCAGAAAACAAATAATTTTTAAAAAGCTGAGTAACTCAGGCATGGTGCATGCTGTAGTATTAAGTAGTTTAGTAGCTGAGACAGGAGGACTACAAGTTCAAGACCAGCTGGGCTATTGCACAGCAAGTACCAGAACACCCTGGCCTGCAAACAACAAAAACCTTTCAAAAGAAAAACAAATTACATCCCAACCCCTAGGGACACAAATACTATGACCTGAATAGCAGAGAATATAGATCAAAACTTGGAGATCTTTGACCAATAACTAGCTTCATCTCCCAAAACTTAAGAGTAAAACATCAAACCCAGATTATTCTCCAATCTTCTTCCTAGTCTTACATCAGGCTTAAAAGCTCAGATCTCATTCTACAGGCAAAAGAGAATTAATAACATTATAACAAGAATAACTTATTAATATAGGAATACCACAGAAGGTTATGAAACCTGGGAAAGCAAGATGTATAATGAGTACAGACACATGGTAAAGTACAACTAACCGTGGTGGTAGTAAGAGGGAAGCGCAAGCCGGGCGTGGTGGTGCACGCCTGTAATCCCAGCACTTGGGAGGCAGGGGCAGGCGGATTTCTGAGTTCGAGCCCAGCCTGGTCTACAGAGTGAGTTCCAGGACAGCCAGGGCTACACAGAGAAACCCTGTCTTGGGAAAAAAAAAAAAAAAAGAGGGAAGCGGACCTGAGACAATCTAGGCACAATAGAAAAAAAAACGAGCAATCTTATCCCAAAGAACCAAAACCAAACAAAACACTAAATCAAGGAATCAAAGAAGCTCAAGTAACTAGAAATATACTTGTATAAAGCACCAGTGGTGTACAAGGTACCTGGCCAACAAACTGGACATGCAAGCCTGTAACATTTGGGGTGAGATCTTGAGAGTTGACCCCTATCTCCACCTACCCCCTCAGAGACTACTGCTGCATGTGGGCAAAAGCACTGAGCACCAAGACTAGACAGACAGTAATAAGTATAACCTGTAATGATGTTCCAAGGAGAAATACTAAATAAAGCAGTGAACACATAAACCATATAGAAAAAAATGGCAAAAAGAACAAAGTGAAAACAGAAAACAGAAACGAAGCCGGGCGGTGGTTGTGCACGACTTTAATCCCAGCACTCGGGAAGCAGAGGCAGGCGGATTTCTGAGTTCGAGCCCAGCCTGGTCTACAGAGTGAGTTCCAGGACAGCCAGAACTACACAGAGAAACCCTGTCTCAACCCCCCTCCCCCAAAAGAAGAAAACAGAAACGAAACAACAACAAAAATTCCCTTTAAAATCTAAGGTATGATCAAAATATGCCTTTGTTGTCAACACTGGTGGTTAGCAAAGAAGTTCAAGGTCAGGCTGGGATAAGAAGTGAGACTATTGTCTTAAAATGGTACAATCCAGTGTATTGGAAACAAAAGTGGGCCAGGCACAACAGAGAAAACACCACTGATGTTAAAGTTTCCTAGAATGGAAAAGGATGGCTATTAGAAACAGAAGATCATCTAGTTTGTTATTCTCTTCTTCCAGATAGCCTGGTTCTCTCTTAGGTTTTAACAAACCAGAAGCTACCATCCTTCTGGATAGTGAGCCGGACATTCAGATAAATCCAGTGAGCAAAACTCTTTGAGACCATGAGTATACTAAAGGAATCAGGTTTTGCTCAAGCTGTTAAGATGAAAGTTCAAGAGGAAAAGAAACAAAGAAAAATAGCAAAAATCAGGTGGTCAACAGACACACATGTAGCATCTACTTTAAAACTAAAGGCTACCCTTGGTTCTGATACTGTCCCATCACACAGTCAAGCAGCAGCAAAGATGAAAATATAACTGCTTTTACCATTGGTGTAATCACAATAATTTGGATTCCTCAAGCAATGTTACTTACAAACTTGTTAAAATCTATTATTATTTTTTTCTTTGTTGGTTTCTTTCTTTTTTTTGTTGTTGTCATTTGGTTTTTTTCAAGACAGGGTTTCCTCTGTGTAGCCCTGGCTGTCCTGGAACTCACTCTGTACACCAGGCAGGGCTCGAACTCAGAAATCCGCCTGCTTCTGCCTCCCAAGTGCTGGGATTAAAGGCGTGGGCCACCACCACCCGGCTCGTTTCTTTGTTTCTAACATATGATCTATGTGGCTTGGCCTGGCCTGGCCTGGCCTAGAACTTCTTTATGCAGCCCATTCTGGTCTCAAATTCAGTTGCCCTCTGCCACCGGAGACCACAGGCATTACAGTGTGTCATCTAGCCTGGCTTTTAGAAACTTAACACTATACATGAAATAGTAAATCAAGTAAGTCCCCAGGGGCAGGGCCAGAATTTCCATAGAGTGGGTAATGAAAATTGGAAGTTCGTCTTGGCATACACTTATAATCCCAGCCCTGGAGAGACATGATAGTTCTAGGCTGGCCAACTTACAATATTTAGGTAACTGCAGGCCAGCTGGATACTACAGAACCATCTCAAGAGAAAAAAGAAACAAAAAGCAAAAAACTGCACGTGAGCCGCACAGGCCTCTAAGACAAGTTCAATGGCAGGACTAAATTAGCAGCCTGCAAAGGACTGGTGGTGTCGCCTGGTGGTAGAGTGCTCAACATGCACAAGGCCAAGCCCCAGTACTAGGGGAAAAAAGTGTGGTAATATACATCTATAATCCTAGCATTCAGGAGGCAGAGGCAAGAGTTACCAAGACCAGCCCTGGCAAAATGCTAGCTCAAATATAAAGAATTTAACAATTTTTAAAATAAAATTAAATATATATAGGATGGCCATGAATACAAACAGATAAAGCAAGACTACCAGAACTTTGCTACTCAGTCATTTCACTGACATGCAATTGCTGCTGAATTACAAAAACAATCGCATAGAATTTATAGTAATTAAGACAAAAGTGAACAATAGTCAGGACAGAAGAAAACAAAATAAAGGTGAAATTGTTTTTACTGATTTACAAGTGTCAAAATGACACAAGAAAAATGTGCTATGACTTTTGATTTTTACTTGACAGGACTGAGAAGGCCCACCCCTCCTCTGAACAGCAGTACTCCATGGCTGGTAAAGGAAGCAATATTTATCACTCTCTGCTTCCTGCCTGGAGACACACTTCTCCATAACTGTGAGCTAAAATAAAACCTTCATTCTGGAAGCTGCTTCTTGCCAAGTATTTGGCCACAGCAATGAGAACATAATTCATACAGAGGACTTTAGAAAATGAGAAGAGCCGGGCAGTGGTGCACACCTTTAATCCCAGCACTTGGGAGGCAGAGGCAGGCAAATGAGTTCAAGGCTAGCCTGGTCTACAGAATGAGTTCCAGACAGCAAGAAACCCTGTCTCGAAAAACCAAAAAATAAAAAAAGAAAAGAAAGAAAACGAGAGGAAAAGTACTTATGAGCATGCCAAAAGAACACACAGAACACACTCTCAACAAGTTTTCACTGCAGATACACCAATGCAGTAATCCTCCTGCCTCAGACTTCTGAAGGCTGATTACAGGCATGTACTACAACATCCTGGCTTGGTTTTTGTCTTCAGATAGGATCTCACTCCCTACCATGCCGAGGCTGACCAGGAATCCTCTGTGTATTGTTTATAGCAATAACTGCCATCAATTGCCCCAAGTATTTGGATTCAGGCCCTCACCAAGACCAACTTCCAGTTTATCTTTACTTAAAACTCCGCTGTCATACTGAATTTGAGGAATCACAACATTTAGTACCCCACTTGTTCTACTCCTAATAACATTTACTGAGCCCCATCCCAGGCTCTCTGCTAATTTTTCCAATTTTATCACCCAATTTCCTTAACTGCTTTACAGAGATTCTCAATTACTGAAATCATACTAGTTTACAGATAATAAAACGTAATGACACACACTTAATTGGTTGTGCAGTCACTATAACCCAGAGGTACTTCAAAGTACTAATCAAATTTTTAAAAATTCTTGCTTATTACCTAACTTTTCAAGTTAATGCAGTCCTTCATTCAGTAAAAACCAAAATTCACTGGCTGATTTATGAATATACCATAATGTTGCCCAATCAAGTAGGTTACTAACTCCCTAAGAAGTAATGTTCATAATACAAACATGAAGAAAAAGATTATCTCCTACCTACAATATTTTACTACTATATTTACAATGTCTACCATATGTGCATTAAGTACAAATGCACATGGTCCTTCATTTATACTATCAATCAGTAAGTCAGTCATATCTCCTCTTGTACCAATAACAAAGGGTTAAACTCAAAGTGCCATTACAATTTAGCAGCAGAGACTGCTGCAGAACACTTTAAGAAACACGGGGAATATTCTAAGTTTTAGAATATGCTTTTAATGTGATAAAGCATTTGCATTCCTGTAATTAAAATGCCAATTCTAAAAATGAAACCACCAACATTTTTATTTAGAAAAAGATGTAAATACATTAAAATACCACTCACAAGTGTTTTACTTCAAAGAAAAAAAAGTCAGGGCATCATCTTGCACAGCCCTGCCGAGTTCAAGACTCAGTAGTTTCCAACTGTCTACTCTTTGGTTCAAATAGACCACATTTGAGATCTGTGACATATGGCCCATCTTTCTCCCACCTTTAAAACTAAAGGAAATTTTACAACGCCTCCTTCTCCAAAAATTATACATACTGCTGTTCTTTCATCTCACAACTTTCCTTTCTCTTTCTGTTCAAAATGCCATTTTAAACACTCATATATCTAAGGATACAGAACTGGACTATGGACAAATAAGCAGAGGGCCTTAAAGTCAAGCCCTAAATCTCAAAACTCAATACAGGGGGGCTGGCAAGATGGCTCAGTGGGTAAAAGCACTGACTCTCTTCTGAAGGTCCTGAGTTCAAATCCCAGCAACCACATGGTGACTCACAACCATCTGTAATGAGATCTGACTCCCTCTTCTGGTGCATCTGAAGACAGCTACAGTGTACTTAGGTATAATAATAAATAAATCTTTAAAAAAAAACTCAATACAGACAACCAGGTCCTAGTACACTAGTAAACTACACAGTCCTTGGCGTGTTGGGCATGTGAACAGACACTGCTACGGAAGGCAGGCACGAGGCATAGGTCAGAGGACGCTCCCTCCCTGCAGCTCTCATCTGGCAGGCAGGCAGGCAGGTAGGTAGGCAGGCAGGCAGGCAGGCAGGCGCTCTCTGCTGCTGCTGCTTGCTGCACAGGTCCCTCTACTCGCACTGGGTGGACATGAGGTGAACATGGGGTGAATGTGGGGCTACAGACACTTGCCATCACACCTGTTGCATTTATTAACTTGCTACATGGTTTCTCTGTGTAGTCTTAGCTGTCCTGGAACTCACTCTGTAGGGAAGAACACACCTCTGCCTGCCTCTGCCTCCCACACACTGGGATTGTGGGTTCCAAGGACAGAATTCAGGTCAAGTGCCAGTCACTCATTAAGCCATTTCCCTGGAACATTTACTTAGTGACTTGTTTATTGTTTAAGTATTCTTTGTTTTCTATAAAAACAATTTTTTTTTGTTTTGTTTTTTTTTTGTTTTTTGAGACAGGGTTTCTCTGTATAGCCCTGGCTGTCCTGGAACTCACTTTGTAGACCAGGCTGGCCTCGAACTCAGAAATCCGCCTGCCTCTGCCTCCCGAGTGCTGGGATTAAAGGCGTGCGCCACCACGCCCGGCTAAAAACAATTTCTTATTAGAGCAATTTTCTTACTTCTCTGATCTCCTTGCTGCACCAAAACACTAACACTTCAATAAAGTATTTCAATCAAGGATATGGGTCTAACATTAAGAAGAAATGGCTTCACACATAATAAGCTTCAATATTGCTCTTCTTCATGAATTATTTATAGGTAGTTGTACTGGCTGGTTTTGTGTGTCAACTTGACACAGCTGGAGTTATCACAAAGAAAGGAGCTTCAGTTGGGAAAGTGCTTCCATGAGATCCAGCTGTGGGGCATTTTCTCAATTAGTGATCAAGGGGGAAAGGCCCCTTATGAGTGGGACCATCTCTAGCCTGGTAGTCTTGGTTCTATAAGAGAGCAAGCTGAGCAAGCCAGGGGAAGGAAGCCAATAAAGAATATCCCTCTATGATCTCTGCATCAGCTCCTGCTTCCTGACCTGCTTGAGCTCCAGTCCTGACTTCCTTTGGTGATGAACAGCAATGTGGAAGTGTAAGCTGAATAAACCCTTTCCTCCCCAACTTGCTTCTTGGTCATGATGTTTGTCTAGGAATAGAAATCCTGACTAATACAGTAGTCTAAGAAAACTAGTGAAAAGATGCTTTTGGTCAACTGGAGAGATGGTGCAATGGCTATGGACTTATACTGCTCTTCCTGGGGTCCCAATTTCAGCTACATGTTAGTGACTCAATACGACCTGTAACTCTGGCAAACACCCCTTTTTCTAGCCTCTGCACCTATGCACATGACAAAGTTACACAAACGAACACACAGAGAACTAAGTTAAATATACTATCTTTTAAATAATGCTTTCTACATGCACCCTTTCATTGCAGTGAGAAGTATTAATATTCAATGTGGCTGCTCAGGTTAGATTATGATAGGTTCCCATCAGTTTGTATGCCTTTATATCTAAAGTGCCATTGTGAACAATACTGTTAGCAGTTACTTAGCTCAAAAAATTTTGGAAGTGGGGGCTGGTGAGATGGCTCAGCAGGTAAGAGCACTTGACTGCTCTTCCGAAGGTGATGAGTTCAAATTCCAGCAACCACCCTTAATGAGATCTGACACCCTCCTCTGGTGCGTCTGAAGTCAGCTACAGCATACTTATGAAGAATAATAATAAAAAGAATCCTTGGACTAGAGAGACCAACCGGAGCGGGGCCGACCTGAGCGAGCGGGGTTGACCGGAACATAGGAAAAAAATTTTTGGAAGTAAAAAAGTTGTAATAAAAATGTTCCATTTCAAAAGAAAACATGAGACACAAGTTGAATAAAGGGGCATATTACTAAACAGAAAATATAAGTAAAAGGCAGAAACATAAAGTTCTTATCAGTGCTATGTTATTCTCTTTCTCCCCCCCCCCCCCCCCCCAGACAGGGTTTCTCCTGGAACTCACTCTGTAGACCAGGCTGGCCTCGAACTCAGAAATCCGCCTGCCTCTGCCTCCCAGTGCTGGGATTAAAGGCGTGCACCACCATACCCAGCTGTTATTCTCTTTCTTGATTTAGTCACTGTCCTGTTGCTGTGATTTGAAACATCATCACCAAAATCAATTTGGGAGGAAGGGATTTAGTTCATCTTATACTTCTTGGTCCCAGACCAGCTGTGGGAGTCAAAGCAGAAGGGAGAAGGAATGCTGCTTACCTACCCCCCCCCCCCCCGCCCCGGCCCCCCGCCCGTGCTTGCTCTCTGGCTCACACAGCTAGCTTTTTCATCCTGCCTAGAAACACACATCACTCAGACTAGACTGGACTTTCTTCATCAATCAGCAATCAAGAGACTGTCCCACAGACACGCCCATGGGCCAATCTAATCTAGACAATTCCCCATTGAGGTTCCTTCTTCCTAGGTGACTCTAGTTTATGTTAAGTTGACAAAAAACAAACAAACAAACAGTCTAAACACCATTTATAAAAACGTATTACCTTGAGAGGACTGGAGAGATGGCTCAGGTCTAAGAGCCTTTGTTGCTCTTACATAGAACCTAGACCGTGTTTCCAGAATCCGGTGGTTCATCTGAGTCCTAACAACCACACTGTGGCTCACAACCATTCGTAACTCCTGTTCTTAGTGGATCAGAGGCCCTCTTTTGATCTCCATGGGGACCAGGCATGCGTGTGATATACACATATGTATCTTATGTACACATACAGGTAAGGTAAAACAGTCATACACATAAATACATCTTAAAATTTATTAGCTTTGCAAAAACCTAGGGCCCTTATGAACTATGTACTTCCCTGCACATTTCAATAAAAGCTGAAAGGATTCATATCTATATTACTCTTTTCAGCATGCTGCCTGGCTTCAGTCTACATTTGTGAGACACAGAAAGTCTCTTGTCCAATGGTAGTTTACTCTTGCACAACTCTGTTATACATATAATCTTGTTATAAATTACAAGCTAATAATTGGAACCAAGTAAACCAAGAAGTTATATTATAATGTAGCTTGTATCTGGACAAGTCCGGCAAAAACCAGGTTTTCATCTTTACTAGACAGGAAGTACCAGAGGGACAGTGTATTACAGAGAGCCTCTAGCTTCTGTCTTGGGCTGTCTGCTGCGGTGGCACAGCAGTGGTGTTTATTGGATAGGGTTTCACTATACAGAACACTACAGGCCTAGAACTTCCCAAGTAAAGCTCAGACTGCCTTTCAACCAGGACCCTTCGACCATGACCTCCTCAGTGCTGGGACTCTAAATGTATCTTAAAGTAAAGTAAGCTATCACTATCTTTAAGTAATAGCCCTTACACATAGGCAGCTTTATATATTATATATTCGACCTACCTTTATGCTTAAAATAATATTTAAATATTACTTTTAAAACTCAGATCAACAGACACCTGAATTAACTTGTTACAAATTATCATGGTATTTTATTTCACAAGATATGTAACCAAAAAATTTACTTTTTGAATCTTACTCTTTCCATATTCTATCAATTTCTCAAATGGCCTTATTGTATAAAGAGCCTTTTGCATGAAACATCAAGGTAAATAATGTGATCCATGAACAATGTCTTAGGGAGTCATAAAAACCTTTATCATACATGTTTGTTGGAGGGGTACTACTAATTACCAACATTCTCCTTTCTCCAAAATACTCTAGTCTATTAGTAAGAAAGGGACAAGACTCAATGTATCCCCAAACCTAACTCCAGATCCTCAAAGTTCAAAATGAATAAGACAGACTCCAATAGGAAAACTGCCAAGAAAATGATTTTATGAAGGACTCCCCTCCCAATCCCACTAACACAGCATACCAAACAGATCAACATCAGGGCTCAATGTTGGGAAGGATGGTCTTTAATAAGCACTAGTCTACAGCTGGTCACAAGGTCAAAAAATACATATGGGCTGACCAATAAGAACTACAGAGCTTCAATGGCAAGCTCAGCTAACTGTAGCATTCCAGGAGAGCCGTATAAAGCAGGGATGTTCTCTAGCTACATGCCAAGCTCAGCTAACTGTAGCATTCCAGGAGAGCCGTATAAAGCAGGGATGTTCTCTAGCTACATGCCAAGCTCAGCTAACTGTAGCATTCCAGGAGAGCCGTATAAAGCAGGGATGTTCTCTAGCTACATACCACTTAAGAACGGATGGACAAACTTAGCCACTATAGGTGACAATCGCCCAGAGCTGTTTCTCTTCCCTCTCACCATCACTTTAGTACTGGCTGGGAGGTCCCAATGTCCCCCATTGTATTTCAAAATAACAAGACCTAGGCTCCAGCCTGGATTTCACTGATTCAACAGATCTGGAGGGGACCCAGATCTTACAGCTTCCACTCAAGGCTGGAGAACACCTGCCCCCAAAGCAACAAATGTAGAAAAACAGCTGAGTTTCAGGTGACACAGGCCTCCCCATTGTGACCAACAATTGTTCTATGATATAACAAGATGACCTCAGAAGTTAGGGAAGTCCTCCACTATTGGAAGATAAATCACGCTAAGATACAATGTTACATTGCAGGCCTTACTTCCTACCTCCTGGCATCAAGTAGTCCTGTGTGTCTTCTTTCTTGTACATAAGTTAAGCCCTGGGAAGTACCAGGAAGGACAAAACAATTCGGATGCCTACTGCAATTGTTCAGGTAGTCCCTTCAGGCAAGCACTGAGGTATCCCTTAGGGTGAAAGTCCCCTGCATCAGGGTGCGACAGCTCTAAGCCATTCATGACTATCTGTTGAGTCTGTTGAGTGATGACTGCCTGACTGGTGGGGCTTAATCATACAATGGCTTACCACACTTTCACTCCAGCAAACCGCGATTGTTAGTCTCTACTTACACTAACAAACTGAATGTCATCTTCGTTTTCATCCGTGGTAGACTCTGATGCCTCCGGCCCAGCTGGTGGGACTGATTCTATTATCTATAAACAAAAAAGCCAAAACACGCTTATCTATTCAGCCACACAGTCGCAGGAAGAAATTCTCCCCCAAAGGAACGATTTATGACAAAGCCCCTGAGGGGAAGCAGGAGGAACAAGCGGAAATCCAGCCCAGGGAACCGCAAGGAGGAGGCCGGGCGTGCTACGGCGTCTTGGAGCTGCAGAGACCCAGCCTCCCAGGGGCAGGGATGCGGGCTCTAAACCCTCGGGATCGGGGATACAGGCTTCAAGTACCAGGCCGGCCTGCCTCCAATCCCCTCTCACCCTCGGGGCTGCGGCTGCTTCGGCTAGGGAGGCCCGGGGCTGGGGGCGGCCGGACCGCCATTGTTGAGGACTCCACGCAAACGTGCACCAGGCCCGGAGGCCCCGCACTCGCCCGAAGACGCCGCCCGGCTGAGCCCAAAGCCGAGAAGACAAACCAAACCCTTCGGGGTTGGGCTCGGCGGAGCCAAGGCCCGGGCCGCCACCACTCACCTCGGGCCCCGGGTCTCCCATTTCTCCCACGGCCTGTCAGCACCACGCTCCAGCCGCCGCTGCTGTTCCCGACGCCGCCGCCACGACTTCCCTCTCGCCTGGCGCCGCGCGACCCGCCCTGCGTGAGCGCCCACGCAGATGACGCCTCAGGCCGCGGGGACGCTGAGCTGCCGGACCCCAAGCGCGGCCTCACAGCCGTTAGCGTCCAGCGCCACTTTGTACGCTCCCCGCCTTCCTCCCGCCCCGCGAGGCATTCTGGGAGTTGTAGTTTCCGTCGGTCTCAAGGCAGACAACCACGTGGCGGGGTAAGCTGGCGAGGATCTGGAGCTCACCTGCATCTCCGGAAGATGGCGGGAGGAGGTGGTGAGGGTCTTGATTTAGTTTTGATTCCACGCCAAATCTCGTTCTGCTGCCACCTTTCACTTAGAGACACTGACAGGAAAAGAGCCCTACTGACAACAGGCGAGGCAGATGAAAACATGGAAGACTTTTTCCTCCCAATTACATCTTGGCAAAGGTGGCAGGGGCAAGAGCTTATATATATGGCGTTCCTGAGAGGTCATTAATTCTCACAGAAGTCTCACAAAGTGGCTTCCTTGTTATCCACAGGTTACCAGACTGCGTATGGTTACTGTAAACTAAAAGAAGCATTACTGATAAGGTCACAGAGGGCTGCCCCTAGCCTTTCCTGCTTCTCTCTTGCTCTTTTCAGGCTAGGTTGAGTTGATAGGTTAATTACTTGAAGAGTGAGACACGGAGCTGCGGGCAAAACAGACCTAGTAATGTCAGTTAACCCTTTCAGACCTTTAGTGATAATACTGCTATGAAAGCAATGCTTAGTGGTCTTTGTTTCATGCCAGGAGGATGGATGGATGGATGGATAGATGGAAGGATGGATGGATGGATGTGAAAGACCTCCGTGAGGAGACCCCCCACTCACTTCTCAGGACAACGAGCACCCAAAGAAGCTCGAGAGAACGGGTACTTTAATGGCTCCAGGTGGACATGTATCTCCCAGTGGAGACAGAAGAACCGACTCTGAAGAACAGGAGTCAAGGGTTTATATAGTAAATGGGGGCGGGGGCGGGGGGGGGGAGAACTGACGCAGTTACACATGATGGGCTAGTTTAAACATCAGTAAAGAACAGGTGAGTGTTACAGCACTTCCTTGGGCGGGGCATCTGGTTATCCTCTAACCATATTAGGAAGACAAAGAGATGCCAGCATCCAGATGGCCCCCTGCTCAGCAGGGATAATCCTGGACATGCCTGGGCTTGTTCAGCAGTGCTCAATACCCTATGCCTGACTTTGATTTTAATTTTTCTTTCAGATGGATAGGTTTAAGTGAAGTCCAAGACCTGAAGCACTTGAGCTACTCAATCTCTCTCATGTCTTCTATCTCCCAGTGCTAGCAAGTATTCAATCTCAAGAACCAGAGAGAGGAGCAAGGAATAAAGCTGGAGTCCAGAGTGCAACGGGAAAGTAAAAGCAGCTAAATCATGACCACCTTTCATCATGAAATCTTAGGACAGTGGTATAATAATGTAGTGTTTCAAGATATACTTGGACCCTTATAAAATATAACCCGAGCCGGGTGGTGGTGACACACACCTTTAATCCCAGCACTCAGGAGGCAGAGGCAGGCGGATTTCTGAGTTCAAGGCCAGCCTGGTCTACAAAGTGAGTTCCAGGACAGCCAGGACTATAAAGAGAAACCCTGTCTCGGGAAAAAACAAAACAAAACCCCAACTTCCTTGGAGATTGAGAGATGCAGAGATCTACAGATCTAGCGATAAGACATTAGGAGTTGATTACATTCTGTGTTCATTTCTCAGAACAGAAGTAGGTTCTCCCTTAGAGTCTAAGACCTATCTAGCCCAGATTATTGCCCCTGATAATATTGTCACGTGCCAGTTCGCTTGTGATTCAGTCTCCTTAAATCCAACCAGAAAGTGTTTGCTTATTCAGACATGATTCATCCACTCTTGCAACAGTGGGCTTATCATGCCAGGCAGATTGTCACTGGAGCGTACAAGGCTCCCAACTATGGAAGAATGAAGATTGTTTATCTCCTCTAGTTGGCATTCATAGCACCTTCCAACACTATGAAAGCTAGTAAAGTAGGGGTGAAGGTTCCAGGTCAGTACCAGCTTGAATTCTCCATGTTCTGGGACTCAAGCATGTATTGTCTTTTGCCATAGGGCTTCAGGAGGAATTCTTTAGTCTATATTAGGAGGGGGGTATTCTATAATCTATAATGTTTGGGGCTGTATAAGACCTCAGCGGACAACTCAAAAAAGAAATAACCTATTGCTGGCACTGAGCTTTTATGTATTGATCTGTGGTGTCTAGTAGGAGCATTGCTCCCTCATTATAGGATGGTTCCATTTAAACTCTTGTTACATATGTATACCTGTATCATTTAGAGAGCTTATATTATAGATTTCTCTGTGACCTTTTCAAAAATCTTTAGAATTAGTTATCCTGCTCTATTTCTGCCACATCGTGCCCTCCCATTCCTCCACCTGAGCCATTATTCCCTTTCTTTTTTTTTATTTTTGGTTTTTCGAGACAGGGTTTCTCTGTATAGTCCTGGCTGTCCTGGAACTCACTTTGTAGACCAGGCTAGCCTCGAACTCAGAAATCTGCCTGCAGCGTGTGCCACCGTGCCCTGCTTCTTTTTTTCTCTTTCATATTGCTACATTCTTTCTCTGTTTTTTGAAAGATCCCTCATCTCTTATTAGTCTCCAGAAATACTCCTATTTTAAACACGGGCTGTTCGTGCACCCCACGAATCACGAGACCTGTCTTGATGCAAAAAGCAAGAGGATTTTTAATCGGAGCTCTGGGACGACCCGTATCCCACACAGGGGACAGGGGGGTCGACCTCGTGGCTCGAAAATTAGGAGCTTTTATAACAATGGGGTAGGGGGGTTGGGGAAATTGGCGCGGTTTTACATGATTGGCTAGTTTAAACATCAGCAAGATACCCAGGTAGGAGACAAGGGTGGGGGAAGGCAATCTACCTAACAATTAAGTCATGTGCTACCTTAGGCAACCTCCTGGGGCGTTGAGACATTCCACAGACATTCAGAGGGCGTTGGGCTATTCTGTGATTGTTCCAGGAAAGGCTTGTCCCGTAGCTAGGGCCAGCGGTTCAGTTCCTTATATTAGTTTACTACTCTTTCATCCCGACTGCTAAGAATTTCCTTTTTTCTTTCTTTTTTCTTTTTTTTTTTTTTTTTTTTTTTTTTTTTTTTTTTTTTTTTTTTTTTGGTTTTTCGAGACAGGGTTTCTCTGTGTAACCCTGGCTGTCCTGGAACTCTGTAGACCAGGCTGGCTTTGAACTCAGAAGTCCACCTGCCTCTGTCTACTGAGTGCTGGGATTAAAGGAAGAATTTTCAAATGAAACAAATATATCTACAACTCAAAACTAGCATCCACAGGAGAAAAAAAACATTTGACCTCTGTCCTTTCAGACTTGGCTACATCATTCAGGATGATGACTGATTTACCTATTTTCTTAAAAATATTAATAATTAATTTTTCTTAATATCTTAATAAGATTTATTATGTAAATGTATAACATTTTATCCATTATCAATCATTATTACCAATTGATACATATCTGGGTAGTTTCTACTTCCTGGTTATTGTGAATGGAGCATGGGTGAACAAGTATCTTTGTAATAGGATGCAGAATCCTTTTTTTTTTTTTTTTTGAGACAGGGTTTCTCTGTATAGCCCTGGCTGTTCTGGAACTCACTTTGTAGACTAGGCTGGCCTCGAACTCAGAGATCCGCCTGCCTCTGCCTCCCGAGTGCTGGGATTAAAGGCGTGCACCACCACGCCCAGCTAAGGATGCAGAATCCTATTGGACATATGCTGAAGAGTGGATAGTTGGATCATGTGGTAGATCAAATTCTAGCCTTGAGTGAACTTGCACACTGATTTTCATAGAGGCTATACCAGTTTACATTACTACCAGCAATGGATAAGTGTTTCATTTTCCTCACTTTCATTCAAGCATCTGTTGTCAGGTGTTTTTGTTCTTTAATTTGGAGAATATGGTGTATGAGTACTGTATTCACCTCATTTCCATCTGTCTCTACCTCAATGTCCCGTGTCCTCCCTCATACTCCTCTCAAATTCATGACCTTTTCTTTAATTATTGTTTTACACAAACACAACAACAACAACAAAACAGCCTGCTGGGTCCTCGTGGTGATATACACACACACTTAGGGCTTATCATTTGTTGATGTGTTTGTTTGTTGTTCTTGTTATTTTAGCCATTCTAACTGGTATACAACAAACAGCATCTTAAATTAGTTTTGATTCGAATTTCCTGGGCTAAGAATGTTGAGCATTTTAAAAACTATTTCTTCCTAGAATACCCAAGATACAATTTCCAAAACAGAAGAAAATCAAGAAAAACCAATGCGTGGATACTTCATTCCTCCCTATAATAGGGATTAAAATATACATGGAAGGAGGTGCAGAGACAAAGTTTGGAGCTAAAATGAAAGGATAGATCATCAAGAGAGTGCCCCACCCGGGTGGTCTATCACATAATTGCCACCAAAAGCAGACACTACTGCATACACCAGCAGGATATTGCTGAAAGGACCCTGATATAGTTGTCTCCTGTGAGGCTTTGACAAATACAGAAGTGGATGCTCACAATCATCTATAGGGCAGAACACAGGGTCCCCAATGTAGGAGCTAGAGAGAGTACCCAAGAGCTGTAGGGGTCTGCAAACCTATAGATGGAACAACAATATGAACTAATCAGAACCCCCAGAGCTCATGTCTATAGCTGCATATGTATTAGAAGATGGCCTAGTTGGCCATTATTGGGGAAGCAAGGCCCTTGGTCGAGCAATGTTTATATGCCCTAGTACAGGGGAATGCCAGGGCCAAGTAGTGGGAGTGGGTGAGTAGGGGAGCAGGGCGGGGGAGGGTATAGGGGACTTATGGGATGACACTTGAAATGTAAATGAGAAATTCTCTAATATAAATAAATAAAAACTATTTCTTGAACATTTATATTTCATCTTTTGAGAACTTTTCACTTGGTGCCTTGCCCCAATTTTTAATCGGCTCATTCAGTTTCTTGGTTATATTTTCCAGTCCTTTGTATATTCTACTTACAGATATTTTGCCATGTGTTTAAGGTTTTTTTTTTTC
>LR749926.1:474467-480776 GCA_902729485.2 Mus minutoides | reverse complement strand
TTTTTTTTTTTTTTTTTTTTTTTTTTTTTGGTTTTTCGAGACAGGGTTTCTCTGTATAGCCCTGGCTGTCCTGGAGCTCACTTTGTAGACCAGGCTGGCCTCGAACTCAGAAATCCACCTGCCTCTGCCTCCCGGGTGCTGGGATTAAAGGCGTGTGCCACCACGCCCGCCTTATACACTTTCATAAACTAGAAATTTTAGTTCATCCGTGAATCTTCTTTGGCATTATGAAATCACAGAACACAGGTTTAAGCAAAAAGATGTAGGGAATATAATCTGTACTATACTGAGAACTCTAGACTGTCTAGAGTGCACTTTACCTAGGATTATTTAGACAAATTTCTTCAGAAATTAGGGCTGAACATTGTGCGTTGAACTTGGGCACGTGATGTGAAGTGTCGGGGACCACTTCTTCCTTTATGATCCGTTGTGTTAATGTACAAAACAAGGAGAAGTCAGTTCTATTCTTTCTTATCAGTCACCATATAACTCACTCTAGGATCTCAGGGCAGGTTCCTTACTGTATTCTTAGATGTAGAAACCCTTAGGGTTACTTTTGGTATTAAGACTTCAACCTGGGGGCTGGTGAGATGGCTCAGTGGGTAAGAGCACCCGACTGCTCTTCCGAAGGTGATAAGTTCAAATCCCAGCATCCACATGGTGGCTCACAACCATCCGTAATGAGATCTGGCGCCCTCTGAAGACAGCTACAATGTACTTACATATAATAAAATAAAATAAATCTTTAAAAAAAAAAAAAAAAAAAAGACTTCAGCCTGGTGTAACAATGCTCTCCCAGCCTGGCGCTCTGTGTTACCTTGCTCCATATTGAGAAACAAAGTTTCCCTTCACTTGAGCTCTCTGTGTAGAGGACACTCCTGTTCCCTGCTGTGCAAGCACGGAAGGTATTGCTTTTGACCAGTCTTTGTCAGGCTCAAGGTGAGGGGGCCAAGTTTTACACAGGTCATGTGGGGCAAGGACCTGACATAGATACTCTTTTTTTTTTTTTTTTGGTTTTTCGAGACAGGGTTTCTCTGTGTAGCCCTGGCTGTCCTGGAACTCACTTTGTAGACCAGGCTGGCCTCGAACTCAGAAATCTGCCTGCCGCTGCTTCCCAAATGCTGGGATTAAAGGTGTGCGCCACCACGCCCGGCTTGACATAGATACTCTTACCAGAGTGTCTTTCCTTACCAGTCTCCTGTCTCTTGTTTTCTGGATAGCTCACCTCCTTTGACCAGGCCCCTCTTCCATTCATAAAGTCGTCTTAAACAGTAGTGGTTTGTGACAGTGCTGACAATGGATATCCTCTTTCTTAGGATTTGAGTTGGGGCCCCCAGAAGCTCACCATGGAAGGATGCTTTAGTTCCAGGAAGGAGTTTACTCTAACTTCCAACCTTTAGGTTCCTTCAATGGAAATCACATTCCAATCCTGTGGCTTCTAAACGCAGAGGAGGTAGGCTTTACCCATCAAGAAGTCTCTGTGAGCTCTTCCCTTTGGTTCACAGGACAGAGTATGCATAGCTCATCTGACAAGGAAATGCCTGAGGCATCAGGAGCTGTCTCCAGAGCAGTGCCTTCTCTGGCTTCTGGCCTTGCTTCTCCTCCCTTGTAGAGGGTGATATGCTCGCTCGCTCCAGTCGGGGCCACATTCACTTAACCGGATCGTCACGGTTGGCTTAGCATGGTGCTTCCTCACACTTTGATGGAAAAGATTGCCAAAAATTCCCACTCTGCCCCAAGCCTTTGCACAGCTCTTTCTCTGTGGCTCAGGAATTCAGCACTGCCTGCAGTGATCTCTTCAGTAAGGCAAGTATACCAGCGGGTTGTGTTTGTGGGACAATGTCCAATTTTCCCTCCTCCTCCCCCTCATTCCTCCTTCCTTTTTCCTCCTTTCTTCTTCCTCTTCCTCCCCCTCCCCCTACTCTTCCTTCTCCTCCCCCTCCTCCTCCTCAGTTTTTGTCATCATTTTCCTCGTTCTGAATTAAAAATAGATTCCTCTCTCCTACAATGCATGTGGACCAGTTTCCCTCCTTTCACTCCTCCCCCTTCTCCCTCCCCCATTTCCCCTTTTCCTCAGACCTCCCTCCCTCCCCCATTTCCCCTTTTCCTCAGACCCACCTCCCCACTCAGAAGAGCGCAGACCTCCAAAAGACAGCAGACAGATATGACAAACCAAAATACATAAGACTAGTCAAAGGCCCCCACACCAAGGCTGGACAGGACAACCCAACAGGAGAAAAAGGGTTCCTAGAACAGCCCGACAAGTCAGAGACATATACCTGCCGCCACTGTTAGCAGTCCTACGAAACCCCTTGCTAATAGCTATACTGTGTATACAGAGGACCTGGTGGAGAATCCTGCAGGCCTCTGTGCTTGCTGCTTCAGTCTCTGTGAGCCCATGTGAGCCCTGCTTAGTTCATTCAATGGGTCACGTTCTCCTGTGTCCTCCATCCCCTTTGACCCTCTGACTCCTACAATCTTTCACCTCCTCTTCTGTGAGGGAAGGGACCCAATGGAGAACTACAATTTAAACTCTTAATTTACATAATGTCTGGTTCTGGGTCTCTGTATCTGCTCTAGATGAAGTCTCTCTAATGATGATTGGACAAGACACCAATCTCTGATTTTTTTTTTAAAAAGTTTTTTCTTTTAGAACAGTCATGTTTGGCTCTACTGTAGGACTCTGAGCTATCCAGTCTCAATCTATGAGTATAGCAGAATATCATTAGTAATCATTCACTGATTTGTTTTTTATAAGACCAGTTGTGTCTTGTTTAGGACTCTGGGCTATCCAGTCTCTGGTTTCTGGTCATCCAAGCAGTGTCTGGAATGAGCTTCAAGTCAGGCAGATATTCCTTGGCCACTCCCACAAGTTTTGCTCCACCATTGTAGAGCACATTTTGCAGACAAGACAGAGAGTAGGTGAAAGGTTTATGTCTATGCTTTTCTTTTGTAGGCAGAGTACCTTCCTCCACAAAAGAGACTAGAACATAGACTAGAACTGCAGGCACCAGTTCAACCTCCCAATGTTTAATGAGCTGTAGAGATGGTGTCCTCAGCAAGCATCCTCCCCAAGCCCTGACACACACACACACACACACACATACACACACACACACACACACACACACACACACACACACACACACACACACACACACACACACACACACACACACACACACACACACACACACACACACACACACACACACACACACACACATACACACACACACACACACACACACACACACACACACACACACACACACACACACACACACTGTCAGTTTTCACAGAGCAACCTCTGCCTTAGCAACAGCCTGGGATGTTTAGGCATCTCCATGGGACGCCCTTGGCCAGAAGCTCAACAGAATGGAATTCAGTCTGGCCTTGCTTGTCTGTTAGAGATGGCCTGATAGGACTCCTTATCCACCCTTGCTAAGTGTCTTCCTCAGGATCCCCTCATAGATTCTAGGTAGTTTCTGCTGCATTCGTTTCCACACTGACCCCTTCATTTTCCAGTTGTCTCTTAGAACTACTATCCATTTAAAGTGAATATCTATCATGTTTGTCTTTGTGTCTCTTGGTTACCACGCTCTGGATGATTTCTTCCACTTCTATCCCTTTGCCTGCAAATTTCATGATGTCTTTGAGTAATACTTCATTGTGTAAATGTACATACAGTTTCTTTATCCATTCTTGGTTGAGGGACTGCATCTAGGTTGCTTCCAGTTTCTGGCTATTACAAATAAAGCTACAATTAATGTCACTGAGCAAGTGTCCTCATGGTAGGATGGAGTGTCCTTTGGGTACATGAACAAGAGTGGTATAGCTGGATCATGAGGAAGATCAGTTCCCAGCTTTCTGAGGAACTGCCATATTGATTTCTATAGTGACTGTACAAATTTGCATTCCCACAAGCAATGGAGTGGTGTTCCCTTGTTCCACACCCTCACCAGCATGAGCTGTCACTTGTGTTATTGATCTTAGCTATTCTGACAGCTGTAAGATGGAATCTCAAGGTAGTTTTGATTGACATTTTCCTGATGGCTAAGTTTGTTGAACATTTCTTTATGTGTTTCTCAGCCATTAGAGATTCATCTATTGAGAATTCCCTGTTTAAATCTATACCCTGTTAGTACAAATTTAATAAAGTGGTAGTTTTTCTATTAACCTGGCTAGCTCCCAAACAATTGAGACAGAAACTATTAGATTAATTTAAGAGCTTCAAGGCACAACAATTGAGCAGTTTTAATCCTCTAAACTAAACCAGCTGCCTCTTAGCTAAATCCCCAAGATACCTGCATTTTAGTAGTGATCTGGCTCACCCTCTCTGCTCCAGGGTTTTTTTTCATGGTGTCTTCTGGACCCTCTCCTCTTGCAAATCCCCACTTCCTCTCTCCCCCTCCCCTGGCTGGGAAGAAGTCCAGCTCTGTTCTCTCCTCTGCTCAGTAGCTGACTGATGAGCTCTTTATTGACCAGACAGGGAATAATTGTGGGACATTATTTGCACAACATTGAGACAGGAGATTCTTGGAAAAAGGATTGTAGTCAGATAGGGGGGCATAGAGATCAGCATTTGAACAATACAAGGATAATCTTTACACAGTGCACAATAACATTATGCCAACAGTACTCATTTTTTATCGGATAATTTGTTTTCTTGATGTCTAGTTTTTTGAGTTCTTCATATATTTTGGATATTAGCCCTCTCTTGGATGCAGAGTTGGTAAAAACCTTTTCACATTCTGTAATTGCTGCTTTGTCCACTTGACAGTGTCCTTTGCTGTATAGAAGTCTGTCCATTTCTTGAGGTCCCACTCATTAATTATTGATCTTAGTGCTTATTCAGTGCTGTTCTGTTCAGGAAATTGTCTCCTGTGCTAATGCATTCAATGCTGTTTCCTCTTTCTCTTCAGTCAGGATCAGTGTGTCTGGTTATATGTTGAGGTCTTTGATCCACTTGGACTTGACTTTTGTGGAGAGTGATAAGAATCCATCTAATTTGCTTTCTTTTCCATACAGACATCCAGCATAATTCATTGAAGATGCTCTTTTTTTTTTCCATTGTGTATTTCTGGCTTTTTTTTTTTATTATCAGAAATCAGATGCCCATATGTGCGTGGATTTATGTCTGGGTCTTCAATTCATTTTTATTGATCAGCATTTTTATATCACTACCATGTGTTTTTTATTACTATAGCGCTATAGTACAACTTGAAATTGGGGCTGGTGAGACCTCCAGGGGTTCTTTTATTGTTCAGGATTATTTTAGATATCAGATTAGCTAACTTGGGTTTTTGTTTTTCCATATGAAGTTAAGAATTGTCCTTTAATAAGTGTCTGTAAATAATTGTGTTGGAATTTTGATGGGGATTGCATTGAATTTATAGATTGCTTCTGGTAAGATGGCCATTTTAACTATGTTAATCCTACTGATCCAGGAGTATGGGAGATCTTTCCATCTACTGATACCTTCTTCAATATCTTCTTCACAGACTTGAAGTTTTTATCATACAAGACTTTCACTTACTTGGTTACACCAAGATATTTCATATTGTTTGAGGCTATTGAGAAGAGTGCTGATTCCCTATTTCTCAGTCCATTTGTCATTTGTATACAGGAGGGCTACTGATTTTGTGAGTTAATCTTGTATCCATCTACTTTATTGAATGTGTTTATCAGCTGCAGGAGTTTCCTGGTGAAATTCTTAGCGTCACTTATGTGTACTATTATATCACCTGCGAATAAAGATATTTTGATTTCTTCATTTCCAATTTGTATCCTCTTGATCTCCTTTAGTAGTCTTATTGTTCTAGCTAAGACTTCAAGTAATATATACTTAAAGAAGTTTACTATACCCATTAAAAACATAGCAAATAAAAAAAATCACATTAGTAAAATAAAAAGAAAGGAAGCACACAAACAGATATACACACTACCACCACCACCACCACCACCAACAACAACAACCAAATTAACAGGAATCAACAATCATTGGTTATTGATATTTTTCAATATCAATGGTCCCAATTCTCCAATAAGTAGACATAGATTAACAGAATGGATGTGAAAACAGGATTCATGTTTTTTCCTCATCCAAGAGAAACACACCTTAACATCAAGGATAGACATTACCTCAGGATAAAGGTTGGAGAAAGATATTCCAAGCAAATGAACCCAAGAAGCAAGTTGGTATAGACATTTTAATAACTAACAAAATAAACTTCCTATGGAAATGGTTCTACTGTAGAAAGGGAGAGATAAATGAATTATCACTATATTATAAATTCACTGTATTGT
>LR749926.1:149467-471967 GCA_902729485.2 Mus minutoides | reverse complement strand
GGTAAGAGTGCTCAGGGATGGAGCTGGTGAGATGGCTCAGCGGGTAAGAGCACCTGGCTGCTCTTTGATGAGTTCAAATCCCAGCAACCACATGGTGGTTTACAACCACCTGTAATGAGATCTTACACCCTCCTCTGGTGCGTCTGAAGTCAGCCACAGTGTACTTATGGAGAATAATAATAAACGAATCCTTGAGCCGGGCAGTGGTGACACACGCCTTTAATCCCAGCACTTGGGAGGCAGAGGCAGGCGGATTTCAGAGTTCGAAGCCAGCCTGGTCTACAAAGTGAGTTTCAGGGCTATACAGAGAAACCCTGTCTCGAACCCCTCCCCCTAAATAAATAAATAAATAAATAAGCAAATCCTTGGATCGGAGAGACCGACTGGAGCGAGTGGGGCTGGCCGGAGCGAGCGTGGTTGAGCGGAGCGAGCAGGGTTGACCAGGGACCTATGAGTATCTTAAAGCATTGCTGGCTTCGGCAGCAGATAGAACTTCAGTCAGGAGTTCAGAGCCGTGCATTGGTACACAGTTGAAGATGGCACCAGTAAAGATTGATATAAAACTTGTTGAGGTGGTTGGGAAGGGATCAGCTATTCTGAGGGCATCTCTCCTTTCAAGGGTATTCATTTTGGGTATTCTTTTTTTTTTTTTTTTTTTTACCTTTGGTAGTTTGAGACCTGATATCATTGTATTTTGGGGATCTTTTAACTATCATAGTTTGAGGTCTGTGAGGGTTGGGGTGGCTGCAATGGCTGTGGTTATGTGTGCCTGTAGGCTGGCCACTTAAGAGTTAAAACAGGAGCACTGTGGAGTCCAGACCTTTGAGACCACCCTGGCTGACAGTGAGATCCAGCTCTTTGTTGTAGGAGTGTGGAAAAATAGGTTCATATTTACTGCATAGGTTGCTATGGACCTTGCTGTGGAACCCAGCTCTCCCTGAACTCACAAGGATCATGTCAGAGTATGCCAGTCCCGGTCGATCGCCTAAGATGTTGCTTTCTGTCCTAGCGTATTGCATTTCCATGTGGGCTCTGTAGCCCCTGTGGCCAGCTGCTCCTCATCCCTCCTCTTAAAACAGATGGCGCAGCACTTCAATTGTCCATGCTGAGCAGAGTGCTGGCCTGCCCAGGGGACCGGGAAGGCTGTAGCTGATGATTTTCAAGTCCTAACTTCCAGCATTTGCCATCCAAAAATTAAGTCAGACAGCCTTTCAATCTCAGTGTTTTGTAATTTGAACATAAACCCACCCTAAAAAGAGAAAACTTCCAGGTAGTATTTTATGATCAAAACGAGATAATTAAGAAATAGTCATTGTGGTCACCAAATTAATTTCTTTATTTAATACATTGATTTTGTTTGCTTGTTTGTTTGTTTGTGTTTTGAGGCAAGGTTTCTCTGTGTAACAACCCTGGTTGTCCTGGAATTAATTCACTCTATAAACCAGGCTGGCCTCTAACTAACATAGAACTGCCTGTCTCTGGCTCCCAAGTGCTGGGACTAAAGGCATATGCATATACCACCATGCCTGGCTTATTCATTGATTTTTAATTGCTTTTTGCATTTAGCAACTTTGTAAAAAGTGGAATCATAGCCGGGCGTGGTGGCGCACGCCTTTAATCCCAGCACTCGGGAGACAGAGGCAGGTGGATTTCTGAGTTCGAGGCCAGCCTGGTCTACAAAGTGAGTTCCAGGACAGCCAGGGCTATAAAGAGAAACCTTGTCTTGAAATAACCAAAAAAAAAAAAAAAAAAAAAAGGAATCATTCAATAGGTACTTTCATCTTTTTTGGTATTAAGAGAATACTTTCTGTTTCCTTTATACATGCACTATTCAGTATATATCTTAATTTTTATCTTTTTAATTTATTAGCATTTAAACTTAACCCCAAATCAATATATAAGTAGGTCCTTTATTATTTTGAAGATGAAATATTAATAATATTAAATCTGGACATCTAATGCCTTTCAAGGTGAAGGGTTTATGAATAGTGCAGGACCCTTAAAAGCAACACTGGTCTGTTGGTCACACTGTGAGGGAACTAGGTGAAGGGCCGTGAACAGAGATGCCCCACACACACACTGGGAAGGCCTGCAGGCTGAACACGTACTCTCTTTGGAAGGCCTGCAGGCTGAACACATACTCTCTTTGGAAGGCCTGCAGGCTGAACACATACTCTCCTTGGTACGCACTGGTTTCCTGTTCGCTTCTGGGCCTAGGTAAACATCCAGAGTTTTCTTATATCTATAAATTAAAATATATATTCTATCCATAGGCTTTCTAAAGAGAAATGGCCTTGCCACATTGGAAATTAACTTATAAAATTCAGGTATTTCACATTAGAAAATGACCTAGTAATTTTTGGCATTTATAGGAGTATTGTGCAGGTGACACAGTGACCTTAAACAGATTCCTAGAATGTGGGTAGTCACTGGGACTCCAAAGAACTCCATGGAGATGGAGGTAGCTCTAGATTCTAGGACATGAAAAACAGCCTTTTCTTAAGTGAGAGCACTGCTTTCTATAAGCAAGTGACCACCATTGTTCCCCACGTCTTTTTTTGGGGGGGGAGGGTTCGAGATGGGGTTTATCTGTGCAGTCCTGGCTGTCCTGGAACGAACTCTGTAGACCAGGCTGGCCTCGAACTCAGAAATCTGCCTGCCTTAGCTGGGCGTGGTGGCGCATGCCTTTAATCCTAGCACTTGGGAGGCAGAGGCAGGCAGATTTCTGAGTTCAAGGCCAGCCTGGTCTACAGAGTGAGTTCCAGGACAGCTAGGGCTACACAGAGAAACCCTGTCTCGAAAAACAAAAACAAACAAACAAAAAAAAAGCTTCAGTAGCCTGTTCAGAATCGCTTTGCTGTAGGTGGTGAGTGTGAGCCAGGAAGCGCGTAGCTCTGCAGAGCTCTGGGCTGCATTTAACCTTAGATTTCCTGTGTGCTTGGACGCTTGCCTTTAGCTGTGAATTGGGAGGCAATGTGAAGTTATGCTTTAACCCTCCTGTTCAGGACAAGCTTGGGCAGATGTGACGTGGGAAAGGAAGAAAGACAAACTGGAGGGGATGGACCAGAACAGATGAGGTCAGCATTATGGAGTGGTCATCATGGTCAGGGCAGCACGGGTGGTTTTGAAGAATTAATTCACTGCTGTGCCCCCATTTCACAGGTCATATCTGAAGGGTTGGAGCTGAGGTAGCGAACAAAACAACCCTGTAGGGGTGGAGCTTATCTTGTGTGAAGGACAAAGATAGCACAGAATAAGAAGTCACTATGTCAGGTGCCAGGTAGGGATAGGCATAGCAGGGGGGTGGGGGTGGGAGATGTGGAGTTGGGGGAGGGGAACCGTAGACTTAACACTTGAGCAGATCTTTCAGGATCAATCCCAAGGCCTTGTTGGTGGAAGAACAGGTTCTGGATTTTACTCAGTACTGTGGGAAGTCATGTAGGAGGGTTTTTGAGAACATTAGTGATTATGGATTCTCTTTTAATATGTTTTAAACATTCAGTCTAGCTCCCTCAAGAAGGACTCCTGGGGACCAGGAGAGAAGTGATCTGCAATAGATGTGAGTTGGAAGAAGTACAGATAAGAAGTACGTGGCTCTCATTTGCTGACCGTCCACTGAGAGCGTCACGTGTGCCCCTTCTGTTAGCTTCAGTAGGTTGATTGTTCCTGTGTAGCACATAGTGGGGCTGACTGACAACCCTGGTGCCCTAGAAAGCGCTTTAAGGCGGCTGAGACTGTCGGTGTGCTCAGGAAACTGACAGCTTTGGCACAGCCTTTTAAAGATGACAGGTGTCATTTAAAGTGTCCCACTGTCTGCTAGACTTAGTCTTTTTTTTTTTCCAGACAGGGTTTCTCTGTGTAGCCCAGGCTGTCCTGGAACTCACTTTGTAGACCAGGCTGGCCTCGAACTCAGAGATCTGCCTGCCTCTGCCTCCCGAGTGCTGGGATTAAAGGCGTGCGTCACCACGCCCCGCTTGCTAGACTTAGTCTTAACCCTTGTGTATATTACCCTGATCTGCATGACTACTCTGCAGGAGACATGAGTAGCCCAACGTTCACAGACATTTCGTGGGTTGTGACAGGTACCAAGTCACAAAGCTAGCGTGAGCAGGAAGTGGAAATGGGAATCCTGTGAACAGGCCTCTGCGAAAGCCTTTGTTCTTTCTGCCTTACCTTAATGCTCCTTGAAGTTCTTCCTGTGGTTGCCATTCTGGTTAGAAGACTTTTAACTGTGGCCTCCTTACTTAAGGAGAAGACATAGATTTTGTAAAGTGCGAGAAGTTATGCTTTGCTTGCCCTTTCTTCCTCTAGCTGCTGACAGAGGGTTCACACCTCCCTGCTGACAGAGGGTTCACACCTCCTTTTTGGAGGGAGTTGCTGTTAAGTCACTGACTGCTTAGGATGCACATCCATGGTTTATTTATCCCTGTCATGAGTGTGTGCATTCTACATGCCTGTCACAGGCAGGGGTGGGGGGTGGAAAGGGTGACTCTAATGGAGCAGTTCAGACCTTCAGACCGGGTGGCACCAGCACAAGGGAGCAGATCTTCTGACTCTGTCATTTTCTCTCTGGTGAGCTGGAGAGGCAGGTGAGAAGCCACCTGCAGCTGCAGTTCCTGTGCCTAGAGAGCAGTGATGTCCAACCAGAGTGGCAGAAGGGCAAGCGCTCACTCACAGACCTCAAGAGTTGCTGCTCCAGGCTGCAGAAGCAGGCTGTCTTCAGTGCTTTCTGAATGGAGCCAGCCTGGGCTTCGGCTAGGAAAGCATGTTCTTGGTTCTTCTCAATTCTGCCTCTGTGTTGGTGAAAAATGTCCGCAGGGGAGATTGTGAAATAGGCAGCATTTTCTTCCTCAGCGAGCCTCGGTTCCTTTTCTTTTTATCAAGTGTTTCTCCAGGATAGAGTCTGACAGCCTTACTCTCTAGTGTGAATGGCTCATCGTGGGTCTTAATGTCTGAGTAGAAATAAAAGCTTTACATCTGAAGAATGATTTTTTTTTTTCCCCGAGACAGGGTTTCTCTGTAGCCTGGCTGTCCTGGTCTACTCACTTTGTAGACCAGGCTGGCCTTGAACTCAGAAATCCACCTGCCTCTGCCTCCCAAGTGCTGGGATTAAAGGCGTGCACCACCACACCCGGCTAGAATGATTTTTTTTTTTTTATTGCTGATATAAAGGTCTTACTATGCAATGGGATATGAAGGGAGATAGATTTTTTTTAAATTCTTTGCCTTTAATCCCAGCACTTTGGAGGCAGAGGCAGGCAGATCTCTGAGTTTGAGGCCAGCATGGTGTACAGAGTGAGTTCCAGGACAGCCAAGGCTTACACAGAGAGACCTTGTCTTGAAAAACCAAAGATAAATAAGTACATAAAATAAATTTCTTAGTTAAAAGTCTGCATTGAAAATCATTATTTTGTGGAATAAAGTTAATGTGATTTTTTGTTGTTGTTTTTTGTTTGTTTGTTTTTGTCTTTTTTTTTTTTTTTTTTTTTTTGGCTAGGCTATAATATCTAGTTTGTGGTAAAACATTGGTGTAGCTGTCACCCCGAAGGGGTATTTTTTGGTAATCATTGATATTCTAAGTACTTTATGCCTGGGTTTCATATTTTCCTTTCGATCTCCAAATGAGATGCTGTGACATTTCGTGCTATGCTTTGTTAGAAGCTCATCACACCAGTCTGATATCGTCTGTTATCACAATATCTTGTCTAATATCTGGTGACGATTGTGACTGCCCTCATTTAGAATGTGAGCAAGTGGGGAAGGTTAAACTCCTCCCTATTGGGAGTTAATTAACAAGATGAAGCTCTGTGGTTTCCTACCTCAGGCTAGGAGAAGCCCCTGCAGAAGCTCTGCCTTTAAAAAACGGGAACCAGCGCAAGTGTTTTGTGCTTCCCTAAAATGTAGTTGAGGCAAGGTCTGACCATGCCTTGGGGTAGTCAGTGTCCAAGTGAGACTCTTCAGAGAAACAGAGCCAGCCAGACACACTGGCATGTGGAACACACATGCGTGGATGCACACATATAAGTGTATCCACAGACTTATTTATTTTATGACGTTAGCTCAAGAGATTGTGAGAATGGCAGAAATTTGTAGGTCGGGCTGCCAGCCTGGAAATTCAGGCCAGAACTGGTTTAACAGCTGTGAGTTCAACTTCTGTGTGCATCACGCTAGAAACACAGGTAAGGAGTCCTTGGGAAACCAGTGGAAACCCGAGTCTGTGCTCATAAGGCCTCCTGATTGGTTGAGGCTCATGGCGCTATGGAAAGTCATCCACTGTACTTGATGTCTGCTGGTTTAAATGATGAATATGGCTAACAGTGCTTCCAGAGCAGTACCTACACTGATGGTGTACCAGAAACTGGGGTTCTGAGAAAAGTGGCTTAGCCAAATCACATGTGTGGATCCCCCCCACCCCACCCCACACACACTGGGGGTCAGTTCATCGCAGGAATGGAAGGGGCACAGTGACCAGCTCTTCATTCATTCTGTATAGCGTTTGTTTTTCTGATAAGTACTATCTTTTGGATGCTACCACACATTTTGACACAATCTTTTTTTCTTAATTGAAAATAAATTTTTTTTTTTTTTTGGTTTTTCGAGACAGGGTTTCTCTGTATAGCCCTGGCTGTCCTGGAACTCACTTTGTAGACCAGGCTGGCCTCGAACTCAGAAATCCGCCTGCCTCTGCCTCCCGAGTGCTGGGATTAAAGGCGTGCGCCACCACGCCCGGCTTGAAAATAAAATTTTTATACAATGCATTCTGATCAATTTTCCCTCCCTAACTCCTCCAGATTCTCCTCAGGTATCCACCACCCAGCTCCCATGCCTTCTCTCTCTCTCTCTCTCTCTCTCTCTCTCTCTCTTTCGAGGACAGTCAAAGCAAACAGACAAGAGTAAACACAGAGCAAAAGCCCAAGCAGCCTGGTGTGAGACAGAAAGTCTACAGAAAACCTTCATTTTGTGTTGGGCATCTCCTGCTGGGCGTGGAGACTGCCCTTAAGTATGCGGTTTGTAGATCCAATGAGACTCCATTTGGAGAAAACTATTTTTTTTCCTTTAGAAGAGTGTGACAACTGCAGACAGCCTCTGAGTTAGGGCTGGGAGCCCCTGCCGAGTCTCTCAGCACTGGATGCTATCTCGCTTGAACCCCTGCATGTTGCCACCATCTCCGTGGCTCATCCGTGCATCAGTCCTGATGTGTTCTGACACATTCTTTGCTTATGTCATGGTTAGAGGAAGTATTGCAGCAGCTGGAAAGCCCTTGATGAAAGAAGGATCAAAACAAATCAAGCTATTTCAGGGTCAGATGGGCAGCTGGGAAGGGGAGAAAGGTCAGAGACTGGAATTCAAACAGCTCAGCCATGCACAGTATGAGCAAGCAGAAGGGCCATGAGTGTGCAGGGCTGGGCTCTGGGCACAGAGAATGAGAGAGTGAGTTTCTTCATTAGCACTGTGGGCTTATTTCAACTCATGCTCATAGACAGTAAGAGGTCAGAGGAATTATAGGTATTGTTATTTTTGTGGTTTTTGAGACTAATGATACAATGGCTAGAAGCTTCAAGGCTAACAAGAACATAATGCATCTATTTCCACCCACAGGACACAGCTCTTGTGACAACCGTGACAGGGCACAAATGGTGTATGCACGCCGTTCTCTGTAAAGTTCTATCAGATGTGTGCCCAGGCACTGAGGAATGGGAGGGAACAATTGTGGCTTCAAGTTGTGCCTCACTCCCACTCCCTGGAGCCTTCTGGCTGCTTCTGTTACGGTGTGGCACCCGGATTCATTGAAACTTTGACTCTGTGATCTGTACCACCCATTATTCATTTCTCAGTGGATCCTTTCCTAGGGTTCAAGAAATTCCCAGCTGAGGCCCCACCGATGCTTCTGCAGCCCCAGGACTGGTGCCTTTATGAGTTTATGGAGGCTGGGAAATCTGTTTTCACCTCCAGATGTGTCCATCTAGAGACATTGCTCTCTTGTAAGCTGATTTTGCTTCCTGTCGTGTCACATGCCGTCTATAGGGAGAACCAGAAAGGGAGGAGTCTACAGACATTTTTGAGAGAAAGATCTGTTGGAAAGACATGGAGAAAGTGGAGGCAGCTTTCTAGATGTCTTGGAGCTTTGAGCCAGCCATAGTTGTTCTGGTTGGATCTCTGAGTTAATTTGACTGGCAAATTTTAGGAAGAACCTAAATGTTAGTGAAAGGATTTAGAATGCACTCAACATGAATGCCCTGGTGGTATGCTTGAGCAGGTGTGTGTGAGTGTGTGTGTGGTTGGATTGGCCTAGTGTTCAACATCCCAGCTAGGTTGAGTTTTTCCCCATACCAGCACAAAGGCAGTGTGTCTCCTCATGCTCACCCATGGTTACTAAATCCCAGTCAAACGTGGCCTAAAGGGGCTGGTGAGATGTCTCAGTGGTTAAGAGCACTGACTAGTCTTCTGGTGAAAGTCCTGAGCTCAAATCCCAGCAACCACATGGTGGTTCACAACCACCCGTAATGAGATCTGACGCCCTCTTCTGGTGTGTCTGAAGACAGCTACATGTACTTATGTATAATAATAAATAAATCTTAAAAAAAAGTGGTCTCCCGAGGCAGAATTATCTTCTCTGACCGCAGACCTGGCGCTCTTGCTTCTGCGTGGGAAGTGAGGTTTCTGGGGACTAACACTCTTTCTTCTGTATGGGAAGTGAGGTTTCGGGGACTAAAGTTTGGGGCTTTGTTTCAATGCAATAACAAAAGTTTGTTGTGTGTATATGTGCCTTTAATGAAGAAGTTATTCTTGACTTAATAACTGCTTGCAGTGACAGCTTATGTTTTCGAAAGCCATTAGCAAAAGTGATTTTCTGCAATTTCGTCAAGGAACAGAGGTGATGAAAATGGAATCTTTTTTTTTTTTTTTCCCCGAGACAGGGTTTCTCTGTGTAGCCTTGGCTGTCCTGGAACTCACTCTGTAGACCAGGCTGGCCTCGAACTCAGAAATCCACCTGCCTCTGCCTCCCGAGTGCTGGGATTAAAGGCATGCGCCACCACGCCCAGCTGAAAATGGAATCTTAAGGACTGATAAAGGCACATCTTTCCTTACGTGTCAGCCAGGAACAATTAAGCACCTAAAGTTTTTTTTTTTTGTTTGTTTGTTTTTTTGTTTTTTTTTTAAATGCTGGTGCTTTTCATCTATGGCTGTTATTTTGGAGTGAAAACAGTGAATTTTTTTTTGAAAAATGGATATGGTGGAAAGACATGAGGGTACCACCAAGCACCAGAATGTCGCTTACAAAGTTTGGAAAGGACAGAGAAGAGAATCAGGTGGACTTTGTCTCTTAGGGCTGTTCTGAACGCAGCTGTCACACAATCTCACTGTTTCCCTGTAGTCAGTCTTCTGTCCTTGGATCAAATAAGCATAAGGAGGCTACATCACCTAATATCTAAAATATCACAAATGCTTATTGTTTTCTACCAATACAGCTGCACACACCAGTACTGCTATGCTTCCTGTTTCTCAGAGAAACCAACAGAAATCCCCAGGAGCCAGGCAGTTTTCTCAAGGTCACGTGGCTGATATTCAATATACACTCGAACCATATACAATTTCAGATTTCTACAAGACAACATAGGTGGTAGATGGAGTATGCTCTCTGCAAAGTGTCTGTTTTTAGGTCTCAGGGTTTATACAAGATGTGGTCATAACCCAGATCTTCTTTCTAACAGGAACCATAGCACACTCTGGTTCTGAAGTACTTAGAATCAAAGTCTCTCTTATGACATTGAGTAGGTGGGTAAATGCAGTTAAAATCAAGCCAGCAGGAAGCCAGAGGGTGTCTAGTGAGATTCCTGGAAACCTTGAGCCAGTCTGTAGCGTCATACAGCTCTCTGACATTTTCTGGGAATTAAAGACACTGTAATAAAGGAGAGTAACTCTGCACTTAGAGAAACTTGACTCACCTGGTGTTTGTGGGATATCCATTTAACTACAGGACTTGATAGCTGCCTCCTGTTTCTCTTGTTCTGTGCTCTATAGTTCTCTTCTTCTTAAAAACACTTTTCCTCCCATTCTGTCAGTTAGCACAGTCCCTCTCTCCTCCCATCCTTTATCTTTCCAATACTCTCTGAATACAGTGGCATCTCATCAATCAATCAATCAATCAATCAATAAGAGGGTGTGTGTCTCACACCCAAGTATCAAAAGAAAAGGAACATGGTCAGGTGAAGACCATGAAGTTTCATTTGAAGTCTCCTGAGTGTTAAATGTTTGCTTTAATTTATCTTTGAAAACTGAAATGTGGCAGTTTGATGGGCCAGTCAGACTCCACCATTTTCTTGTAATTAACTTAACTTTTATGAGTGTTCTATAGTATTCCCAGAAGATACGTTGTAAGCTACATTTCTAAGCATAGACACTTGTAAGTCAGTTATTTTATCCCTTTGTTTTTGGCAGCAGATTTCAGAGTCCTTCAAGGAAGGAGCCTATAGATAGTTAAGACAGGTTTAATGGCTGACATAAATAAACATCACCATAAAATGTAAGATTAAGTATTGTCTAGTTTGCGGGGTGGTAGTGGTATATGCCTTTAATCCCAGCATAAAGTAGGGAGGCAGAGGCAGGTGGATCTCTGTGAGTTCAAGGCCAGCCTGGTCTACAGAGTGAGTTCCAGGACAGCCAAGGCTACACAGAGAATCCTTGTCAGAAAAAAAGCAAGCAAATAAACAAAAAACAAAACAACAGCAACACACACAAAAACCACAAACAAGCAATCAAACAAACCAACAAGCATTGTCTAGTTATGGAAGGTCCCGGTATTTTAGTCTGTGGTCCTGATATGCTTTGGTTTTGTGGAGCTATTTTCAGACATGGGTTTGTTTTTCTATTTGGTAAGTTATTGAAAACATCCTTCAAATGAAATGTCTGTTTGTATATACCTAAATACAAACTAGTCTTTGATGTCTATATTTCCACACTTTTGTCTTTTGAGGTAATTCTTGCTGTGTAGTCCAGAATGACCTCAGATTGGAGATCCCCCCACCCCCCCACCCGCTCCATCCTTCTGGTTAGCTTCATTCTTTAGCTGTTTCTCTGGTTTTGTTTAATTGTTTGTATTTTGAGACAGGTCTTGCCATGAGTTCTGCCGGGTACTCCATGTTTAGGATACACTTTGGATATTCCATGTTTAGGAAACACTTTGGATATTCCATATTTATGAGACACTTTGGATACTCCATCTTTTTTTTTTTTTTCCCCCGAGACAGGGTTTCTCTTGTAGTCCTGGATGTCCTGGAACTCACTCTGTAGACCAGGCTGGCCTCGAACTCAGAAATCCGCCTGCCGCTGCCTCCCGAGTGCTGGGATTAAAGGCGTGCGCCACCAAGCCCGGCTTGGATACTTCATCTTTATGATACACTTTGGACACTCCATGTTTATGATACACTTTGGACACTCCATATTTATGAGACACTTTGGGTACTCCATATTTATGGTACACTTTTTCTTAACACTTTTTTCTTTTGTGGTGCTAGGAAGGAATAAATTATTTGAACTTACAGCCATCCTCCTGCCTCAGCCCCTCAAGTGCTGAAATCACAGGGCTATGCCATGATGCTAATTTATTTCCATTTTTTGAAATGATTGAACTATATTGCGGAGGTTGGTTTGTGAGTACGTCTTACCATTACGTAGTAAAGAGAATATACTTCTTCCCATTGTGAGTACGTCTTACCATTACGTAGTAAAGAGAATATACTTCTTCCCATTGAAACACCCCTTACCATTACCTAGTAAAGAATCATACATAACTTTGGACTTTTCCAAAACGTAGTAGATTGCTCTTGCCTAGAAGCCACATGGAGACCGTGGACAGTGGACAGTGGATTAAGAGAGCATATAGTGTATGTGCTGTACGTATTATGTATAGTAAGATTTTGCAAGAACCGAGAGAGTTCATTTGTTACTGTGAAAGCAACCAGCTTCAGGGACCAGCTTGTCACATGGAGGTGGCAAGGAAATGTTTGCATCCCACCCTCACCCTGTACCTTCTAAACAGATACCTAGGTTGGAGTGTTGAGACTAGAGCTCTCTGCAGTAGCACCAGGCAGTGGTTGTGGATGTGAGTGTGTCCTTTGTTTTACTGTATACATTGAAGTTGCAGTTGATACTATGCCTTTACCTTCCTCCCACAATGCTGCCACACATTGTCTTTGTATGAGAGATTAAAACTGTCTGTAATAAATTTGTGTAGATTCTATGCTAGTGAGTGATAAAAACAGACCATGATTTTTTTGTATATTTTGTGCGTTCTTATGTCTTCATCTTTTCTTTGTAGTACTGAGGATAAAAGCAAGGGCTTTGTGTGTGTGAGGGGTGTGGGGGGATGGAGGGGTAAGGGGAAGGGTCCCACCACTGAGCCTTAACAAGCCTACATCTTAATTTTCTTCATGGTTTCTAGGTAATTAATCTTTCAGCAATTCCAAATTGTCACAAATCTAAAACAAATGTGTGTAAAGGTACATTTGCTGAATCCAAACCCACACTGTGCAAGAGTCAACTTTAATGTATTTTTGCATGGTTTTTCTCTACTCTGACCTCATGCTCCTTGCTGCGGACATGTCCATGATTTTGGTCCAGTACTAAACCTAAAACAAACCTAATTCTTTCATGCCCTGCAAATACATGGTAAGATCTTTGAGAGTTTTGAGGATTGTCTTAGTTAGGGTTTTACTGCTATGAAGAGACACCATGACCAAGGCAACTCTTATATGGACAACATTTAATTGGGGCTGGCTTACAAGTTCAGAGGTTCAGTCCATTATCATCAAGGTGGGAACATGGCAGGCAGCATCTAGGCAGGCATAGCGCAGGAGGAGCTGAGAGTTCTACACCTTCATCTGAAGGTTGCTAACAGAATACTGGCTTCCAGGCAGCTAGGATGAGCTAGGATGAGGTATTAATGCCTACACCCACATTGACACACCTACACCAATAAGACCACACCTCTTAATAGTGCCACTCCCTGGGCCGAGCATATATAAACCTTCACAAGGATGTTCAGTTTTACCTTGTGCATGAATACACTGTGGTCAAGAATACAGGCTTTGCTGTTGAAAGGACCAAAATAGAGGTCTCTGGCTTCACCTTGTAAGACAGAGTGGATGTGGATAAGTCTTCCACCTCCCCTAAGCATCCTTCTGTTTGGATTGTTGTTTCAGATGCTTGGCTAGCAAGTGAAATGCTTGCTCTCGTCCCCGATTACAATCACTCAGTAAATGAAGCTCTAGGTGGCATATGCTGGCTAAGCTGGGAGAAAGCGTATCTTAATCCCAGCTAAGACGGTCTCAAATTTGAAACCATGCCTCTATTGGGAACTTCAGTTAATTTTGCAATCCCTTGCTCATGATAGGTACTAGTCAAGATACGGGAATCAACCAAGTATTCATAGGTGATTGGACAGATAATCAAAATGTAGCCTCTGGGAACAGGGTGTTACTTCTAAGGCAGAAAAACAAGAGGAAGCTTTGATACTTGTGCAAAAGGAAAAGGAGGATGTGGGACCACAGCCCTGAAATCCCAGCATTTGAGAGTCTGATGCAGGATGCTGGTGGATTTGGAAGGCACCCTGGATAACCGAGGTTAAGGATAGTCCGAGCTAGGCAGTGAACCAACCAACCAGCCAATGAGAGTGAAGCACCGTGGTGACACCAGGCTACTGCTCAGTCTCTGGGTTCAATCTGCCGACCACAAGAGCAACTAAAAGTTTGGGACCCTTTCCCCCCGTAGCAAGAGTGGCTCAGAGACTACTTCTGGTTTCCTATATCAGCACTCTGACTAGTTCTGTTTAATTCAATTAAAAGTAATTACAGGAGGCGGGCGTGGTGGTGCACACCTTTAATCCCAGCACTCGGGAGGCAGAGGCAGGTGGATTTCTGAGTTTGAGGCCAGCCTGGTCTACAGAGTGAGTTCCAGGACGGCCGGAGCTATACAGAGAAACCCTGTCTCAAAAAACCAAAAAAAAAAAAAAAAGTAATTACAGATGCCAAGATTCTTCAGTCTGAATCTCCTAAGGACTGAGATACCTTTTCTACAACCACCAGATCGCTGCCACACCTTAGAAAATTAATAGTCCTAATATGCCTGATAAACCATCTTGACTTGGGTTTAGATATTCTCAACTTTCCCTAGGATGTGCTTTTAGCTTTTTTTTTTTTTTAACTTAAAAAAAAAAAGAATGTAGAGTTCTATCAAGGTTCATCTCTCTCTCACACACACACACATACACACTCATGCATACCTGCACACATGCACACATGGGAACATTTTTGGTGGCCCCTTTTTCTGTTCGCATCCCAGAGAGCCCCTTCTTTTTGGGAAGTACATGTTTCACACTGTGGATTGTTTTGCAGAATCTAGGACTGATATCTGTATAATCAAAATTTGTGTAAAATTATTATTATTACTATTTTAAAACAAGATGTGGGTAGATGCTGAGTTGGTAGGGCAGAATGCATTCTCCAGCTCAGAATGTCCGGATCTTTAGCAAAATCCTTCTCTTTGGCCTTGTTTCCCATTGCCTTTGGAGAGTACTCAGGGCCAAGACAATTTCCTGGTAGTATTTCACAGACCAGGCTGTGTAGACCCAGCCGCATCCATGTAGACAGTCCTGCTGCCAATGTCAGAGTCTGTCCTGGGATGTCAGTTAGGAAGTTATTGTTCATCCAAAACTGTCACATTATATAATTATCCTGACATTAGGAAATTTTGGTTGTTTTTGTACCATAGAAATGAACTGGCCATCAGAAAAGTTAGAGCAAATCTTTTAGTGGCCTAATTTGATAGTTTAATAGCCAAGGTTGTGGGAGACTTGGCAGGGCTGTTTGGTTGATCGAAGCCTAGAGTTTTTACCTCTTTGGTTACCGGGATTCACCATGAGTACAGACAGTACACATGGGCTTGTGAGATGAAACGCCAGCCCTGTCTTCACAATCCCAGGGATCCTTTCCCTTTCTGCAGAACCAGTTTCTTCCTCTCTTTCCTTGTTATCAGCAGGTGGAGATGACAGGGAGTGGTGTGAATTGGAGTCCTAGCCCCGGGGTCAGAGGCCAGAGAATCCTATACATCTGCTGATGTAGTTTGTGCATAATTGTTTATTTGCTTTCCTCTGTCTGGGAAGAGGCTTCAGGGGCTCCTTTCACTTTCCTCCTGAGCTCCCAAAGCAAATCTCTAAGATTCCACAGCTGATATTTTCTCTGGGCATTTCCTTTCAGTGATTTCTTTTGTTTATTTGTTTGAGTTTAAAAATTGTCAGAAACAAACGAAACATGTTCATCTTTGTCACTTCCCAGAGTTAACTACTACTAAACAGTAATATATCCATATTTAAACATGTAAGGGGGTATATATGTGTGTGTGTGGATTTTTTTAAGCTGTCATATATTATTTCCTCTTTTATTAAATGTAGATCAATGTGTTTGTTTAATTTCTGCATGGTAACCTGTGCTATTGATACAGTATATTTAACTAGTTCCCTGTGGATGACCATTTTTTTGATAGGACTCGGTCAGTAGAATTAGAAATGGCGGCTTTTGCTGCTTAACGGACTCCTTTTCCTTTGTCCTACTAACTTAAGCCCCGCATCAAAGGTCAGGCTGCAGTGTTTGGGCCAGAGAGTTGTTTATTCTCTCCAATCAAATAAAACACCATACTGTTCTCTCCAGCCGTAAGATAGTAGCATGATTTGGCAAGTCATTACAGATCAATAAGGAATATAATAGTTTATATGATTTCTCCACTTTGAAGTAGCTTCATTTAAATATATTATCAATTTTAAGCTTTCAAACGGGTTTTAATTTTGTAGAGTACCTCCAGTCCTAAAAGTGATTTGTGTGTGTGTGTGCATTTTTGGAAAAAAAATGAAATGCTGTAATTGTTAAACGGCTTGAACCCCGTAGACTTCGTATAAATGTGTCTGATATAAATGTGTGTGGCCCGTATGTTCCGCAGTAAATTGTTGAAAGATGTGGCCCTGATTTTTTTTCTTACTGTTTTCTCTTATCTGGGTGTCAATGACATGATCAGATTAGAGGCTGTGCCAGTCAACACCCTTGGGTCCAGGGCAGTAACTGCCCATCTGGCTGTGGGGTGATTAATATTGGGGCTGGCATGGCATAAATCACATTTGGTTCTTCAGTCAGCTGAGACGCTGGCCATTAGAAAAATTTACTCTGCAAAAATCAATAACCAGTGATTTTTGGAAAAGAGCAGTTACCCCCCCCCATAAACATTAACAAATTACCGTCTCTCTAAAATAGTATAGAAATAAAATCTCAGAGATAAAGTAAGGACCTTAAATAAGGACAAATAATAAGCCATTTTGAGGAACCCAAGGCAGCCACAGAAACCCAGTGACCCCTAAATGTCCTTAAAGTGCCACCCTTCCCTTCAGATTTCAAAAACCACAGACTTTAGATAACTCACGCTGAACTCAAGTTGAAGTTTCAGAAAAGCTTGTGAAAATAAATTGGGTTCATAACAGCTAAATGTCTCACACACCTCTCTATGGACTGTAGCTAAAATATAGAAATTCAAGTTTATTCGTTTACTTTCGTCGGATTTGCTTAAGGTGCTATTATTACTAGGAAAGTCAACATGATTTAAATAAACCTTAACATGCCTCATTTGGAGGGATATATGAATTTTTACCATAGTAGCTTTGACGGTGGAACAGCCACGGTTTAAATGGACAGTGGCGAAGTCAGTGATCCTGACTGGTCACAGTCTCACAAGCCCCGTGTGAGTCCTGTGGGTGTTGCGCACACAGCCTGTTGGTGCTGCAGGTACCAGTATGAGTAGCTCACTGTTATTACTTCAGATTGGGGCTTGCCTCATTGAGCTGATTCCTGCCTGCAGCTTGCTGCTTGGGGAATCCATATGGCTTCAGCTTCCATCTCAAGGAATTCAAGTTATGTTAGTCTGGCATCTTCACTGTGAGCCTGAGCAAGTGAGGACTTACCTTTGATTCTCTTTAGAATTCTTAATCCAGTCTACAGCATCTCTTCCTCTGCGAGCACAATCCAATAAGAAGGAAGGAATAACACCATGTGCCTTTTATGTAAACAATATGACCCCGAGGATTCTAAGCTCCTGCAGAATCCAGGAAGAGTAACCTTCAGGCAGAGTGGTTTTGGTAAAAGTCTGTGTTTCTCATCTTCCTGATGGCTGCAGCTGAGAACAACTTGGCTTCCCGTCCCCCCCCCCCCCTCACTGTGTCCTCATTTACATTATTGGCAGCCCTTCCCTGCTGGAAGTTTAAATTATCTCAAGAATTCTAAACTGAGTTCAGATGTTTGTTTGTTGCCTTCGGCCTTTGAAAGCAGGCTTTTGTGTTCTCCCGGGTCTTAAGAAAAGGCTCTTCTCAGAATCAGCCCTTCCTCCCTCCCTCCCTCTCTCCTCACCCTTTTCTGGGAACCCGCTCCAGTCTCATGCAGAAAATTAAATACAGAGGACGCAGGGCTCAAAACTGGTTAAAAGGAGGTTCCAGTGGCCCCCGCGGCTTGAAACGGGAAGGAGGTGGGACCCAGCATCCTGTATTTGTGCTGTGTTTATGAAACTTAAAGTTAGTTGCATTAATGAATTAACCAGAAGGCTAGCAATGGAAAATGTTTCTCCTGTCCTGGTGGGGGAGCCAGATACTGTAGATTTGTCACAGGAAGGCTGTTGATTCTGCCTTCATTGTTGGCCCAGTCATTTGTTGAGCCGGTGGCTGGAGCGCAGGCCACACACTTCTTCCTTCTGGTCTCCATGTATTGGAACGGCTTGCTTATTGTTTCTACGGGAGCAGACTTGGCCAAGAAGATATGGTGAGCCCCGGGGTTCGTTTTGTTTTTATTTGATATGTGCGTGTTCTCTGGGGACGGCGCAGCGCAGTTTGGAGGTGGGGAAGGGGCAGCGTGATCGTAATCGATGGATGATCTTCAGTGAGTGATGCTCGTTTTTCGAGCGAGCGGTCGCTAATGCTTCTCCTGTGTCATCCTTCTCAGAGCTCCGGGAACGCGTCCTACCGCTGTTCTATGTCCTCCTCTGCGGATTTTTCTGACGAAGATGATTTCAGCCAGAAATCTGGCTCAGCATCTCCAGCTCCTGGAGACACCTTACCCTGGAATTTGCCCAAGCATGAGAGATCCAAAAGAAAGATTCAAGGGGGCTCAGTGCTGGACCCAGCCGAGAGGGCTGTGCTTCGGATAGCAGGTGAGTGGGGGAGGGGATAGAGTGGAGACCAGGGTGGCAGAAATTCACCCTTCTGTTCCCCCGGTGCTGTATCTGCAGGCTGATGCGCTGGGCAGAAATTTGTCTCAGGTGGGGGAGGAAATGACCATGTTTACTCCGTGGAGCACTTTGCCTGCTTGCTCTGGTGACTAAGCTGTTTGACTCTGCTTTCTGGTTGGATGAGATTCTGAAAGCAAGCAAATATTTACTGGTATCTGTTAAACTTTACTGCCGATGTACACTAACCATCAAGGCAACTGAGAGGACTAATACCAGTGACTTCCTGGAATATTTTCCTGGAACAACCTTTTTTTCTTTGATTTTTTTTCTTTTGCCCAAGGGTGCAGCGCTACACAGGTCTAACTCAAGTCTCATGGTTTTGGTACCTAGGATGCAGCGCATAACCCAGCAATATGGATGTCGGTTGTTTTTTTAAATGTAGCTTTTCTGTGAGCATCATGTGGCCATCGATGCTTTGTGCTTGCGAGGGGCCATCATGCACTCTTGATTAATTAATCCATGGAGATGCCAGTGCTTGCTTCTCAACGTTGTAAACTGAGAACACCAGGGTGAGCAGCTTTCAGGCCTTGTGGTTCCAGCAGGGCTTGTGCATGTAAGGGCCTCCTGGGTGGACAGTTCTGCATTTCTTTAGCAATTTTTTTTTCCTTCTTGGAAATGGTAATAGAGCAGGATGGGGCTCTGGATAGTCACTTGCAAAGGCCAAAGGCCAGATGTTCAGGCCTCCTTCCCTCTCCCTGCCCCCACTTGTGACTGCGCAGGAGTTGGGGGGGGGGCTGTGTTCTCATAGTTACTTCCCAGGTAATGCAAATATTGGGGTTTTGTCTTCCTGGGGGCCGTGACCATCCCAGATTACCGTCATCAAGGCAGCCTAGAAAGAGGCTCCACGGGGTCCCTGAAGTGGGACTTTTACTTTATTTTTATTTTTATTTTTTTATTCTAAGAAAAACAAGCAGAGCCTGGCCAGTCACTCTGTAGTCAGAGTTTCTGGGGCAACAGGCTTGAGCTTTTTCTTGGCTTCTGTTGTGAGATGGGGCTGCCGCCTCCCTCGGGTCTCGCCCAGCCTTTGAGGAGGAGGGGTGGAGCAGGAAGGGGAAGAGGAGGGAGAGAAGATGGAGACTGGGAGCCAAGTGAGAGTGAGGTGGCTTGGGCCTTGGCTCCCTTTACCTTCTCAGGACACATTTAGTTACTTAGGCCTGCCTGTCTTGTTGAAAGCCCCCTGCAGTTCTGACACTCACTCATGGGAGAGGAGAGACTCTAGCAGAACTCACAGCAAAAGGAGAACCACAGGTGAAGGGAAGGTGTATGCCCACCGCCATGGCCTGCCCAGGGCATAAAACGTCCAGCTGCCTGTCCTGTAAAGTTTTGTTGTTGATTTGGTTTTTCTTGAGATAGGAGCTAACTGTATAGCCCTGGCTGACCTGGAGCTCATTACATAGATCAGGCTGGCCTTGTACTCATAGAGATCAGGAGTAGCTGTTACCCCTCAGTGAGCACTGTAGGAAAGGAAGGCCTGGAGGGACTTGGGACAGTGCTGGTACAGAAGGGATTAGTCCTGAGGACGGAGGCCATGTGCTATTCATTATGAAATGTCCATTGAGTTTGAGGTAGGTGACTGAGACCTCAAAGTATCTAATGTTAAAACCACACGAATTCTTTAAAAACTAGAATAAAACAAAATGAACCGTGAAATAGAAGTGCAGAGGCTTATTATGGTTCTCTAAAATATTAGAATATTCCATATTTGCTTATAACTCATAAATGATAACTTACCTGGAGGACTGGGTTGGAGGTCAGTCCACAAGTGTCATTTTGATCCCTCATGTGTATAGGAGACTGGCCACTGTTTACCCGGTGTGATATGGGTGCCTTTTATCCAAGGAGAGCCTGGTGGTGAGGATAGTTTGAAAACATGCCACTAAGACTTCCACTTTTAATTTTATAGCACATTTTACACTCCGCTTGAAACTTTGCTCTTTCTTGAAATTAATCCCTTGTGAAAGATAGAGTGCCGTTCAGGAATGTGAGGAGTTTGTGGTACTCATTTTCAGTAGCAAAAGAGCTTAATATATATATATATATATTAAAGGCCATTAAAGTAGAGTTGTTTGTGAAGTATCCTCCCCACCACCATCACCTCAAGTCAAAAGCCATGCGGACCGGACCGTTGGATAACTTCATTCATCTGCAGTTAACACATGCTTATTGAGTTGTTTTTTTTTTTTTTTTTTTTTTTTTTTGCAGCAAAATTCAGATAGAATATTGTTCTGTCTTTAAAAAGTAATGGCTAGTGTGACATGATGTGCTTCCGGACAGTTCCAATGTGCCTTGAAAGATCGGCTGTCATGGCTGGAAGCATCTAATATTCAAAGAACCCAGAGGAATCTAATTAACCTGGGGGAGAAGGGGAGACATGCGAGGCTCCTGGAAGGCTTTTCAGAGGAAGTACCACTTGAGCCGAGATTAAAAGAGCTTGATAGAATTAGGGTGACAGGAACAGCCACTTCAAAGGGGTGGAACTTCATGAACAAGCATAGGGGACTTAACTGTGAACTGCAGGTAGCATAGGGATAAAGGGTAGAGAGGCCCCTGGTGCTGGCCTGCAGTGTGGAGTCCCTAGGGCTACTCCACAGTACACAGTAGAGCATCACCAACAGGTTTTAAAGCAGTGTAGTAATGTAATCAGGTTTGTGTTGTATTAAGTCGCTGGTTTATTTATCTCCAGATAGCTCAGTGATAGAGCACTTGCCTTGCCTTGGTCTGATACCCATCACTGAAGAAAAAAAAAAGAGGGGGGTACTTTAATATTTACTCTAGCTTCATTATATTAAAATCTGCAGTTACAGGAATATTCACTTTCTCTTTCTTAGGGTCACCATGAAGTGGAGTAATACGTGAGGGGAGGGGCTTTGTAACACTTACTGAATAATTGCATTTTACATACGAATAATACAGAGCTATCCTTAGCTGTAGGGTATCATCAGCTGGGTTTTCCATCTTGAAATTACCTGTAACTGAGCACAGTTTTTTTTCTTCCTGTGACAATGTTGTTTTAAGAGGGAAACTTTTAGAGGCCAGCCTGGTCTACAAAGTGAGTTCCAGGACAGCCAGGGCTATACAGAGAAACCCTGTCTCGAAAAAACAAAAAAAAAAAAAAAGAGGGAAACTTTTAAACTTGGACTTGGCCATTGGAAGGACCAGCTTCTGAACATGTAAGTTTGGGGAGGGGTGTCCTCTCTCGCTGTGGTCAAGTTTGTTGTTGCGACTTGATGAGATGGGGTCTCATGCGGCGTAGGTTTTCTGTCAGTGTGCTGGGGCTGCCTGTGAAGCCTGTCTTCCTGCCTTGTCCCCCCAACGCTGGGATCGGAGATGTGCACCACCCCTAGCTCTATTAATTACCGGACTTTTCTTAGTTCCGGTTTCTTTTTTTTTTTTCCCTGGTTTTTCGAGACAGGGTTTCTCTGTATAGCCCTGGCTGTCCTGGAACCCACTTTGTAGACCAGGCTGGCCTCGAACTCAGAAGTCTGCCTGCCTCTGCCTCCCAAGTGCTGGGATTAAAGGCATGCGACATCACCGCCCAGCTAGTTCCGGTTTCTTAATTGAAGCATCTTGACTGGGGTGAAATGTAGGATGGAGACAGAGATATGTAAGAAAGAGAGAGTGAATGTAAATCATCTTGCAAATTCCCTGCCACATGGAAAATACTCTGTAAGTGCTAGCTATGTGCATAGCAAGGTGTCTTCTGAGCAGTTATGGATACATCTCACTAGGCCTGCAAGCACCCCATGTAATAGGGGGGTCCTAAGTTCCTTCAGTGAGTAGAAGCACCACAGAACATAAGCTAGGATCTGGATTCAGGCGGTCTTGACTCTAATGCAAGCTTGGTTGCTACACTGGTCCTCCTTTCCTGTGGACTATACTGTAATTACTAGCATGTCCACCCACCATTATGGTTTCAGGAATGCTCAGGGCAGAGGCTGAACCCCAGATACTGCTACTTTTGTTCATTTGACTGGCTCTTTAAATGGACAGTTTGAAGTACAAGTGAAATATATGCTGACTATATTCATAAAACTGGGTGGTTCTTGGTGTCGGTTTCTGATGAAGCCTCAGACTTGCCCTTCAGACACCTTACGATGTATTCAGAGTGTGTCTGTGTGAATGCGGAGTGTGAATGGGGACTAACTCTTTTCATTCCAAGAGGGTTTCCCAAGGTTACTTCACACACATATTGAGTTTTACTTATATGAAGGGATCAAGCTAGAGAGGAGAGAGAGGAGGTCTTGCTTTATTTGGGGGAAATAAAAGCAGGTTGGTTGCCAAGGAGAATTATCTGCCCTGATTCTTGAACAGAGGTCACTGTTCAAGCATATTTTATCCTCATATAGAATTAGTAGAAAGTGGATCCAAATCCACAATAATAAAAACCAACAAAGAGTCAAGGGGAAGAGGCCACTATATACAAAAGGAGGAAACAGGAAGATTTAGAGAGAAGTGACATATATCAAGATGGGATATGTAAGTAGTGAGTGGGCTTTCTAAGACTGAGAGTGGTGGTACACACACTCACACAGAACCAGTTATATTCGGGACTTCATTTAGGTTTTGTTACATCTCCCTTTCTCCATGAAGATAGTCAGTTCTTGCTGGTGGCTGGGGATGGAATCCCCAGCCACTGGACTCCTGTGTCCTGAAAAACATCCATTTACATACTGGCTCATCTTAGGGTCCTTTAAAGTTACTTATTTTAGCATACGACGCGTCAAATTTAAGAGAGCCATATGAATTCTGCTCAGCGGATACTGGTACTATGTGTAATGAATAATAAGAGGAAGGAAGGCGGTGACAGTAATCTGGGCCATGGTGAGTGGACAGTCCCTCCCAGAGCAGAGGCAGATGCGCTGGCAGGCTCTGGGGGGCAGAAGGGAGGGGCCGCTGCCTGGTCCTCAGCTGCCCTGACCCTGGCGGCGCTGTCAGGCCCTGATTCACCCTGCCACCTCCAGGGGCAGCCAGGTCCAGGCGTCTTCTGGACGCGGGTCTGTACCCCTCCTTGCCCTGTTACAGTGACCTAGTCCTCTGATGCCCTAAGACGGGCTGGGGAAAGTACTTCTAAGCATGGTCCACTATTCCCCTTCCTGGGGTGGAGAGCCTCCAGCCCCCTCAGTAGACACGGGACCCGGGGCTTTGTTTCCCCCGGCACCTGTTGTGGGTCCCAAATAGAAACCGCGCTGGAACCGGCGGCGGGCGGTGGGCGGTGGGCGGGCCGGAGGGCGGTGCCGGAGCCCAACGCTGCCGCTCCTCCTCCCGGGCGGGCGTCTGCGGCGCAGCCCGGAGATGCCGCAGAAGCGCGGCGCATCCCGGCGGGGCAGCGCGCTCCTCCGCAGCGCCGTGGCCCGGGGCGCAGGGTCTGGAGGCTGCCCGCCCCGAGCCACTGCCCGCCGCCCCCCGAAGCCTTCCTTGGGGACGCCGCCCCGGGCCTGCCGCCGCGCTGATCCTCCAGCCCGGGGTTGCTGACGCCTCCACACGGGTCGCGGGGCCCACGGGCGCGGCCAGCCCCCCGGACCCTGGCATGGCGGGGTACCTGTCCCCCGCCGCCTACATGTATGTGGAGGAGCAGGAGTACCTCCAGGCCTATGAGGATGTCCTGGAGAGGTACAAAGGTACGAGGTCCCTGCGCTGGGCTGTGCGGTGGGGCAGGGCCCATGGGAACCGTTACCTTTTCCAAATCAGAGCCACCCCCGCGTGGGCACAAGTAAACAGCAGCCGGAACCAGCCCTTGGGGACCGCCAGGTGCCCTGGGTGAAATCCTTTACCCTAGAGCGGGGCTGGGTGGGTGAGCGTTCGGAGACGCCCTAGGGTAGGCGGTGGAATGGAGGGCGGGGGAGGTCTGTTTCCAAGAAGCACTTTGCCTTGTCTTTCCCTTTGTAGAAGCTCTTAAGCACCAAGCATAGCCATAATTCTTCCTGGGAGGGTTGGATGCCATTACTTCTCTGTGAGATTTCCAGGCCTGGCTACTCCTGCCTGACATAGAGGCTTGGCCAACCTGTAAGGGTTCTTATATTCTTGAGCACAGCACCACATGATTTTTTTTCTCGAAAAATCGTACTTATTTGAAAAGTTTCTCGCTTGTGATTATATTCTAACTCGAATGCAGTCCAAAATTATTTCAAATTATGATATAAGGACGTCTTTAATCGGAGAGTGGGTTGTACATTTAAATGCAAAGAAGTCTAGTTTGAGATATATTTTTGCAGATTGTTTATGTTTAGGAAATTTTGTGCCAACTTGTTTGTCTTGGATATCTAAGTGTTATGGTTACGTGTGCTTTCCTGTGTTGAGTCTTTATGTCTCTTGAAACTTATTTTTAAGTATACATAGACCGATATTATTGCAACTTGAGAGCTACTTCACATTCACGTGTTTGTGAGGATGGTTCACAGATGTGTGTAAAATATTAATAGTGAACAGTGGTATTTTATGATGGACCAAGTGCATCTTTTGAATATTCACTTTGGGTTTAGTAACTCAATTTCTGGGAGATATATATATAGTTATAGATATAGATATAGATATAGATAGTTTTCTGTTACTAATATGAATCCAAAACTGAATAACAGAACTTTCCAGCTCCCTAGAACTCAAGTCTTCCTACACTAAAATGTTTTACGCCTTTCTAGAATGAGTTCTGTAACTGGAATCTTAGACTTTGCGTATCATTTTGTAAACACAACTGGAATTCCTTTGTGCTAAAGCTCTATTGTGGATGATACAGCCCTGAGCAAGTGCAGTGATATTTTAAGCTAACTCATATCTGGGTATTTGCTTGTGTGTGTAATGTACTGAGGGTCGTTTCTGTTTTTGTGTTTAAAATGACATTCTCACTCAATTGTCTCTAGAAAGTTAAGAACGAGAAACACTGCGATATAGACCTTTAAGCTCTATGATTTCAGGGGAAAAAATCAGGAAGGTCTACGATGTATATGTCATATGTTTTGGAAAAAAATACAACTTTAAATTTTTTTTTTGTCAGATCAAGTTCAACATTAGTGATAAGTGGGTAATTTTAGGTGTCTGAAAAAAGAAATAACCAGAATGCTGATTTTGGCCTTCTTGAGGCAACAGGCCTTGTTTAAAAGCTTGTCTTATTTGTCCTAGTAAATAACAGAATTAAATATACACAGCGGCTCTTCATCTCACCCCTTGATTGGGATACTGGCACTGCTAGTGATGCTCTCAGACAGACATTTCACAAACCATTTTGCCCAAGATTTCACAGAAGAAAACCAAGGGGGTATTTCCCCCCATTCTTTGTTGTTTTGAAACGCTTAGGTCATCAAATTGTGTTCGGCCATACAGTTGTTCTGAATTTCACTTAGCCTTGGAAAGGAAAAGAAGCTCATTGGCCAGTGTATTCCATGAAAAGCTGGAGACCTGGCGTACCCATTGTTTCCTGGTGCATTTGGAAGCCAGGTTTGATTTCCCATCAGTGACCAATAGGATGACTTCACTACAGTACTTATCCCCGATGGCTCACTATAGGGGCTGATCTAATTAGAAAAGAATTGTCTGCTTTGAATAGGGAGTGCCAGTTTGCAAAACTTTCCCAAGTTCACTTTTCTGAAGTAATGCACCATTCAACACATTTTTTTATGTTCCAGTTGGAAGAGATGTTATTTTGATTTTTATTTCTGTCAGAGCCCTCTGTTTGTACAGAGTGCGTTTGCTCTCATCGGCAGAGTGACTGGGTTGCCAAGTATGTGCCCAGCTGTTGAGTAGCTTAAGTGTCAACAGCCTAAAGAAGGGGGGTCATCTATAACATTAGGAGAGTTAGGCTTGGAAGTTGAGAGCTTTGTTGGGCATATCCTCAGGCAGCCTTGGGGGGACTTCATCCCAGACCCTCCAGAGACAAGGGTAGTGGTGAGCAAGCTCTGATTTTCATGGTGCTTTCTATTCTCGTGTATGGCTTTGGTCCTTTAAGTCAGAGTAAAAATAGGCTACTGTTTACTGAACTAGAATAACACAAGGATTTATTTGCTGCAAAGAAGGGTGTAGAGTTCTGGATCATATTCTCATCCGGGTATTTGTGAAATAGATTCATCGTCAAAATATATCAGGTCAAAATATTCCTGAAGTTAAGAAATTGGGTTATTTCAATTGGTAACAGATCAGAGTGAATAAAAGCATTTTTTTTTAAAGCACAATTCTTTGATATTGTTTATGTTAGGGACTGCCCATGTCAGTATATTTCTATCTATAGTAAATTATTCAATATAGTCCCTGTATGGTACAGAATATTTTTAGCAGCTTAGTATAAAAGACAGAGTGGGGGCTGGTGAGATGGCTCAGCGGGTAAGAGCACCCGACTGCTCTTCCGAAGGTGATAAGTTCAAATCCCAGCATCCACATGGTGGCTCACAACCATCTGTAACGAGATCTGGCACCCTCTTCTGGAGTGTCTGAAGACAGCTACAGTGTACTTACATATAATAAATAAAAAATATAAAAAAATAAATCTTTAAAAAAAAAAAGACAGAGTGATCTCACCTCAAGTGTAGTGAAATTAGCTGGTAGACTGTTATAAATGAGCTCTTAGCTTGCTGTCACATTAATCTGTGTGCTGATTGAGTTGTCGCTGACCATAGTTTCCCAACATAGATACTTTATATGACGTTAAGTGTGAATATAACTAATTCGGACCACTGCATTTTATTTTGCATATTTTTTACTTAACTCTGTGTGTGTGTGTGCAGTGTGCGTAGAGGTGTGAGAGTCAGACAACTTTGAGAGGGAACAGTTCTTCACCCTGCCGAGGCAGGCTCTCCCGTGTGCTGTGCAGCTTCCGGACGGCTACCTGGCCAACTGCATCTCTGCACATTCTCCCGTCTCATAGGATCACAGGTGTGTGATACGGTGTCTGGCTTTTTATTCATGTACATTTTTGTTTCTTGAGACTTTCATACAATGTATTTATATTATACTGTTTCCCACCCCTGAACTTCCCCCAGATCGGGCTTTTTATGTGTGCTGAGGGGCTGTCAGGCTTGCGTAGCCACATGTTACCAGCTGAGCCACTTGCCAGCCCCTGCTCTGTATATTTTAGAACTAATTTGAAAACGTTGACATTTCTTGGTCTAACACAATGCTGATTCTCCCAATATCCAGAACTTATCAGTTCCCACACAGCTGCAGGGGGAAACAGTATTCTCTGTGAAGGTTGGTGGGCAGCTTGTTTAACTTGGTTATTTACCTACAGTATTGCTAAGAAAACCTTTTAGTATTTGAACCACAGGTGGGGTTTTCTGTCTTCTCCACGTTTTTGTATAATCACTGCGCTCATGGTAACAGAAGGAAGCAAGAATACAGTAGTTTTTGTTTCTGGTATAGTCTCCCATCTTAGGGTAAATATCACTCTGCTGGAGACAGGTTCTGGTACCCCAGCAAGGTGAATGTTTGGGTGAATGTGTGAAGAAGTTCTCTGCTATGTGCAACATATTCTGTGATGTTCTTGTTCAGGATTCTGCAAACCTTGATTTCCTTGTGTTCATTCTGTGTTAGTGGCATACAGTTGTGTAATAAGTGAACTTTATTACACCATGGTAATGTAACATTGAGTTAGTTTGTGTTAGTCTGTGTTTTTGTTAAAAATGAGTTTAATTTGTTTCATGTTCCTTGAGATTAACTACTCCTGACAAAGAGTAGATTTTCCCTCCCCACCTTCCTTCATCCTCTTTTAGATACCAATAAGTTCAAGGCAGACAAACAGGTCAGGGCTAAATGTATCTCCCTTTTCCAGAAGGGGCAGGCAGACTTGTATATTGCTACTTGGTCACTTAGAGTCTGTTACGTGATCATTTAATAGTTACAATGTGCTTGCTACTCTTCCAGCCCTGGGTTTCATTTTCATTTGTCCACTACCTCTATCTGCAAGTAAGACAGTGTAGGAGTTTGTTTGTTTGTTTGTTTGTTTGATTGATTGATTGTTTGTTTGTTTGTCTAAGGCGTTCTCCACCTAATGTCATGGACAAAGTCAAAGTTATAGTTGTACAGAATAAGAGGAGAAAGGCCACTGGCTCTTATAACCAGCAGTGTCTGGTGCACAGAATAAAGTGTCTGTGCTAAATTGGAAACTTGCAGCTTGCGCCACCACACCCTGCTGGCTTCATCTTAACAGTTGTAACAAAGTTCGGTAGACTTCAGCAAAGTCTGTGGGACTATATGAAGGCGTCATTGGACTCTCTGAGGATTTTAAATCCTCAGATTGAAACAAAAATGTTATGCCGTGGATTAAAGCAGTAATTCTCACTGAGTAACTACTATTTAAATTGATCACAGAACTTGTTTACTGCCTTAGGACATAAGAAATGCATATCAGGCGGGGTGGGAGGGTGGGGGGGTGGGAGGGTGCACACCTTTAATCCCAGCACTTGGGAGGCAGAGGCAGGTGGATTTCTGAGTTCAAGGCCAGCCTGGTCTACAAAGTGAGTTCCAAGACAACCACGGCTATACAGAGAAACCCTGTCTCGAAAAAAATAAAACAAAGAAAAGAAAAGAAGTGCATATCAGTTCAGGAATGTAAGGCCTATTAGATATTATTAATAACTCTAACTTTGAGCTTCCAGCATCACACTGATGCTGTTTTGGTTTCTTTTGTACTGACTTAAATGTGATCCCAGCTTGTATAGGCAGGTACTTCACAAAGGAAGCAAGCCCCATGCTTTTAGGAACTTTTAGGTTCTCGGTTTATATCTGGGCAGTTTGGAGATGCTTAATTTCTAGCTCCACAGTGTTATTAGGGCGGTGTCGAGGAGGAGGAGTGTCGAGGACGACTTACAGCCTCGTTGTTGTTTGACAGTGAGCAATGAAGCTTTTGTGTTCCTGCCTTTGGGCCTGATGGGTCCCAGGAGCTGGGCTGTGTGAGGAGCTGGAGTGTTGGAGCAAAGCCCTCATCATGAAATTGGAGATTATGAAAACATCTGAAGTCATGGTAGCCGCACACAGATGGAATATCAGGCTGTCTGCTCACTCGGGTTTCATACTCCATAGCAGAGTATGAAAATGGAGAACGCACAGCCCAGTCCTTGAGTTTCTGTCTCACGAACACACTGCAAATGAGAAGGCGATTTGCCGTTTAAGAACGTTTACAATTTCTTATGCATGAACAAGGCTCCAGGTGCCTCTGAGGCGAGCATAGATGCTTCTCTCTGTAAGGGCTCGGAACACAAAGCAGGACAGACTTTGGCGTCCATTTCTCAACTATTAGTAATGCCGTGATTATGTTCTTGGTTTCAAAGGTGAAGCCCAGGCATTTGTTGAAGTCCAGTGTTACTTCTTCAAGTGATTGATCAAAGAGCCCTCCCGCACTGATTCTCTTAATTAGTGGTGGCGGCTGTTGTCATTATTTGGTGTGTATGCCTGTGCTCCTGTGCACGCTTGTGGACGGCAGAGGTCCTCCTGTGTGGACCTATGGCACTCTCCACCTTGTTTTGGGAGCCTTGGCGTCTCACTTCAGTATGGAGTATTTGTTTAGCTTACTGGTTAGCTGGCCAGTAAGCTCTGTCTCTGCCCTCCCCAGCACAGGTATTACAGAGGCACACTGTCGGGCCTGGCTTTTTACATGGCACTGGGTCCTCATGCTTACTGCTCTTCTACTTAGTTTCATCAACTCCACACAAAGTTGAAACACCCGAGAAGAGGGAATCCCAACTGAGGAATTGCCCCCATTAGACCGGCTTGGTAGACAGATCTGTGGGGTGTTTGGTTGATTGCTTATTGGTGGAGGAGGGCCTAGGTCACTGTGGGAGGTGCCACCCCTGAGAAGGTGGGCCTGGGTTCTGTAAAAGGTAGCTGAACATATGCCAAAAAAAAAAAGGCAGGAAGCAGCATTCATCTCTGCTTCAGTTCCTGTCTCCAGGTTCCCGCCTTGAACTCCTGCCCCGGTTTACCCCAGTGATGGATTACTGCAACCCATAAGCTAGACAACCCTCACCCCAGGTTGTTTTTGGTCAGTGTTGTTTCCCAGCAACAGAGAAGCAAACTAGGATACAAAGCAAGTACTTTATCCCTAGAAGCCATCACCCCACCCTAGAGTGCGCTGGAGGGAAACTGCATGTGTAAGGTCAGCTGAGAGGTGCCTCTATCCCAAGGAGCCATCACCCCACCCCCAGAGTGCGTTGGAGGGGAAACTGCATGTGTAAGGTCAGCTGAGAGGTGCCCCTTGGGCAAGATGTAATTAGCAGAGGTACCTTGAGATTACTTGAGGTACTAATGAGAGCCTTAGGGTAGCCAGAGACGTGTCGCTGAGGTTCCCTGAGAAGGAAGCTTGGTTGGAGAGAGCCTTGTGTTGAATCAGGTTGAAAGGAGGTTTGGATGTCATGCCAAGGACCACCTTTTTTTTTTTTTTCTTTAATTTTGCTTTAAGTTTATAGAGAGTAGAACCCTGAATGATCTCCAACAGATGTAACATACGTTCAGTAAGCGACGGCCCTGTGGATGGAAAGGATAGGAGAAGGTTCAGGAGCCACAGTGAAATTAGGAGCTCTACTAGAAATTTCTGATTTTCTAATGTTCATGGCTCAGTACAGCCACCGCCATTTCCCGGACATAAGACAGAGGCTTCAAATGAAGTCAGTGTCCCTGATGGAGGGACACATCAGTTACCAGTGGTCACGTTTGTGTTGGAGTGTCAGGTGTACATGTGACACAAACTCTGCATTTTGATTGTCTTCACCTTGACAAGTAAAGTGTTACAGAGTAGTTCTCATGGGAATATTTCACCGAGGGTCAATGTTGACTAAGCCAGCGGTTCTGAGGTAGGTTAGATGGCATGGCTTGACAGTGGATGAAAATATATGGAAGTTACTTGAGGTAAAATGCTGAGCAGATTTTACAGTTTGCACTCATCTATTTTAGCAGAATTATAGAGTCTAATTATTAGGTATCAATGACAATGAGATAAATTTTTTTGTTTTTGTTTTTGTTTTTCGAGACAGGGTTTCTCTGTATAGCCCTGGCTGTCCTGGAACTCACTTTGTAGACCAGGCTGGCCTCGAACTCAGAAATCTGCCTGCCTCTGCCTCCTGAGTGCTGGGATTAAAGGTGTGTATCACCACACCCAGCAAGTTAAAAAAATTTTTTTTAAGATTTATTTATTATTATATCTAAGTACACTGTAGCTGTCTTCAGATGCACCAGAAGAGGGCGTCAGATCTCATTACAGATGGTTGTGAACCACCATGTGGTTGCTGGGATTTGAACTCAGGACCTTTGAAGAGCAGTCGGTGTTCTTAACCACTGAGCCATCTCTCCAGCCCAAGTTAAAATTTTAATACCACCTTTAATGTGTGTCTAGAGTATATTTAGGTTGAATGAACAGTGAAAAGTCTTTTTTTTTTTTTTTTTTTTTTTTTTCCCGAGACAGGGCTTCTCTTTATAGCCCTGGCTGTCCTGGAACTCACTTTGTAGACCAGGCTGGCCTCGAACTCAGAAATCCGCCTGCCTCTGCCTCCCGAATGCTGGGATTAAAGGCATGCGCCACCATGGAAAAGTCTTAAGTTTTGGTAAATGCCAACACTACACAGCCCGCTTTGATGCAGGCCTGGGATGTTTCCTGGACAGACTTCTCCAAGAGAGTGGGCAAAGTCTTGGTTTTTTTCTTTTCTTTTCTTTTTCTAGTGGAAGAAAATATTCCCAGCAGGCCCCAGTGTTTTATGTCTTGTACAAAGCTACTGTTGTGTCAGGGAATTGAAATCATGTTCTTATGTATTCAGTGGTTGAGTCTCTATGCTGTCCATGCCAGTGTGACTATATGTATTCTTCATTTTTGACCTAAATAGTCCTTTGTAGTTTCTTTCCCCCACTTTGAGTAGGGAGGATAAAAGAGTGAAATATCCCAACAGCAGAGTGTGGGTGGAGTGCCCCAAGTTCAAGCCCCTGAGTAGTCCTGGGCCAGCGACTTAAAGAAATAAACAAACAAAAACCTAAAACCACACAAAATCCTACTACTATACCAGTCTTTAGAGCAGATTTCTGTTTAAGGAGAAAACACACATCTGCAGCTTGCTGTTCTGACGTCTGTGATCTGATATGTTATAACTGGTAAGTTACACCGATACCTTATTATCATCTGTGAGCCCCAGTTGCAGTAGCTTTTGCTCTGCTGCACTTTGTGGGTTTCGACCAGCGTGGGCTGTGTTTACCATTGCAGAACAGTGCGGAATAGGCTCACTGCTTTAAAAAAGTCTTCCGAGGCCCTGACGCAGTGAGCTTTTGCTTTTGCTTTCTTGCTTTTTGCCTCTTTAAAGAAGGATTTGATATAGTTAAAACTGTATGGAAAATATTCTGTTCATACCAGGACGTTTAACATTGTAGTATTCTCCATGTCACTTGTTTTCTTCGTTTGGTTTTTGGAGACAGGATCTCAGCATGTAGCCCAGGCTGGCCTGGAACTTGTTATGCAACCCAAGCTGGCCCTCAGATTTCCTCTTCTCTCAAGCATTGGGACTGCAGGTGTGGGTGACCAGGCCTGGCACACCACGTCTTTTTATCTGTTTATCCAATGAAGGGCATCTTGTTTGCTTCCATTTTTGTTTTGCTACACGTATATAAAAGCTTCTATACACATTGTGTGCATGACTTTAAGGGCAGACTTGAAGTTTCAAATAACTTAGGTGGAGGAATGAGCTTGGTGGATCTTAAGGTTTTTAGGTTTGTACCACCTGTACTCTTTTCTCTGAAGCGGCCCTGTCGTCCTCTGTTTGCACCAGCAGGGAATGAGAGTTTCCATCATTCCGAGTCCACGTCAGCGTTGGATGATGTTTTGCTTAATCGATTTTGTGTTGCTATAGCAGAACCTGGATGAGTTATAAGAAAAGAAAGTCTGCTTTGGCTCCTGTTCTAACCCGAGGCAGCTACATCTGGTCTGCTTCTGGTTAGGGCCCCATGTCTCAGACAGAGCAGTGGGAAGGAAGAATGCTAAAGCAAGGGTCCCTGGGAAAATCTGTGCAAGAGAGGTCAGGGGAGGGGCCCAGTGTGCTTAGCCCACTAATGAGGATTGTGGATGCATGCCTGCTCACCTGCAAGGGTGGCACCTCGGGAGTGCACGGAGAGCTAAGCCTCAGCAGGATTAGGTGTGGACCTTGGCTCTGCCATTGCCCTTTGAGGCCTGAGCTCAGACCATCATTGCTTTTAATCTGCAGTCCATTAGAAGAGTCTGTTTAGATCTCTCCCTGTTTTCTTTGTGGGGGTTTTGGTGCAGGAAATGAGAGTACACCTGGGGTCTCCCTCTGCCAGGTGACCTCCACCAGCTGGCTGCGCCCCCACCCAGCCTGCACTACTGCACGGTTTTATTTGGTTGCTTTTTTACTTTCTTATTGTTGTGTTCTAAAAGATCCTTGTACCTGTTCTAGAAAGCAGTACTTTGCAGTGATCAGTGGCCCTTTTATATCCCAACCTCCTTTGGATGCCTTTTTTTTTTTTTTAAGATTTATTTATTTTGAGTACACTGTTGCTCCCTTCAGACACTCCAGAAGAAGGCATCAGATCCCATTACAGATGGTTGTGATTCACCATGTGGTTGCTGGGAATTGAACTCAGGACTTCGAGAAGAGCAGTCTTAAAGGCTGAGCCATCTCTCCAGTCCCCCCGCTCCCCCTTTTAAGTGTTTCTTCTCCATCTCTCTGTGTGTATGTGAGGATTATGCATGTGGTATATGCACATATGCATGTGTGTGTGCACGTGTGTGCATGTGGGCATACCTTCATGTGAAAGTCAGAGAGGACGTTGGGTGTCCTGCTGTATCATTCTCTAATCTCTTGAGATATAGGTCTCATGAACCTGGAAACAGGCTGGCAGTTAGTCATGTCCAACTCCCCCTCCCCCATCCCCCTTCTCTGCTACCCCAGCACTGGGCTATAGACCACACACAGCATTTTTGGATTTATCATTTCATGGCAGGCACTCCACAGCCCTCGTTGGATGGTTTTTTGCATGACTATTTTATAGATGTTCTTTTAGGTAGATAAGGGCCTGATTGATTATTTGTTTCATGTGGTCACAGTGTGTTGTGTACTGTGTGTTCTGTTTTGGCTGAGGACACTATGCATTGTGCCCTCTTCAGAGAGTGTGTGTGGGCTCAGAGCTCAGCAGTCTGACACTTTGCTCTGGCATCGACATATGTGGCTGCAGGTCCAGAGTCCCACTTAGTTGCCAGCTATGATGCTGTATAACACTTGAGCTAAAATTAGTCCAGCTGTTCTATTTTAAGGGTGGACTGAAATTAGCTGTCCTGCCTATGAAACAAGTGAACGCTCACAAAACAATTTGGGATACCAAATTACTGCTTTTAAAATGTAACCAGGAACAGAGGTAGAAGCTTGCTCTAAGTTTCTAGAATGTTTCTGTTACCATGACTAGACGATATAGCCTGAATACCTGTGTGTACGTACACATGTAGACACAGACACACACAGAAGTCGTAAGCATCCAGAGTTTTGGGCTCCTGCTCCTAACAGTTGATGGTGCTTTTCAGTCAACCATCCTGCTTACTTTTTCTAAGATCTGAGATGAGATCTTAGAGAGAAATTGTGATCGTTTTCCTGTAACATATTTGAGTAGAACCTCAGCCCTCAGGTTATTTATCAGTGTTGGGAGTGCTAGAAAAAAGAAGAGCCCTTAAAGCAGTCAGTATTTGGTTGTTGGTTTTGTGGTCTTTGTGGTAACATCTGACATATGAGGGTATTGAAAATAGTACACAAAAAGCTTGGGTGAAGGTTAGGAGTTTATTTCAATTATTTATTCAGTTTTACTTATTTATATTATTTTGTGTGTGTATGTGTGTCAATACATGAGTACTCTGGAGGTCAAAGGACAGCTCTTGGGAGTTGGTTCTCTCCTTCTACCATGTGAGTTCTGGGTTAAACTCAGGATCTCAGACTCAGCAGTAGATTCCCTTACCCACCGAGCCATCTTGCTGGCCCTAGGGCTTGATTTCCTGTGTAGTATGATCTTTAAGTCAAGACTTATGTTTATGAAGACATTTTACAATGTTACCTGTATGCCCTTCAGGTAATTTGTGACTTGTATAGTTTTCTTTTGAATGTTTCTGGTGGGTTTATGGCAGGATTGGAGAAGTCTAAATTGTCTGGGATGTGGTCCCCCATGCCTGTATAATCCCAGTACTGTAGAGGCTGAGGCAGGAGGATCCTAAGTTTGAGTCTAGCTTGGGCTATATGATGGTAAAACTCTGTCTCAAAAAACAAACAAAACAACACCCAAAAAAACAAAACCAAAAACAACTCTCCCCTAAAATGCCAACACAGTTTCAAGGATAATATAACCTTTTCATAGGAAAATAGATATATATTGAAATACTAATCTTTTTTTCAACTTGGGAAACTGCATAGGAATTTAAATTTGTGCTCCAGCAGAATTAACATGATGTGCTAAATGTAGTGACTTTTATAATTAGCCTCCCTCTGAAAACATTCAGGGAACACTGCTTCCAGCCTTCCCCCTAATTGATTATATGCTTCAAATGAACAAATTAGCATATAATAGACCCCCTTCGCTACTGCCTTTTGTTTTATACTTGATATTTCCGTAGAAAACCTGGGGGGAGAGGAAGCATTTGAAGCAGTTGCGGGATCTGCTTACCAAGTCAGAGCATGCAGAGAATTCTAGAAACTTCTGTCCTTAAGCTTCGAAACTGTGCCAAGGAAGCAGAGCCTGAAGAGGGGCCACAAGTCAGGGGCCTCTTAGTAGAGCTGAATTAGGTGAGACAGGGACCAGTTCCCCCTGGGGAGGGATCTGAGAATCCTGGGGTTCTGTGGAGGGGCTAACATTTCAGTGGGCAGGAGCAGCCTTGTGTAGGGGCTGCTGTACACAGTTTTCTCTCACTTAATTTGGACAGAACGATGCCATACTTCCCTCCCCCACTGTAGAGAAACAATGCCCTGGTGTTTTCGGCAATATTTTCATAGAAGGGGGAAGATTTTGCCTGTCAGTCAGTATTGAGCTGAACATGTTATGCTCTGTTTTAAAGAATGCTGTTATGCTGCATGAGCATATCCGAGGCTTTGGAAATCAGAAGCAGCATTTTGTGGCGGCAAAGCAGACAGGTGAGGCTTCTGTTGGCCTGAAGTAGTGCTTGTAGTAACCAGAGACCTCTGCCACTCTCTGGTGCAGCCGAGTCCTGACAGCCCCTTGGTGGAGGTGCCCAGGCTGGATAGCCGCTGATGGAGGGGTTAGCTGGGCACTAGGATTCTGGATGGATGGCCATTTTCCTTTTGTAAGTAATCACAGTCTATCCTTATCACCTGAGAGCTGTTATTCTGTTACTAATATAGATGGTAAATAATGTGTAGGGTGAACAGCCTCAGTTTAAACAAGTGGCATTTTTTGAGTATGTTCAGGAGTTGTTAGAGACCCATCTTTAACAAAGAGAAACATGGTTTACTTTTTGTTTAATGTGATTTTGGTTCGCAAAGTCTATACACTTAAGTGAAAATTTTTACTGGCTGATTCGAGGGGAAAGGTTATTATGTTTTATTGCCATTGTTAATTAAGGTAGCTCTTCAAAGTGTAGAGTTTCATCTTGTGGTGGAAACTGATCTCATTGATTAGGGGTGCAATTTCTGTAGTACCCTGTGCTAGAGGAGGAACGGTCTGAGGATACTGAGGAATGTGGGAAGGAGGGAAACCAGAAGCTTGAACTTATAACATTTTAGAAAACAAGGGAGCATAAAGAGCAGGAGTAATCCGTTATCTGAATATGCAAATTAACCTTCTGCCATATTTTCCTAGACACGTTACTCTTTTGTACTTAACATTTAACAACTGGGGTTGTTGTAGATGAGTCTCTATGTCCTGTTTGTCTCCTGAGTGTTCTATGATGCTTCACGTATTGCTGTAAAACATTAATTCAAAAATACTTTAATAATGGTACGTGCATTTCATTGTGTGGTGATTAAAAACAGTTTGACTGTATAAGCAATGATTTCCTATTCTGATCGTTTGATTAATATTTGTATCTAATTGTGTGCTTCAGAAACAAAACCTTTTCAAGATAGAAAGTAGTCATATGGAATATATAAGCCACTTAACTATTGATTTTAGAAAATACTACCTAGTTCAGGATTAATTTAGAAAAATATTTATTTAATGTATACAGGCATTTTGTCTACATGTATGTCTGTGCATCATGTGTATGCCTGCTTCTCTTATAGGCCTAAAAGTCATATGTCAGGTCCTCAGGAACTGGAGTTATAGGCAGTTTTGAACCACTATGTGGGTGCTGGGAATTGAACCCAGGTCTTCTGGAAAAGCAGTCAGTGCCTTTAACCATTGAGCCACCTCTCCAGCCTCCACGGTTGACTCTTTTCAAAATAGATTATTTTTATTTTATGTATGTGTACTTACATGTAAGCCTGTGTTCCCATTTATGCACCCGGTGCCTGTAGAGGCCCAAAGAGGGCTTCTGGTCCCTGGGAACTGAAGTTACAGGCAATTAGTTGTGAGCTGTGCAATGTGGGTGCTAAGTACATACATGGACCCACATTACCAGGCCTCAAGTGGAGTCTTGAGTTATATATTTAGTTTAAAAATTCTGACCATTCTGAATTGTAGGAAAATGGATAATAAAAAGGTCCGGGTCAGCCCGCGGTGGTGCACACGCTTTTAATCCCTGCACTTGGAAAGCAGGAGTAGGTGAGTATCTGTGAGTTTGAGGCCAGCCTGGTCTACAAAGCATGTCCAGGACAGCAAGGGCTCTGTTACATGGTGAAAACTTGTCTTGAAAAACCAATAAATGAATGAATAAATGAATGAATGAATAATAAATATATAAATAAGTAAAGATTCGGATTTTCACTTCTGGACCTTATATACAAACTAGTAAGTTTTATATACAAACTAATTAGTCTTAGATTGCTTACAAGTCAAATGAAAGGTTGCTGACGTTCTAAATGTGTAATATGTGACTTAGTTATTTTAGAACTTACTCATTTCTTGGGTCCTCAGTATGACCTGTTTGGTTACCTTTTGATATCCATTTTAGACATAACTTTTTAGATTCATTATTTATGATATGCACCTCAGTTTTCATTTGGAAATGTATACCATATTCATGCTTATGTTATTTTATACTTGTACACAGTGTATTTTGGATTCTTTCCCATTTCCCAGTGTTCCCCCTAACTTCATGCTCCTCTTTAAAAAAAAAATAATTCACTGAGTCCCGTCTGTGCTGGGCAGTTTGTGCACAGTTTTCCACCTGTGTGTTTGGTATGGGACCATCTACTGGAGCCTGGTCAAACCTGCCAGCCATTGTACCTTTAAGGAAAAGTGACTCCCTTCCCCATCAGCCAACAGCTGTCAGCAGCTCCTCCTCCTTGGGTTGGGAGCTCAGGAAGCTGCCCACTCCATGTGGGGGTTGACTGGCTTGATCTTCTGTAGGCCTTGTGTAGCCAGCCACAGCTGTTGTGAGTTCAGGAGTGCAGTCGCTCTGTCCTGCAGTCGCTCTGTCCTGCAGTCGCTCTGTCCTGTCCAGAAGACTGATTTACCCTCTGGTTCTCTTGGGTGTCTGGCTTGGAGTCTTTCTGCCCACGCCTGCCTGCGGGAGGAGACTGTGGTGCAGAATGTGCAGTTTATGACTGACATCTTGGAACAGTTTTTGAGGTTCTCTGTTAACTCATCCACTGTACAAAGAAACTTCTTGATGAGGCTCTCCACAGATTAGCGCTCTGTGAATACAGAGATACAAATTAAAAGGCAGTTTGACACTGTGTCCATTTAGCAAAGTAAGAGTAGTTAGTTCCCACCTGGGTCCTATGAGCTCCCCAGCTCTGGGTCTTGGCCAGTTTTACAATGCTAAACTTGTGGTTCCTTCTGTAGATTGGGCCTTAAATCTAGTCAGAAAGCTGTTAGTTATTCAGTAAAGCACCCATGGGCATTTAGAGCCATGCCCAGTCACCCTGGCGGCCTGGGTTTCCTGCTGTGTAAGAATATGGATGATTTGGCATTTTAGGTACCAGGAAGGCAGGGCGGAAGCTTCCTGTACAATACCAACTTGAGTTCTCAGTATTCTACGATCAAAGAATAGCATGAGTTAACAACAGTAGGGTCTTATATATGGAGTCCCAGTGGACAGCTAAGGGCAGGACAGTGGCTTGTATTGTTTTGAGGTGTTGGTGTGTGTATGTGTGTGTGTTGTGTCTTTAGGACTCCTCTGAGCAACAAGTCAAGAGGAGGTATCCATGCCCAGCACTGGGCTTTTTATTTGTCAACTGATGGCTTTGTGGAGGGCTGTGTAGGGAAATTGCAATGAAATGGTTTTATATGAAAACATACATATATATGAAATGCATAAACCAGTAGGTTTTCTTACGGCTTCATGGCTTCCCTTCCTTCCTTCCTTTCTTCCTTTTGTCTTTCTCGAGACAGTTTTTCTGTGTAACCTTGGCTGTCCTGGAACTTGCTCTGTAGACAAGGCTGGCCTTGAACTCATGGAGATCCACCTGCCTCTCTCTCCTGAGTGCTGGGATTAAGTTGTACTCCACCAGCACTTGGTGGCTTTTTAATATTTAAAAATATATTTTGTATATATGAGTGCACTACACTGTAGCTAACTTCAGACGCACCAGAAGAGGGCATCAGACCCCATTACCGATGGTTGTGAGTCACCATGTTGGGAATTGAACTCAGGACCTCTGGAAGAACAGTCAGTGCTCTAAACCACTGAGTCATCTCTGCAGCCCTCCATCTAATTTTTAATTATGTACCTAAGTGTGACTGTGTTTGGGTTTGTCCTATGGCTTGTGTGGTTGTTTATGGCTGAGGTGGTTGTCAGCGGCCTTGACTGTTACTGTCAGGGACTGATTTGACAAAAGACTCTCTGGCTTTTTGAGGTGGTCCAGCGTGCAGAGAAGATGCTGATGTGAATGGATGGGGTAGACAAATGCTACATTGGTTTTGAAGGTGCTCCATCCTTACGGGGTTGTTTTGCTCATTTAATTTTATTTTTCGTTTATATATTTTGGAGCATCATGATATCCACAGAGATGGACAAAGCTGATGCTGTTTTCCTTTACGAGATCTCAGGAGACTTGTTGAGGAAGTCTGTTGAACATGGAGGATGGAAGAAATGACACAGACAGACCTCTGAGAGTAACTTTCTGTGACCCTTGGTCTACTCAGCGTGTCTGCGCCCAGACAGAGCCTCATAAAGCTTTATTCCTTCACAGGCAGGAATGAAAGAATTTTAGAAAACCCATGTTTCTTTGGAATAAAAGTGATTCCCAGAATTATAAAAGGTACCTGATTTAAGAGATGATGTAGAACTTCAAAACAGAAGAAAAAGCTTATTTTACATTTAAGAGTTGTATAATAAAGCAGAAGATGGAATACTTCCGGAGTTTGGGAAGCCACAGAATATATGCAAATCCCCTAAATATGTCCACTACTATGATAATCCTGGGCATATTATAAATGTTTTTATATATATATATATATATATATATATATATATATATATATATATATATATATATATATTTAAAAACCAAGTTAGTGCGTTTCTTCTAATGAGGGCTTTTTTTTTCCTCATTCCGGTCAACCCTGCTCGCTCTGGTCTGCCCTGCTCGCTCCAGTCGGCCTGGCTTGCTCCCATTGGTCCCACTTGCTCAGTCCCTGCTCTTTCCGGTCCAAGGATTCATTCATAAGTACACTATAGCTGACTTCAGACGCACCAGAGGAGGGCGTCAGATCTCATTATGGTTGGTTGTAAGCTACCATGTGGTTGCTGGGATTTGAACTCATCACCTTCGGAAGAGCAGTCGGGTGCTCTTACCTGCTGAGCCATCTCGCCAGCCCTAATGAGGGCTTTTTAAATCAGTTTACTCTAAGTAATAGCTGCTTTTAAGTACAGTAACCAGACTGTCAGTTGCAAGGCTGCCAAGTTTAAATAAGCAGTAACTCTTCTTCTTTTTTTTTTTTTCCCCTTGTTCCGGTCAACCCGGCTCGCTCTGCTCGACCCCGCTCGCTCCGGCCAGCCCCACTTGCTCCCTGCCGCCCCCGTACAGCCCCCGCTTGTTCCAGCCAGCCCCGCTCGCTCCGATCGGCTCCGCTTGCTCCGGCTTGGCCCCGCTTGTTCCGGCCGTCCCCGTTCGGCCCCACTCGCTCCGGCCCTGCTAGCTCCGGCATCCCTGCTTGCTCTGGGCCGTCCCCGTTCGGCTCCGCTCGCTCCGGACAGCCTGGCTTGCTCCGGTTGGTCTCTCCGGTCCAAGGATTCATTTCTTATTATTCTTCATAAGTACGCTGTAGCTGACTTCAGACGCACCAGAGGAGGGCGTCAGATCTTGTTACGGGTGGTTGTAAGCCACCATGTGGTTGCTGGGATTTGAACTCATCACCTTCNGGGTAGATTTAAGCAGAAATACCGTAAGGCCAGAAGCACAGAAAACTTTCTGAGTAGCAGCTCTGAGTGGGAGGGTATCCTTAGACAGCAGCCATGGTCTCGGACAAGCTGGCTGACACATTGTACACATTTGTTGGTAATGCAGAGAATCTTATTACCAGGCAGTAGCTGTCAAGTCCTCTGGCTCTCATTTAAACATAGGATGGTACTGTGTGGCTTGGGCAGTTTGATGGTTCTCTGCAAGTGTGCATATCCTTACACGTGTGTGCAGTACACCTGGGACAAGACACAGCCCCTCAGCTCTTTGACACTTGATTTTGAGTATCTATTTTGGTTTTCTTTCTGGTACATTCATGTTGCCTTACCCCACTTGGATGAATGGCTTTCTTCCCCTGAAGGAGACTACTGTCCCGTGCTATGTCCTTACCCCATGTTTCCTGTGCACTAGTGCCTGGAAACTCCCCAGACAGTCAGCTGGGGAAGTTAATAGTAGAACTCAGCTTGTCTGCTTCCCCTTTTAAGAGGTTGTCTGTGCTTTCTGTTCTCCACTGCCTAAAATTTGTGCTTGCATGTATATTGTCTGTATTCTCAGTTATTTAAGGAACAATAAACCGAGTACCTGCTACCAGGTTTTTCTCATGAGAGAAATACCTTGTTCTTTAAAAAGTCCCTTAAAAAGTAAACAGGCTCTGGCTCACTCTCATTTTCTCTCTGTGTCTCTGTCTGTCTGTCTGTCTGTCTGTCTGTCTCATACCCCCCCCACTAGGCATAGATTTTCTTTTTTTACTTTTTTGTTTGATATTTATGACAGGTTCTCTGTGTGTTCTACTTCAGAACTCTCTACTTAGACCAAGCTGGCATCGAACTCAGATCCACTTGCCTTTACCTCCCTCGTGCTGAGATTAAAGGTGTCTACCACCACTCCTGGCAGATATTCTTTTTAATAGATGGGTTGTAGAAATGTTTGATCTCAAAGTCCTTAATATAGAATTTGTCTAACCACTCCTTCTGTTCAGTGGAATCTCTGAACTGAACTTGGCAAAGACACGGTAAGAGTGTGTACACTGACCTGGGCATCAGGTTAGGAAATATGAAAATCATTGTATGTTTTCCCACTGGTTTTAATATTCCTATTTGCATGATCATTAAACCTGGGTCAGTTTAATAAAATTCTTTTATTAGAGTAGGGCAGACAGAGAGTAGTTCTTATGGTGGTGGGCAGTACCTATGTTCTGAGTAACAGCAGACCCAGTGCTGGGGTCACACAGGAGGTGGTTACAGGAGGTAATTTGTCTTAGTCAGGGTGTCTATTCTTGGACAAAAACATCATGACCAAGAAACAAGTTGGGAAGGAAAGGGTTTATTCAGCTTACACCTCCAAACCGCTGTTCATCACTAAATGAAGTCAGGACTGGAAATCAAGCAGGTCAGGAAGCAGGAGCTGATGCAGAGGCCATGGAGGGATGTTCCTTACTGGCTTGCTAGCACCAGCATGCTGTGTCTGAAAGTTAAGCTCATAGGACTTGCTGGTAGCAGAGTTGTAACTCTAGCCCAGGTGTTTCCTTCTCTGGGGTAAGACTTCTAGTCCTTAATTATACTGTGCTCAGCACCTAGGCTCACGTGGTATACCACCTCATCTCCCTTGTTCTGAATAAGCACAGTGAGTCTTCAGGGTCCAGCCAGCCTGCTCCTGTCAGGATTCGTGTGTAAACGTTAAGATGCCACACTTCTGAGGTGAACTGAAGCATTCGTTTAGCTGGTCACTTTAATACATTCCTCATGCGTGTATTGTATCACGTCCCTGCGGCAGGTCATGCGGCCAGCAAATGGAAGGCACTGGCTGCCTGATTTAACAGTGTGGAAAGTTAATCTTGTGTTTCAGCTGGAGTAACTACGGGCTCCTTTGATATTGACGTAGGTTAAGTAATGTCAGAAGGTCACAACAATTTGGAGAGGTATCTGTACTGTGTATAATGACAGTTTGGCACCGACCTTTTAGGTTTTAAGGTGGCCTTCATATTGACCCCTGCTGATCAGTCTTGTTATTTATAAGGGACACTGAATGGGTCAGGCTTTGGCAATGAAGACTAGGCAAGGCCCTTGTCTGATGCAGTTCCTGCCAAAGTTCTGTGGTCCTTTAGGGACATGGCTTTGAAATGAAGTCGGAGATTAGCTGAGCAGGGGGCAGGTGTGAAATCCTAGTACTGGGAAGTCCAAGGCAATCCGGCTGGCCTACGCCAGCTGTCTCAAAACAAAACGCAGGAGGAAAAGAAACTTGTAGCTGTCAGTCAGTATAATCAATATCTGGGTTTGCCCCCACTTTTAGCAACTTTTCTGTACTGGCTGGGTTTGTGTGTCAACTTGATACAGCTGGAGTTATCACAGAGAAGGGAGCTCCAGTTGAGGAAATGCCTCTATGAGATCCAGTTCTGAGGCATTTTCTCAATTAGTGATCAAGAGAGGATTGTGGCTGGTGCCATCTCTGGGCTGGTGGTCCTGGGTTCTATAAGAAAGCAAGCTGAGCAAGCTGAGCAAGCCAGGGGAGGCAAGCCAGTAAGTAACATCCCTCCATGGCCTCTGCATCAGCTCCTGCTTCCTGACCTGCTTGAGTTCCAGTCCTGACTTCCTTTGGTGATCAACAGCAGTGTGGAAGTATAAGCTGAATAAACCCTTTCTTCTCCAACTTGCTTCTTAGTCATGATGTTTATGCAGAAATAAAAGACATTTTTCTTTGTGAAAAAGAGAGAAACAAAAAAACAAACAAACAAAAAACCAAACCAAACAAACAAATCCAGTGGAGTGTTTGTTAGAATATTCAATCCGATAAGGCAGTGTTGTAAGGGAGGTATTTGATAGCCACCTCCTCGTGGAACAGTCACCTTCCGGTGTGCCTTTTGCTCCTCTCCATCACATAAATGTTTTTACTGTGGCCAGCCTCAGAGTGCCCAGTTAGACCCCGACTGAGAGTAGCGGGCTGCCCAGGAGTGTCTCAGGAGGGTCTCAGGGACTTGAAGCCTCCTGATCCCCATTTGCATCTGATAGATTAAGTTATATCAGCATTTGAATACTGAGAGATGGGATCCAAAACAAGGCTCTCTAGCACAGTGGTTCTCAACCTTCCTAAGTTGTGACCCTTTAATACAGTTCCTCATATTGTGGTGAACCCCAGCTTTATGTTGTGGTAAACCAAACCATAAAATTACTTTTGTTGCTACTTCATAACAGTAATTTTGCTCCTGTTATGAATCATAACATAAACGCCTGAGTTTCCTGATGGTCTAAGGTGACCCCTGTTAAAAGGTCGTTTGACCCCCAAAGGAAACTCGGGCCACAGGTTGAGAGTCACTCTAGGGCCTGTGAGCTTTAGTGAAACTGAATATTTTTGACATAGACTTTTACTGTGTAGCCTATGCTGGCTGGAACTCAGTATCCAGCTCAGTGTGGTTCCAAACTCACCACCCTCTGGTTTCAGGCTTCTAGGTGCTGGGATTTTAGTGTTTAATGTCATGCTGGTTTGACCCTTTGCCCTTAATCACGCCGCCTCTCAAGTGTGAAACAGTAAGAGGCATGGTAAACTGAGGCAGATCACCCATGGTTTAGAACTGTTTTGTGACTATTCTCAGGTTTTTTTTTTGGTTTTTTTGTTGTTGTTGTTGTTTTTTGTTTTTTGTTTTTTGTTTTTTTTCGAGACAGGGTTTCTCTAAGAAACAGCCCTGGCTGTCCTGGAACTCACTTTGTAGACCAGGCTGGCCTCGAACTCAGAAATACGCCTGCCTCTGCCTCCCGAGTGCTGGGATTAAAGGCGTGCGCCACCACGCCCGGCCCCTATTCTCAGATTTAACTCACTGGAATGTGTGCCTAGTATCCTCAGTGTAGGGAATGTTTACACACATCTGCAAGAAGATTGAGTCTGTCTTCAGTGAAAAACAGACAAGGGACCTCACTCAGTATGCGGTTCACAGGAAAGGCAGCAACAGCCTGTGAGCCCTGAAGGAAGGGGCAGTGTTACTTTGTTCATTCAGACAGTAACCTGATCCTCACAAATACCCAGCCTGTAGCCCTTATCCATGACCACAATCTTACTGCCTACAGCTTGGGACACATTTACCGGGCATTCTATAAAGGCTTCCTGTCCTCCTTTTTAGATGTCACCTTTAAAGAATTGAGTTTCTAAAAAAGATTTTTTTAACGTGTGTCATAAGAGATGTTTTATTAAACAGTCATAAGTTCAAGCAAGGATGAAGGGGTCTAGTTACTTTTTCTTACTTGCAGTCAAGTGTCAGTATGTGCTGTTTTATACAATTCACTATGTGATGTGGGCTGTTGAAAACAGGAGACCGGCTTTGTGTGTGGTTGAGAGCCTTTAAGTCACAGGTAGCGGTGGTTCAGTGCCTTGATTCTTGAGTGCAGCATCTCCTGGAATCCTGTGTATTTAACATTCCTGGTTCCCTATTGCTTATCTCTGACCAAAAGGACCCCCCATGCCTCCCACACCTGGAGAAACAAACCCAGCTGGGGAGGGTTTCTGCTTCTGACAGCTAAGGGGCCTGAGTCTGAGAAGTCCACTGATTCACTGACAGTGGGGTGTGTCAGTCATGTTAATGGACTAGTCATCTGGTATGGATAGTTCAGACCGCTGTAGTATGTAGAAGGACTTCTGAAGAGGAAAAGGCAGGAAGAGGGAAGAAGAGAGGAAGGCAGCAATCATTCATTAGATGTCAGGGTCTAATGACCAGGGTCAGAGCTGGTGTTGTGTGTACATGAGTTCTTATTGAGCAGTTTGAGACAAGGTTGGGGGAGGTGTTATTGAACCTACAAAGCTAATGGTTCATTAAGAATAGTCACATTGCTGTCATTGACTATATGAGTGTCCTAACCCTTAGTGTAAAAACCCTTTTCTGTGTAAAAAGCATCCACAATAAAGTTAGCCAGAATATCAAGTGTTTCTGATTTTGGCTGACATTGCATTAGTGAATTCTGAGTTGGAGGCGGGTCAGACTGCCAGATTGACAGTGTGGCAGACCAATCAAAAGGGGGGAATTGGTTGTCACTTTCTAAATGCATTTTATTTGAGAGATGCGCACTTTTTAAACCATGGGACCCATGGAGATGGACTTACTAGGGGTGTTAATCCCAGAAAGAGAATGTGATCGCTGTACTTTGGCTCAGGACTTCTGTTCTTTGGCAGATCTCGCTCCTCAAAAATGGAAATGCTGTGTGTTACCCAAGTTAAAGCACCGTATGGAAGTTTTAATTTCTTCTTTTCTTTTCAGAATAATGTAGTTCTTACTTTTGAAATCAGGCAGCTGTTTTGGGAGAATAGGTATTGGTTTCCTATTGCTGTGGCTACCAGTTACCAACAGCCACTTAGTTCCTGGGACAGCACAGGTTCATTACCTTAAGGTTTAGAGGCAGTAGTCCAAAACGGGCCCCATGTGCTTGCATTAAAGGTGTCAGCCAGCTGTTCCTTACAGGTTGGCTTTTCTAGTTTCCAGAAATGAGTCATTTCATTGCTTGGCTCCTGGCCGTCTGTCTGTGTCCCATTAGCAGAGGTTTGCTCTTGGTACCTCCTGCCTTCTTAGGACAACTCTTGAGATTACCTTGGGCCCACCAGGACCCTCCAGGAGCCTTCCCAGGACAAGATCTTAAACTTAGTTGCATTTGCAAAGATCTCTTTTGCCATGCCTAGCAACACTTTTCAAGGTCACGTGTTTGTAAATCCTCTGGATTAAGATTTGGGAATCTTAGGGAAACTTTACCTGTCACTGATTTCTATTAAAGTGCTTACCACAGCTTCTCCTGATGGAGACCAGAGCTGTTTCCCCTGCCCTTTAGAACAATCACCATGGTTTCCTTTAGTCTGTAAACACTAACTTAACAAGATAGGACAGGCTAAACAGGTCTGTATTTTGCTATTTTGAGTAAAGAGAGGGAGAAAATATTCAAAGGAAGAGTGATCTGGGATTTTCAGTGGGTCTTTTGTAAGAAATGCTAAGATTCTGGAAAAGAACAAGTGTTTTCCTACAGTATTCCATGGCAGCCCCTAACTTGCCGAGATGTAGAGAGCTGTCACACCATATTAAGAACCTTCTCTGGTTTGTCTTCCTCGGGAAAAAGATAAGATTGAGCTGGTGGTGGGGGTCGAGGGGGAGAGGATTCGGTTCTTCTGGAACAGTCTGTCCTGGGTTCTGAGATGACTTAAGTTGTGGAGTTGATGTAGAACCCCTTAAGTTCTTGTTCATTTAAGGCAATTACTCAGGAATGCTCTCCACAGGATGTCGTCACCTCCGTTATAGACTCGATAGTCACTGTGAGGGTTTTTGGCTTCTCTTTGTGCCCTTCATTCTGGACCTCATCTGTTTGATTCCTTGTACTAGTTGATGAAAGGGATTAAAACAGTACTTTCTTCATTCCCTTTCCTGCAGGTCAGGAGTCTGACACTCAGTAGGGGAGTCTCCACACAGGGTTTCTCAGGTGAAGCTAGTTTTCCGAACAGTCTGAGGATGAGATTTTTGGTGTGAGAGAATTTAAAAAGATTAAATATGAACATGATTCCTAACAAGCTGCAATTGTGTGTGGTCAGAAGACCCTGCAAAGTATGTAAAAGCAAAAAGCTAACAGAGGCCCATTGCTAAAGGGGTTTTCTCCACTTAGAGCAAGTTTATGAACACAGGGAATTTTAAATTAGAAGAGACAGTCGCAGCTGGGAACGAGAGGCGTGCAGGGTGTGTTGTCGGCTAACTGCTGGTACTTTAGCCACACACGTGGAAGGGATTTCTTCTCTTGCCTTGCCTGTAGATAAGGCTTTTAAATGAACGTTTGGGTGTTTACAATGAGCTGCCAGAGTGAGTGTTGTTGGATCACAGGCTGATAATGCATTGGTGATGTAGGTGTGTGGCTGTGCACAGGTGCACTGCTGACTCTGAACCCACTAGGTGGCTCCAGTCTCCTCAGTGTACTGGGAGCACGTTGGAGGAGCTGCTCTCTGAAGGACTGATGAAGTAGTCTAGTTTTACAAGAAGTATATGAACGTGTGTGTGCACGAGTGGGCATGCATGTGTGTGTGTGTATGTGTGTGTGCATGTGTGTATGTGTATGCATGTATGCATCTGGTTGGGTGGTCTGTGTATGTGGGTCATGACAGAGTCACACGTGCACACACACAATGTTTCACATCGCCTTCCTTTTGTTCCGGGAGGGCCCTTGCCACAGTAGCTTCATGGGGAAAGGATCATGCTATCAGTGCACCAAGGAAACCCCCTTTGCGGGGTTCAGCACTGTACACACATTCTGTAACAATTCCCAATCTTCATGGAGAGCCAAGGAAGAAAGAACACTGAAGCAAATTATTTTTTCTTAGTTTTTCTTAGGACATAGGATAATAGCCCATATACATGCCTGTAGGCAGTCTAGTGAAATATTTACTCTGTTGAAACTTCCTTTCCCCAGATATGTCTAGTCTGCATCAAGTTAACAGAAACTAACCAGTGCATAAGCTTTGCAGAAGATCCGGCATAAGGTGTTGTTTATTACAGGAACTTTGGGGTCACATCCTAACACCCCCCCTTTTTTTTTTTTTTTTTTTGGTTTTTCGAGACAGGGTTTCTCTGTGTAGCCCTGGCTGTCCTGGAACTCACTTTGTAGACCAGGCTGGCCTCAGAAATCCGCCTGCCTCTGCCTCCTGAGTGCTGGGATTAAAGGCGTGCGCCACCACGCCTGGCTTCCCCCCCCCTTTTTGTTTTTAATTTCATGTACCTTTTATCCTTGTCCTCTAGATTCTACATATGAAAGTAAATGTGTTCTCCTGTCGCTGTGAGACTGGCTTATTTTACTTATTTTCCTGTTAAGTAAAATATGAATGCAATATAATTTCTTTCTCTTTTTTTTTTTTGTGGCGGAACAGAATCCCATTGTTATATGCCAGACTTTCTTATTCATTCACTGTTGATAGGTTGGTTCTACATTTTGTCTATTATGAATAGTGCCTCATTAAACATACATGTGCAAATATGTATACAGTGAGTGGATTAAGACTCTGTCAGGTATGCATACAGAAATGTTAGTCAGGTCATAGATAAGATCTGTTTTTAAATTGATTTCCAAGGCAGGAGAATTTACATCCCCCCAGTAGTGTAGAAAGATCCCTCCCCTCTCACATCCTTGCTAGCGTGTATTAATGTTTCTTTTTCTCTTTTCTTTTTTCTTTCCTTTAAAGATTTATTTGTTATTTATACAGTGTTCTCCCTGCATTACATGTATGTCTGCACATCAGAAGAGGACGCCAGATCTCATTATAGATGGTTATAAACCACCATGTGGTTGCTAGGAATTGCACTCGGGACCTCTGGAAAAGCAGCCAATGCTCTTAACCTCTGAGCCATCTTTCTAGCCCCCTAATGTTTCTTTTTCATCCGTACGTGTGTGTGTGTGTGTGTGTGTGTGTGTGTGTGTGTGTGTGTGTTTGTGTGCCTGCATGTATGCATGTACCATGAACTTGCTCATGCTTGTAGAGTCCCGAAGAGGGTATTGGATATCCTGGAACTAGGGTTAGAGGCATTTGTGGGCCTCCCAGTGTGTATGCTGAGAACCAAAGTGGGAATACTAGTGCTCTGTAGCAGTGAGCCCTCCATCTTTGCACCCTTTTGTTGTTTCTCCGTCATGAACATTCTAATGCGTGATGTTTTACTGGCTAAAGATACTGAGTTGCTTAACTAATCAATTTTGCAGTCCTGTGGCTAGAACTCAGGGCCTTGAACATGCTAGGGTAGTGCTCCCTCAGTGGGTGCTCCCTCAGTGGGTGCTCTGTAGTCCTGACTGTGTGCTCACGCATGAGCATGCATGCCTCTCCACTCCCACCACACTAACTTTCCTTCTTCAGTAAGACATGATACAGCAGGAATAAAACGTTCAGTCAGAATATCTAGAGTTAGCCTGATGTTGCAATTTCCTTTCTGAACTACTCTGAATGTTATTTATTAGCTTATTATTTAATTATGTCATTTATTAGCTTATTTTTGTGAAGGGATAGTGTACTGGCTGGTTTTCTGTATCAACTTGACACAGGCTGGGGTTATCACAGGGAAAGGAGCTTCAGTTGGGGAAGTGCCTCCATGAGATCCAGCTGTGGGGCATTTTCTCAATTAGGGAAAGGCCCCTTGTGGGTGGGACCATCTCTGGGCTGGCAGTCTTGGGTTCTATAAGAGAGTAGGCTGAGCAAGCCAGGGGAAGCAAGCCAGTAAAGAACATCCCTCCATGGCTTCTGCATCAGCTCCTGCTTGAGTTCCAGTCCTGACTTCCTTTGGTGATGAACAGCAGTATGGAAGTGTAACCCAAATAAACCCTTTCCTCCCCAACTTGCTTCTTGGTCATGATGTTTGTGCAGGAATAGAAACCCTGACTAAGACAGATAGTGAGATGTTAATAACTATGGCAAATGGCAGAAGGTCTTTTACCTCTGTGGTTCACCATTGCCACAGTAGTACCTATAAAATGTTCCCACATCTAACAAGGAGGGAGTGAAAATAATCAGGTTTTGTTCTTTTTTTTTTTTAAGGTTTTATTTTTTAATAGTGTGAGAGTGTATGTTTGTATGTGCATACAAGTGCAGGAGCCCACAGAAGCCAGAAGCAGATTTTGGTTCCTTGAGAGCTAGAGTTAGTTATAGGTTGTTATGTGTCATTTACTTTGGGTTCTGGAAATGCAGCTTGTGCCTGTTATAACTGGCTATCTCTCCAGCTCCATGGTTAGGTTATCAAAAGATACTGAGATGTAGATTCTCGGGCCTAGGGACACAAAGGCCACTACATGGATCTTCACTGATCACGCCTACATTTTGGGCTGATTCCTGAGGAGTTCTTTAGTTCTCTTATTCTTACATTGCTGTAACATGACCCCGTGACCTTGGGACTGGGATTATCCTATATTGTCTACCTAAAGAAAGATATGATTACTCCGGGGACCTTTTCTACCTTATTAGTAGTGGTAGGGTCAGTGATCAAAGTAAGTAGAAGTACAATGCCTCTGTTGGAGAACTTGTGATGACCTCATTTAAGTACTCACCTAGAAGGAAAGCAGGGACCCGTCAAACAAAGCCAGGGTGGGACTTTTTCTTTTTCTTTTTCTTTTTCTTTTTCTTTTTCTTTTTCTTTTCCTTTTCCTTTTTCTTTCTCTTTTTCTTTTTCTTTTCTTTTCTTTTTTTTTTTGCTTTTTTTGTTTTGTTTTGTTTTTTGTTGTTGTTGTTGTTTCGAGGCAGGGTTTCTCTTGTAGCCCTGGCTGTCCTGGAACTCACTCTGTAGACCAGGTTGGCCTCGAACTCAGAAATCTGCCTGCTTCTGCCTCCCGAGTGCTGGGATTAAAGGCGTGTGCCACCACTGCCCGGCTGAAATCTTTTTCATGTCCAGAGAAATAGTGTTTTGGGATGTGTTGTGGTTTTGGATGCCACTCATTGGAATGGCTGCATGGAGTATATAAGAAGGCTGTGAAGTCCCTGGAACAGCATGCATCTGTGTAGCTGATGATGCTGCAGAAGAAGGAAGAAGACTGTAAGCTGGGTACAAACGCAGGGAGTACACTGCATCCGGTCGGTGGGAAAAGGAGACCTAAGGCTGCTCCCACAGAAGCTCAAGCATAGCTGGCTGTGTAAATGTGTCTGTTTCAGCTGAGACAGCCAGAAAAACTTCACTAAATGGAAATTAGTCTCTGTGACACAACCACCCTATATAGTGCCGTCCATAGTCCATAAGATGTTCTAGGGTCATTCAGTGAATTACCATCTGCTGCCCAGTCAGGCGTTTCAGATCCCAATCCTGCACCCGGAGAGACTTGGTGCGTACTTCTGAATAAAAAGTTTGCAGCAACGTGCTATCTGGCATACTAGTGTCTTCGATGCTGCTGTGCAGTTAAGGTATCTTATAGAGGTATTTATTTTGGCTTCTGGTTCCAGAAGATGAGTTCACTGTGGCAGGAACAGGAAGCTGAGAGCACATCTTCACCAGGAAGCAGAGCAGAGGAACTGGAGGTGGGGTGAGACCATAAACCCTCAACTCCTCCAGCAAGCTTTACCTCCCCATAACCCCATAGGGCCACCAACTGGAGACCAAATAGTCAAACACTTGTGGGATGGGAGGCATTTGTATTCAAAACATCACAAAAAATGATGAAAAGTGAGAGGTTGTAGCTGAAGGTAGCAAAGTTGTAGCAGTAACATGACTGTTGAGATGGAATTAGTATCTTTTTCTGTATTAAAAAAATCCCAGCCTTTTTACCTATAGTTAGATAAGAAACTCTAAGTTATAACTAGGGTATTTTCTAATTAGATGAGTTATGAATGTCTGACATTAGATTCTTGGTGTATTATTATCAAAGTGCCACAGTATCTGGCAGGGTGGTGTCATGTTATGCCTAAATATAATATCGCACCTAAAATGTGCTGTTTGGCTATTTACTGAAAGAACAGGTCGTTCTTGTATTTGCTATATCCTCACACAAGTGTTACCGCACTGCAGAAGCACAAGAAAGTGAATCATTATCCACAAACCAAAGTGCTCTATTTAAAATCTCTAGTCGTAGGCATGTCAAGATTGGAGTATGCTATGCTTAAAATGAAGCAGAAAGATTTTCTTTCTTTAAAAAGTTGTACACAATGATCAAAAATCTAAAACACATCAGTCTCTCTCTGCCTTAGTTAAAATTAGGAGACAACTGGCTTTCTTAATTCCCCGACCAGTGTCGATTAGTGGAAGCATTTAATGTGATTTACAATGATCAGGTATTTATGTGGAAGGAGGAGTTTTTAAAGTTTTGCTGAGATTTAACAACCAGTTTTACATTATCTTAATTGGACTTTTTTCTTTGAAATAAGTTACAGGGGATGGTAGGGGGAGGGCTCCAGTGGCCGAGGTTTCTCATTACTGCACCCCAAATATAACACTTCTGATATTGCAAAATTCATTTAAAACATTTAATGTATGCTGCCACCCACATAGCTGGCTTGTGGGCTGGGATCCTTTGAGGCCATTGAATATCCCTTTTCAGACTCTGGGCAGCACCCACACGCTGACAGGAAAAAGATGTTAAGAGCCCTATATCTAGAAGCTGCATGCTGCGAGAGGCAGTAGAGATTTGCTCCCTGATAGCAACCCCATTCCTTAAATACTTGTGACTGATGAGGCTGGATTGGAGTTGGAGTAAGAAGGAATTTGGGGTGGGGCAGTAAGTGGAGCCTTGGAGAACACAGAGGCACAAATCACAGGCCAATGACTGTCAAAAGCGGGCGGAGCTCCCGCAGCAGGGCCAGGGTCCAGAGTGGGTTGTCCTCACACAGGCCTGCCTTTTGGCTTTCCCTCCCTCATATCGGATGCTGAGTGAGTGCCCATCACAGGCATCCCCTGAGGAGCAGGGCTGAGGGGTCAGGGCTGCTGGTGTTTGTGACAGCTGTGCAGTACCACAGGACCTGCATCAGATAGACAGCTCGCATCTGTCATCATGTTAGACCTTCTGTGACAAAGCTGCTGGCTACCCAAGGTTCAGAAATTATGGAAACCCTCATCAATGACTAATAAATGCTGGCTACCAGCAGGTGGTGGAGAGTGCCGGCCCTGCAGTTATCAGCTTGTGCTCTGTCTGCGAATTGTAAAAATATCAGTGACTCATTTGCTTGGAACTCTCAATTGAAGTTTTTTTTTTTTTTTTTTTACGGGGGGCGGGGGTGGTGGTGGTGGTGGTGGTGGTGGTAAATTATGGAACAGTTGGAGCCGGGCAAGGTGGCACACGCCTTTAATCCCAGCACTTGGGAGGCAGAGGCAGGCGGATTTCTGAGTTCAAGGCCAGCCTGGTCTACAAAGTGAGTTCCAGGACAGCCAGGCCTACACAGAGAAACCCTGTCTCAAAAAACCAAAAAAAAAAAAAAAAAAAAAAAAAAAAAAAAAAAAAAAAAGCAAAAGAAAAAAAATTATGGATCAGTTATCAGTAATTATGGGCCACCAAATTTAGTTTGAATGGCAGTTAGTACATTTCATGCTGGTTATCAGTAACCACGTGTGTTTCTTTACTGAAAAAGTTGGTGAAATTTAATTATATAAGTATTCATTTTAATTTAGGAAATGATAAGAAATATTAGTTAAATATACTTCATTATTTTCCTTCTCCTTGATCTTTTTGGTTCATGAGATTTGAAAACATAGTGTCTTGAGTCTTTTTTTTTTTTTATTTGTTCCATTATTCTCTTCAAATCACATTTCTGAAGGGCTCAGTTTTCTTTTCAAGCGTTATACTGAAGCAAATAGCAAAACAAATACTATCCCAACAGAGCCTGCATCAATGATTGGGATATTGGAAAATAAGTCGACTTGAAGCCACAATTGACCTTTTGTGTGTGTGTGTGTGTGTGTGTGTGTGTGTGTGTAGTACTGGTTTCCCAAATTTCGTTAGGAGACTTTGCTAGGATTTGTACAGGTGATCCAGGAATTGCTGGGCCATCATTCAGATAACATCATGGTACCCCAGGTTCTGCTGATCAGCTTTGGAGGTCAAGAAGCCGATTCATTTACACACAGTGAGAAGAGTGCACTAGCCGAGTAGCCTGCACACAGAGAGGATGGGCATCTTTTCCTTGCAAGGACACCTGTACAAGAAGCTTTATGTATGCTACTAGGAGTTATAGAAAGCTGTTTTCATGTTGCTGAGGTCCACTTGGCCTGGTTTTGACTTTGGTTTGTATGTTTTTGTTTTCTATCCTGTTGTGGTTTCATACCTCAAGAGGTTTTGCCTAACTTGGTCATAAAGAAGATATTCACCTTCATTTTCCTTTAGAGGTTTTATTTCAGGACTGTAAACCATTTTACCTTAACCTTTGTCTAGGATGCTGGGTTCATAGGTCAGTTATGGACAGAACAAAGTCTAGTAGGTGAGACTGAAAAGACCCAGCTTTCCCCATTGAATTACACTGGTTAAGAATCTGCTGGTCACAGGCTCCTAGTCTGGTCTGTCAGGATTATAGTAGCACCATGTGGATGGTTGTAGCTTCTAATGTTGAAGTCAGATAATAACGCATGTCCTATTGTAAAAAGGTGACTTTGATGGTTGTAGTTGTTAATTTTTCCATGTACATTTTAAATGAGCCTATCAGAAGTCACATGTTTATGATGCTGTGTCTCCTGACCCATGAGCTTGTTATTTATTGAGGTCTGCTTTAGTTTCTTATAGCAGACTTTATAGGTGTGTTATTGCAATGAGCAGTGCGACACAGCCTTGGATTCTGATCTGACTTCACATTACTTTCTTTATGATTGTGGACACTCATCCATCAAATAGGGATTATACTTCATTGGTTGTGTGAGAGGATTACAAAATGACGTATGTAAAGACACCATTCTGTGTCCGGAAAAAAAAAATGTAGCGCATAATAAAGTCACAGTCCTTGCCATGGCTATCACCATCTCTTGCTCTCTTCAGCACTGAGTAATGATGCTTCTACATCTGACACACATGTATTCTTGTCGGGCCAGCACAGCATCAGCTGCACAGGGCCCCCTTTCTGGTTGGCCTGGGCGAGTACCACCCATCTTTTGGTATCTGTGCCTTTTGCTCTCTTCCACAGGAAGCACATGTAGTGTTGAAACAGTCTTTCTTTGGGCTGAGCTTAATAGCACTGGTTATGGGAGCCACTGCTCTTTGCTGGTCTGTCCCTTCTTTGAGTGTTCAGTCTTGCTTCTTCCTGCACACAAGATGACCCCAGTCCTGTTTTGCAAACCTGGTATCTTTTCTAAATGTTTCACGAGTGTAACCTTTAGGATTAGAGGCTACCTTACAGTCCCATGTTTTCAGGATTTTATCGATTGGACATTAACAAGTTGAGTAGGACAGTGTACTTTAAATGCTTATACAGGATATGGTTTTAAAACTGAGTCATATTTTTGTTTTAAAATTTGTAAAGACGAGATGTGAGAAGAATTTGTTATTGCCTAAATCTCCGTGTGCTTCTGGTGTTATGCCCAGCCTCAGAATTTCAGAAAGTCCAGAGTTTTGAAACCACAGCCTTTACCCTCCCTGGTGGCTCTGTTTTGCTGGCCAGACAGACCGTTTCGCTCAGGATCCTCAAGGAAGTACCAAATGGTGTCTGTGGAAGGATCTGGGTCCTCTTTGTCTTCATGGTGGCTGTATTTTTTATAGTCGTGATTCCGTTGCAGAAAGAGTATTTCTACATTTGGCACTAAAAATTCTTCTCTTTTCTGAGTCACCAGCCCTAGCATTTTAGTCACCTTTGGTTTTAGAACAGGTGTGCTGCTTCCTACCTAATTAGTCATGAGCACAGCCTGTGGCTCCACTGTGTATCAGACTTGGGAAGGATGTCCTAGGATAGTGCCTGCAGGCACACAGTAGGTGATGTCCTAGGATAGTGCCTGCAGGTGCATAGTAGGTTGATGTTAGCAGCTTACTTTATTCTGCCTCTTTGCTATCCTGTCTTCGTTATATAAATTATTTAGCCAATTAGTTTAAACTTGTTAAATCCTTTACTTATTACAGTGTGTGTGTGTGTGTGTGTGTGTGTGTGTGTGTGTGTGTGTGTGTGTAAAACTGCTTTTCCTTAAGAGGTGTTAAAACAGTTGTAGCTCAGAGTCTTGTGACTCAATGGGGATAATGTTTTCAAAGTATCAGTCATATCTGTTGAGTTTTGTTCTGTAAAATGACATGGAGAAGCAGGGTATGGTGGTGTATGCCTGTAATGCCAGGACTCAGGAGGCAGAGGCGGGCAGATCTGTGTGAGTTAGCAAATGCTACATGGAGAAACCCTATCTCAAAACAAAGAAGATAACAAAAGACAGAGGCTAGAGACGTAGCTCTAATCCTGGTTCGGTGTTTGCCTAGCATGCCAGAGGCCCTTAACCCACCCTCATCCCGTATACATGAGGTATCATATTCTGTCTCTATAGTACCAGCACTCTGGAGGCAGGAGCAGAAGGATCAGTGCAAATTGGAGGCCAGCCTCCATGTTTCCGAGGCATACCGCGATAGACACTCACCCTCAAGTGTGGCAATTGTGTGGTAAAATAATGAATCTGATTTTCAGAGACCCCAAGTTTGCCATGTTTCTGCATAAATGATGTGAGTCAGGAGGAAAGTATTTGGTTTGCAAAGCTGAACAGGAAATCAAAACTCTTGGCCTCTCCATTTATTTCTCAGTCCCAGGTGATTCAGTTTCCTTAGTAACTGCATAATGTACATTATTTATGAATTATGGGCAACTTAGCTCAAGAACTCCATCCCTTGTTTAGAACTTGTTTCAAAGTCTGGGAAAGTAATTGAGTCATGTTAATGACTCAAATAATGAAGAATAAGTATTTATCAAGTATTTACTTAATCTAATCAATTAAGAATTTACTTAAAATTTAAAGATCATAACACTAAAAATATGGAATGTACCACAAAGGAAGTTTGCAAAGAAACTAACAAAAATCAGAATTTAAAATGGTTCATCTAATTTCTGCTTTTGTACAGTGAAAAATTCAATCACTTTCAGTTTACAGTAAATTGTTTGGTCTAAACACTTGCAACTTATTAAAAACTGTTAGACAGATTGTCAGACACATTTGGGACCCAAGCACTAGAAAAGAAAGTAACAATGTAAAACATAATCCTGTTGCTTAAAATGTTAACAAAGAAAACTTGAAAGGGAATGTGCTGCAGGGTAGAAACAAGATTTGGTCTTTACATGCAAAAGGACAGCAATAAAACATTGCTTTCTGGAGACAGGGTTTCTCTGTGTAGCTCTGGCTGTCCTTGAATTTGCTCTGTAGGCTGGACTGGCCTCAAACTTAGAGATCCGCCTGCCTCTGTCCTCCCCCGTACCCCCCAGAATACTGGTGTGTACCCCACTGCCCTGCTAGCAATAAAAATTTTGAACTTCTAATTCTTAATTTATTTTCTTGTTTCTGAAACAGAGTCTCTCTGTAGCTTCCTCTTGCTGGGCTGGTATTCACTCTGTTGCCCAGACAATCTTTAACTTGAGCTCTTCCAACCTCCAGGGTGCTGAGGTTACAGGTGTGAGCTACAACAGCTGTCTTCATTCTACTGTCTTGTCTGGCACATGGGGATGATCAACATTTTCGTTTGTAAGGAATTACCGGTAATGGCTGACACTGGAACAAAGGGTAACTCTGAAAGGATCTGGGGGCCTGAGGTTGATTTTACTCAGTCATGTTCCTGTCCTCTGTGAAAGGGTGTTTACTGGAGCTAGTTTGGTGTGGCCATTAAAGAACATTGTCTGCTCTACCATGCAGTCCTAAGGAAATCTGTCAGTGCAGTGGAAGTTTAGATGAATCTTTATTGCCAAATTTTAATTGTCTAAAGGGACTAAAGCACTGGGTATAGTGGCTAAAGCCTGTAATTCCAGAAGTCTGGAGGCTGAGGCAGGAGGTGGCCATTAGTTTTAGGCTACCTGGCTCCCCTAGGGAGTTCCAGGTCAGCAGAACTACAGAATGAGAACGTGACCCAAAAGACAAAGAGACAAAAAATGAAATACTTAAATGTTCTGGGAAATGGACAACTGGTTTTTTGGTTTTTTTAGAGAAAGAAATATGCCATTCCTTCTCTTAGGGGGTCAATGAGAAACTTTATTTGTATCATATCATTTATTCTATGTAATTAGCTATGGCCTTCATCTATTTTCTAAAAGTTTTTTAAAATCTTATTTAATCACACCTTCTCCTCCAGAACTCTATTTCAAAGTCAAGGCAGTGTTCTGGTGTTCAGGTTTGTCAATCGTCTCTGTCCTTCCTATTGAAGAACTGCAGATGATCCAGGCATTCAGTCCTTCAGTAAGGATCCAGCTGTGAAATATGGCTGTGGTAGGAGGCGTGGTGTGCTTCGATGTGTAGCTACACAGTGTATACAGTGAACCCGTGTCTCCATTTCATCAGTGAAAACTGTTCACGCCAAAAGATGCCTGCATGATTCATGGAGGGAAGTGACCTAGCTAAGGTGTAATAATTTTGAAGGCTGGCTTTGGCCTTACGGTTGGTATTGATGATTTTAAGAGCCTTGTAGAAATGGAGGTCACAGAGGGGCAGACGGGGCTGGAGAAGACCGCACCTCACGGTGCTCATGGGAAGGACCTCAGCCTTTGACAGGGAGGAAAACGGCTCTGTGAAACTTTGGTAATTGTATCAAAAGATAGTGACAGCCTCTGCCTCATGTATAGAAGACATTGCATTCAGATTGTTTAAAGACTTCCCTATAATTGCTCTCCATTATTATTACTTGCCTTCTCCTGACCACTTAGAAGGAAGACTGAAGGTATATTTTAATAAGAGTGTCACTAGCATTGAGTCTAGAAGGTGATTTCCCAAGGGTGCATGTTCTCAGTCACCCCTACTGTGATTTCCCAAGGGTGCTTGTTCTCAGTCATCCCTACTGTCCCTGTAACTCTTTGTATTTTTGAGACTTTGGAGGGAAGATGTTTAACTCAGTAGTGAGTGTATGAGACATCCCTAAATGGCAGCTTCTATTCCATAGATTTTTACATCAGCCACATTAGAATATTCTATTTGACCATTTGTGCTTCTCTGTATGAAATTCTTTGTGTGTTCTGTGTCTTTTTAAGTAGAGCGATTTCTCTTTTCTCAAGTTGAATTTTGACCTTTTCAGAAGTCTGGAATTCATGGAAGACAAGGAGTTTTCCAACACTTGATGAATGCCAATGTTTTATATTAGATTGGCTGGCAGCCAGGTGCGAGTAGCATTCAGCAGCGGACATAGTTTTTTCCCTTTATAAGAGGCCACATGGACATCGGGCTCCCATGGGCATCAATGGGTGTTATGTGCGTAGAGCAAGGGAAAGGTCTTACTATCAAAAAGCAGGGCACTGTGCTATATAGAAGATAAATTGGTATGTTCCCATTGGCTCATGTTTTGTTCTAAAAGATATCTTTGTCGTGAGGTCCTCTTATAAAAGAGCGGCTGACAGTAAGCATCAGTATTTGATAGAACTCTCAGTAGTTGAATCAGACCTAATTAATTTAATTTTTAAAAAAAACCCCTAGTGGTAGAGAAGTCCAGACAAAAATATGTATTGAAATCTCCCGTCTGCATTTTGTCAGTGGTACTTGCCAAGAGGCTCCTGCTGCTGCAAGTTTAGACGATTGACTGAAATCCTTTCCTCAGGAGTTTGAAGGAATGTGATCCATCCATACATATATCTATAAACATAGGAAAGTTTTTGAACATTGTTCACAGAGGTCTGAAAATGTAATTTTAATTATGTGTATATTCCTATACTTCAAATATATAGCATTGTCCTATGAATTCATATTATTCAGTCTGCTTACAATGATGTTGTCAAATTCTTCTTCAAACTTAGCAAGTAAGTAGATTAGTAAAAAATAAATATGTGGAAATGGCAGTAGGTATTATGTAATTAGAAACCAGGATTAAGACACTATTGCATATGCCTGGCAAACACAGAAGTGGATGCTCACAGTCATCTATTGGATAGAACACAGGGCCCCCAATGGAGGAGCTAGAGAAAGTACCCAAGGAGCTGAAGGGGTCTGCAACCCGATAGGTGGAACAACAATATGAACTAACCAGTACCCCCAGAGTTCCTGTCTCTAGCTGCATATGTAGCAGAAGATGGCCTAGTTGGCCATCATTGGGAAGAGAGGCCCCTTGGTCTTGCAAACTTTATATGCCCCAGTACAGGGGAACGCCAGGGCCAAGAAGTGGGAGTGGGTGGGTAGGGGAGCGGGGTGGGGGGGTGGGGGGGTGGGGGGAGGGAACTTTCGAGATAGCATTTGAAATGTAAATAAAGAAAATATCTAATAAAAAAAAAAGGAAAAAAAGGGAGGAGGGGGGAAAGAAACCAGGATTAGCTTCCCCTACTTACCAATAAGATCAGAGCACATGGTAAACTTTATGTCTTTGCTTCTGTGCACTCAGAATTTTTCAAGGGTTCTTCACACATTCTCCTATATACAGGGTGTTTGTGGCCTGCAGAGGCCTGGGTTTCCGTGTGTAATTACAAAGAGAAAATTACAAGTTCCTAGGTTGAGTGAAAAGTCTAATTCTCTTGTTGCGTTTTGTAAGAGAAGACAACCCTGGTCACTGACTGGCTTATTATACGAGTGAAGTAGTACATGCTCAGCAAGGAAGGCCAGGCCATAGCTAGGGCCCTTCTCCCTGGCATCCTGTCTGTTCTTGTTCGAGGAATCCCTGCAGTGTACCACCTGGGGCAGAGCAGGTGAAGGACTTGCCTTTCTTTTCACTTTTCTGAAACAAGAAAAAAAAGCTGTACAGCCTGAAAGTAGAGGAATCTTTATTATTAATGGGCAATTGGCTTGCAGGGAACGCCAGAGAGGCTGGAAGAGAGTGGACATCACAGAAGCACAATGTCTGCACATGTGAAACTGCCACCGTGGAGTTACCTGCAGAACTAACATGCAGTCATAATTATAATGAAAACGTTCTGTTTACGTTTGTATAGCTGACACTGCTTTAAATAAACATCTCCTAAGTGTGCCGTCTTTGAGGCATATGGGCCAGGATGTCTGTGGAGGTCAGAGGACCGCAAGTGGGGATTGGGTTTTTCCTACCGCCCTGTGTGTTCTGGGAACCAAATTGAAGTCTGCAGGCTTGGTGGCTGGTCCCCTGATTGCCTGAGCCATCTTGTTACACACCTTCCGTCCTGAGTACTTTAAATCAGAGAAACACTAGAAATTAATGCCAAATCAGTATCATAATATATAAATTAATTAGTATGTACTTGGGCAGTCAGTACTACATGTCATATAGGAGAATAAACTGAAATCATATCAATAGAACTAAAGTGTGTTAGAAAGGTAAATGTCAAGTTAAATATAAATCCTTTTGGAGTTTTGAAAATTTTTTCAGATTTCAAAAAATTTCAAGATTGAAGATTCGAAAGCTTACACTACTATGTGCCCACAGTTGTTGGATGACAATGACGGTGAGGAACTTAGTCCATTCCCGCGAGCACGTGGTCTCTCAGCCCCCGAAAATACCTGCACTGCGACTTTAAAGGGAGGAGAATCTACTCAACTTAACCTACTCCTGTAAAAACAAGAAACATCCTAGTACTGTTTATACTTTGTGTGTGTGTGTGGGGGGGGGGGTATGGTTTGAATTTTTGTCAAGTTCTCATGAATAGTTTAAAAGGGGAAAGAGTTGTACAAAGCTAATCACAGAAATCAGCTGTCATCACGGTAGCTCCGGCCTCTGTTCTCACAGCTGACAGGCACCCCAGACTTAAGACTCTGGCATTTGCTGTTAAAGTCCTCATGACATGCCATCCTGTCTGTCTGTCTTTCTATCTATCTATCTATCTATCTATCTATCTATCTATCTATCTATCTATCTACCCATCCCATCTGTGATGAGGTCTGGTGCCCTCTTCTGGTGTGCAAGCATACATGCAGACAGAACATTGTTACACATAAGAAATAAACCTTAAAAAAACAAAAAGAGGCCTGGAGGTAGTGGCGCACGCCTTTAATCCCAGCACTCGGGAGGCAGAGGCAGGCAGATTTCTGAGTTTGAGGCCAGCCTGGTCTCCAGAGTGAGTTCCAGGACAGCCAGGGCTACACAGAGAAACCCTGTCTCAAAAACCAGAAAAAAAAAAAAGCCCAAAAAGAACTCTCCAGGACTGTCTCCATGTTCTCGTCCATGCCCCCTTTCTTAGAATTCTTTAGTCTTTTGATTTTTCAATCCAGGCTTCACTGTAATATCATCTAAGGACTTTGATCAAATTCTGGTGTGAGAGATGTTGAAGTAATTGGTTTTAAATGGAGCTGAGGTAGAGAAATTTCTGAAAAGGGATCCTTTGGTAATTCTAACATGTAATCAGAGTCGAGATAGACTGAAGTGAGCTGAAACTTCAGGATAGTGTGCTGTGCTGTGCTGTGCTGTGCTGTGCTGTGGGCCTTTCTTATCCACAATGTAAGTACTCGATCTGTCAACCTAGGGATTCGTGGCCTTTCATTTAAAACCTTCTGTTTTTCTTTTCTGTATTTTCTTGTCTCCTGTCTGCATTTTAAACTTTTCATCTTTGTTTTCAGAGTGATTTTGATTGAAATCCTGTCATTGCTTTTCTGCTCTTTTATTCCAAGAACTAATTTTTGTGTTGTAGTCACATGTGTGCCACCTGCCCTAGCTTGGTTCTTTTTTTTTTTTTTAGATTTATTTTATTTATTATATGTAAGTACACTGTAGCTGTCTTCAGACACTCCAGAAGAGGGCGCCAGATCTCGTTACAGATGGTTGTGAGCCACCATGTGGATGCTGGGATTTGAACTTATCACCTTCGGAAGAGCAGTCGGTGCTCTTACCCGCTGAGCCATCTCACCAGCCTCCCCCCCCCCTTTTTTTTTTAAAGATTTTATTTATTTACTGTATACCAGTACACTGTAGCTGTCTTCAGATACACCAGAAGAGAGCACTGGATCCCATTATGGTTGTGAGCCACCATGTAGTTGCTGGGAATTGAACTCAGAACCTCTGGAAGAGCAGTCAGTGTTCTTGCCTGCTAAGCCATCTCTCTAGCCCCTGCTTGGTTCTATTTTGTGCATCTTGTTCTTTGCGGTGCTAGTGAAGGAACACCAGGCTTTATGCAGGTTAGTCAAGTGCTCCCCACTGAGGTATGTACATGGCCTTATGCATCTGTTTTCTGCTTTATTTTTTGTGTGCACACTCTAATTTTATTTTTATTAAGTTTTATCTGCCCTCTAGGCTCTGATTTCTCTAAACATCTTTTAATTGAAAATTCTGCCATTTGACTTCAGCGCCTCCTATCGGTGTCTTTTCTAGGTGTGTCTTCTTGACTGTGCTCACGTTTAAAAGGACTTGTGGTTGATGCTTTTCTGAGTGGTGGGCTCATCAAGTCTCCCTTTCCTTCCGGACTGGGACAACTCTGGTATCAGAATCTTGAAGCCTGTTCTGTTGCGCCATCAGATCCCCAGAGCTGTATGTGTGGATGCTGGCTAGGGTGTGAGGAAGTTTGCCTTGTGAACTCTTGTTTGATTTGTCCCCTGCATCTGCTTGTCTCTCTACACTCATATTAGAGAGCCTCTCTGGTATGATATTTGAGTGGAAACATTTTGGAGGTTGGACACATAGTTAAGGAAGGGCATTTACTCTATAGACAAGTCCCTTCTCTCTGGAGTCCACCCCAGCTACCCGAGGCCTTCTGTTTCTGGTGGAGTTGAGGTCAGAGTGTTCCGTTCATCTTTGCCTGCTGCTGGCTTAAGCATCAGTGCTGTAAGGTGCAGGACCACTCGTTCTCGCTCCCCAGCTCCCCATTGGTCCCTGCAGGAACTTCTTTTCCTCCCTCCTTGTTTGTAGGGTGCATCCCCCAATGCAGCCAACAATGCCAGCGCAGCATTCGTTCTGAATGGAGATAAGTTATGGGTACAAGTCTCATGTCAACATCCTGGTCTTACCTCATATGTCAGATTGCTCGGCGTGGAGCAGGCCTACAGAAACCAGGACAGACTGAAAGCTATGGTTTTTTTTCTTTGTGAGGTCATTGAAGTCTCCAGTGCTTCACTACAGGTTGGCATTGTTATTAAAGTAAAATAAAATATTTGACTTTAAAAGCCTAAAAATATTGTGTTGTTGTGTTGTTTAAAAAGCTTGACATTCTTTCCTTAAGAAGTCATACTGTACAAGCCTTTAAATCCTGGCTTTCTGACGCTGTGTCCCCGTCAGCCAGACGGTCAGAGTGACAGAGACTGTCACTCTTCTCTACCTCTTTATGAATCTTAAATGATGGTAACAGAATATTTCATTTTACACTCCTTTTCTCTCAGAACCGTCTTGGTTAAGTGTTTTTAATTTTGTTTTGTTTCGTTTGTTTGCTTGTCTGTTACCTTGACACAAGCTAGGATCATCAGGGAAGAGGGAACTTCAGCTGGGAAAAATGCTTTCATTGGAGTATCCATTTCTTAATACTGTTATGAGAGGGCCCAGCACTCCCTGTGAGCGGTGCTGTCTATAACTGAGCTAGTAGGTGCTTCTGGGTTCAATAGGAAAGCGGGCTCGACACCCAGGAGCAAGCCAGTAAGCACACCTTCCATGCCTTTGCTTCACCTCCAGGCTCCTGCCCTGACGGCCTCCATCATGGTCTGTAAACCGTAAGATGTAAGAAGGGAATAAACCCCTTCTTTTATGTTTGGACTTGTATTTATCACAGCAATAGAAACTTAACTGGGATAGGAACTGATAACATTTAGTTGATAAGCAGTTTAAGCAACTGTGAATAAAAAGGAAGATAGCCATTTCTAAGTATTGAATATGCTGTGCCCAGTCTTCACCCCCTGTTCATACAGTCAGAGAGCCAGCCTGCACCCATTGCTGGTGTAGAGAGCCAGCCTGCACTCACTGCTGGGTAGATGACCCTGCTCTGTAGAGTTACATTACTGCAAATGTCTCTTAAGAAAACACTTTGGTTTCTGCTTAAGAACAGTGTTCTGGCTTTTGTGCTGTTCATGATGTTTTCCAGGCTATTTCCTTTCTAGGTAATTAGGTGTGCACTGCACCAGAATAGGGACATTGTCCTGCGGGGTCACGAGGGCATTTTCATCTGTAGCAAACAGTTGTGTAATGCTACCTGACACTTGGGATTTTTCTCCAGTTTTAAATCCCTGCTCTGGATCACCCCATCCCCCACCCCCACAGACCAATACTCAAACCAGGACCACACAGTCCCTTTTGTTGGCGTGTGTATTTCTTTTATTCTAGAATACCTTTTTTTCCCCTACCACTTACAGTGTCCCACATGCTTAATGTGTCCTCAGGACTGAATTCAAACTGAGCAGTTCAGCAACAGTGTGTTCCTGAGGTGATGGTGTAGATTTCTGAGTGTTCAGCAACAGTGTGTTCCTGAGGTGATGGTGTAGATTTCTTCCCTCTGTTGTGCCACATCAGGACACACATGGTGGTTATTATTATTATTATTATTATTATTATTATTATTATTATTTGTTTTGTTTTTCGAGACAGGGTTTCTCTGTATAGCCCTGGCTGTCCTAGAACTCACTTTGTAGACCAGGCTGGCCTCGAACTCAGAAATCTGCCTGCCTCTGCCTCCCGAGTGCTGGGATTAAAGGTATGCGCCACCACGCCCGGCGTTTTTTTTTAAAAAAATATAGATGGTGGCATTAAAATTAGTCTCTTAATTAACATGAAGAGATCTGCTAGAACTCTTCCAGTTAAAAATAACCTTTTGTTAATTATTCTAGCTTTTAATTAATAGGCAAAACATAATTGATTTGTGCATAGGTTTTTAATCCAACAGTATTGCTTAACTCAATTATTTAATTATAAAAGTGATTTCTTTATTAGTAATTTTTTGGAAAGAAGAGTCCTCCTTTGTAGCCCCTTTTCTTGCTTCAAATCTCATTGTTTTGTTTTCTATTCCTTGAATATAAATAATTACTTTTTCCTTGATGCTTAAACTCTCCTGCTTGTCTCATGAGAACCTCGTCAAGCTGGCTTCTGTTCCTGTCACGTGCTAGCATCTCCTTGTTCACTGGACCCACGAGATATGTCAGGCTCATTGTGTGCTTTCCCTACCATAATTCTGGAATCTGTTATTTTTCCTGCGACTTTATTTATTTATTTAAGTGGATTGCCATATTTGAAAAGCACATGGGTCAAACATAGAGTGTAGCTGTGGTTTGGCCATTCACTGTAAAACGGTGGGGCTACATGTTAGAAGTTGAGAAAGGTCATATACGAATGCAGAATTTAAGCCAGGCGGTGGTGGTGCATGCCTTTAATCTCAGCACTGAGGAAGAGGCAGAAGCAGGTGGATTTCTGAGTTCGAGGCCAGCCTGGTCTACAGAGTGAGTTCCAGGACAGCCAGGGCTACACAGAGAAACCCTGTCTCGAAAAACCAAGGGAAAAAAAAAACCCAAAGAATACAGAATTCAGATTCTTTTAAGAGTTGGTGACCTAGCAACCTTGGGGTGCACACGCTCATGGGGTAGGCAAGCTAGACTCTCTGGCAGTCTTACTCATCCTAAGTTTTGCCGCTCTCCCCAATGGGAAATGGACATATTTCCTGTTTGCTTTGCTCAGGTCATTGCCTGGATGACTCTACTGCACCTTGTCCTGAATTTGGTTTCTTGACTTAGAGGCCCAGTGTGCTGGCTTTAGAGGTATCTGTGTAAGTCAAGGGAGAGGAGATGAAGAGGGTGTGTGTGTGAGAGAAGGTTTTATATAATTGAATGAATCTTGAGAGCCCAGGATCAAAGTCAACTAACCAAAAGATGACATATTAGTTTTCTATTGTTACACACAACAAAGTGTCCTAAAACCCAATACCTACAAGCAGTAAATATTCACTCGCTCATGTATGTAGGAGGGTTGAGTCTAGGAGTGGCCAGCTAGCTGGTTCTGGCTCTTGGTGCCTGGATCCTGAGGCTCTGCTGGACTGGAGAGTCCTTCCTCACTTTCACCCATTGTTGCCAGGCTTGTCCCTTGCTTGCTGTTGTTTGGTGGCTGAAACAGCTCACAACATTGCAGCTTCCTTTCCACAGAGTGGAACAAGGCAGTGGCCAATAGAAACCTGGTGCAAGGGAGGTGTGCACAGCCACAGTGACCCAAGCAAACACAGAATTTGCTGAAGGAGCCTTTCCGAGTGGTTTCGTCTGTGTGTGAAATGTCATTTTAAGTTCTTTCATAGGAAAATTCTTGGGATTTTAATTAGTCTGCTCCACTAGTTGACCCAGAATCTTACTTACTTTTTGATATACTCCTAGACTAATTTAGAACATGATAACTAGTAGCTTTATAGATCATAGAGTCTATTGTCTAAATTTTTACTAATTTAAAAACTTGCGATCTTGGGAAGAGTGACTTGGCCCATCTCCTTTGCATCCGCTGGATATATGGGAGTTGGTTGAAGCCATTTGACTTGTGGCCGAGCATGGTCCCTGAGCTGACACGGAGTCTTTTTGTGCCATACATCTGCAGCACAGGGGGTCGCTACAGGAAAATGTTACTTTCAGAAATGTATAATTAGTCGAAGAAGAAACTTACATATCATTTACTAACATTAAATAACAGATATCATATTGAAATTCCTGCTTTGTAATTTTAATAATAATAATAATTATTATTATTATTTTGTTGTTGTTGTTGTTGTTGTTGTTGTTTCGAGACAGGGTTTCTCTGTGTTGCTCTGGCTGTCCTGGAACTCACTCTGTAGACCAGGCTGGCCTCGAACTCAGAAATCCGCCTGCCTCTGCCTCCCGAGTGCTAGGATTAAAGGCGTGCGCCACCATGCCCAGCAATAAGTATTATTTTTAAGTGTGTGTATATTTGTATGTGTATGTATCTGTCAAGTGTCCTCAGAGGTCAAAGGTGTTCGCTCACCCTGGAGTCCCAGGCAGTTGTAAGCTGAATGGCAATGCCCGGAACTGAATCCCAGGCCTCTGCAAGAGCAATGTCTGCTCCTAACTGCTGAGCCACCTTTCGAGCTCCCAATTTCACATAGAAACTTGACATTGGACTTTACCAGATGACGAGGCACTTACATAACAGAAGTCTGCCAAAAAAATAGGCTAAAAATATACACATTTTTCCAAGTTGAGTTTTTGACATGCCAGCATTCCCGTCGATCTCAGCCCTTGCGCCTGGAATAGCCTGTGTCCTCACACAGGGCTGCTCCCGTTCCTCCTGCCGTCACGGTGGCTCTTTGGGGGTTCATTTTATTAATAACACTGGTGTGCATTTGTTTCTCTTTCTGGAGTAGCAGTGTACTAAGGGCATGGCACCAATGTCCTTGATGCAGCCATGTAATGGAGTTATGTCGGCCTGTGTATTTTGACCTAGGACTTTACATGTACTTGGCAGTAATTATGCCTCTTTAGTCAAGTTGGAAACGATAACCTTACAGCCTGTTTTTAATACTCTTCATCTAACGCAGGAATTATGATGCCCCCCTCGAGTGGCACCACAGCACTTTAGATCCAGATGTGGGTGGAGCAGCTGCCCCTTGCTGCCAGGGTTAGCTTTAGTCTAGGTTGGCTTCTCTCCTCCCCACGTTGAGGAGCTTGTGAGCTTTTGAAGTGATTCCTGGTTTCTTTAGATGGCGTTCAGATTGCTCTTTGTCTTTTCAAAGAGATGTGCTATCTAGCAGATAGGAATTATGATGGGGAGTCTTCCTGTCACCAGCACTCAGGACGCAGAGGCAGGCGGAAATCCGAGTTCTAGGCCACTTGGTCTACAGAGTGAGTTCCAGGAAAAACGGAGAGAAACCCTGCCTCTAAAAACCAAAAAATGTTTGCTCTTTCAAAGCTGTGTGACTTTGGGATATGGTAGCCCTAAGGCTGTGTTTGCATTGGCCAGAAGAGGGACGAGTTTTTGCATTGAATAGATTAGGGAGCCTTATGCTTGGGACTTCTAACTTACTAAGTGGTTTGAAAATAGGATCTTCCTTTTTGGTTGTGTTAAGCTGGGTTCTGCTCTTCTAGTTTCCTTTCACTGCTGTGAGGAAGCATTTTGACCAAAGGCATCGTAGGGGAGGAATGAGTTTACTTCAGTGTCCAGCACAGCCCATCACCTCGGGAAGGCAGGGCAGGGACTGGAAGGAAAGGAAGGCGGATCAGTGCACACTGCACACAGTGCGCTGTACACCACTGTCTCTGGCGTATGCTCCTTTGGCTTTCTTACACAGTGCAGGAGCCTCCGTCCAGGGCCTGTGTGCCATTCCATGCTGGACTCGGCCCCTTACATCAATTCACAATCAGAACACTTCCCAATGCTTCCACATGCCAGTGTGATCCCAGATGACTCTAGGATGTGTCCAGTTTACAGTTACAGCTGTCTAGGACAGCTACTAGGTTGTGTTTGTTGACCTCTGACCGTGACACCTTGCAGATGGGAATTCGGTGCAAACATTACATCAGAGCTGCTCAGTTGCCTCAGTGGCAAGGAGCACTTGCTGCCCCTCTGGGACTGAGTTGGGTTCCTAGCACCCCTATTGGGAGGTTCAAACCACCTCCAGGGAGGTCTGACACCCTCTCTGGCCTGTGCAGGCATGCGCACAGGTGGCATACCTTCATACAGACAAATAACACATAAGTAAAAATAACAAAAATGAATCTTAGAAACAAAACAGAATGATGTCATAAGTCACTAAAAAAAAAAAATCAGCTGTTAGAGTTCTAGCCTTTCCATTGTTTCCATGAGAGATTTTGTGATTTAACTTCTCTGTACTTCAATTTCCTTTTGAAGTTGATGGCCTCCAGGCAGTCATGCCAGTAAGTTCCTAATTTAAGGCGTGTAATGTGCAGAGCAGGCGACCGTGAGGTCATCACGCTGCAGGTGTAAGCACCTGCTCACATGCAGTGAGAATGTGTACTAGGGCTCGACTGATGGAGGTTAGCAGAACACGGGCGTGAAACTTAGCAGCCAGAGTTTTGGTGCTCTTATGGGCGGCTTTTTATACTCTGTCTCTTGTTGTTATCTTTTATGTCATGTTTACTTTGTTTTGGAAGTAGTTAATTAAGTATATAAGCTTTTCTGCTAAGTAATGGTTTTAATTAAAATCTCCTTTGCTGTGCACAGTTCTGAGGGGAGGATGTTGGTTTGCAATTAGCATGCTTTCTCCGCAGGTTTCAGTTCATAGTACAAGTGGGTAGCAAGTTAAAAGATCCCTTTGTCTTCTGTCATTTTTTTTCTTTTTCTTTCTTTTTTTTGGTTTTTTGAGACAGGGTTTCTCTGTATATCCCTGGCTGTCCTGGAACTCACTTTGTAGACCAGGCTGGCCTCAAACTCCCGAGTGCTGGGATTAAAGGCGTGAACCACCACGCCCTGCTTTTTGTCATTTTTTATTAACAAATTTAATGGGTACAGAACCTTGTTTACAGCTAAGGACTGATGCAGATACATCATTATTATGGGAATTCATAGTTTATATTAGCCTATTGTACTGTTTTTCATAGTTTATATTAGCCTATTGTACTGTTTTTCATAGTTTATATTAGCCTATTGTACTGTTTTTCATAGTTTATATTAGCCTATTGTACTGTTTTTCAGATTTTGGTAGCTGTTCTGCTCCCTTCCCCCAGCACAGAATAAGTGAGAAGAGCTTTACTAAAACTCCAGGTTCTGGAGAGGGGGCTGGCTTGTTCTTCAGTCTTCCTTTTGGCAAACACTTGACTGGACTTTGCTGTTTCCTTTGTGGTCTTGTCTGTTCCTGGAATCTGGCAGTGTGCAGTGTTTTATGCTTGCACTCGAGAAACTGAGGCAGGGGATTTACTGTGAATTAGGGCCAAATCCGGGCTGTATAATGAGACCTTGTCTCATCTCCTAGCCCAACCACCAAAATAAAAGATAGACCCATGAAAATGTTGGCAATGGGCTGGAGAGATGGCTCAGTGGTTAGGAACACTGACTGCTCTTCCAGAGGTCCTAAGTTCAATTCCCAGCAACCACATGGTGGCTCACAACCATCTATAATGGGATCTGATGCCCTCTTCTGGTGTGTCTGAAGACAGTGACAGTGTACTCATATAAATAAAATAAATCTTTAAAAAAAAAAGTGTTGCCAACTATTGGAGGGTGAGTTGTACTAAAAGGATGCTGGGTAACAATGTTTTACCAGTTACTTAATCTTTAAAGCTAAGACTTTATTAGATTGTGTCAGAATTTAATCCAAGCCAGGTAATGCTTTGGAAAAGATAATTTTTGTATTGGCAAGCTAAAGCTTTGTATGTGGTATTAGTAGATTTCCTTACTCTGTTATTGGTGAATAGCTAATAGAAATCAACCAAGTTAAAACAGGAGAAACAAGAAACAGTACTGACGTTATAGTGATGGTGGGTGAACTCATGAGACTCGTACAGGCTAGGGAATTGTGGAGGAAACACCCAAAGAGAAAAGGAAGGAGGCAGGAGACTCAGGGTTGAAAATCCCATCAAAGACAGCATTTCCTATAGGGCCTGTCTCAGGCTTTCTATCACTGTGACCCAAAAGAAACTGCAGAGGAAGGGGTTATTTGGCTTGCACTCCTACATTGTAGTCTATCCCTGAAGGAAGTCAGGACAGGAACTCAAACAGCACAGGAACCTGTAGGCAGGAACTGATGCAGAGACCATGGAGGGGTGCGGCTTACTGGCTTGTTCACCAATGAATGGTCTGCTCATCCTGCTTGCTTACAGGACCCAAGACCACCAGCCCAGGGATGTCAGCACCCATAATGGGCTGGGCTCTCCCACATCAATCACTAATTAAACAAAGTTCTACAGACTAGCCCAGTCTTATAGAGGCATTTTCTTTCTTTCTTTCTTTCTTTTTTAAAAAAAAATTTATTTATTTATTATATGTAAGTACACTGTAGCTGTCTTCAGACACTCCAGAAGAGGGTATCAGATTTCATTACGGATGGTTGTGAGCCACCATGTGGTTGCTGGGATTTGAACTCTGGACCTTTGGAAGAGCATTCAGCGCTTTTTTTTTTTTTTTGAGAATACTTTATTAGTTTTTGTAATCAAACCCACATAGATAAGACCTTACATATTTAATACAGTGCGTTACCCCTGTACAAATGGGAAAAAAATTAAGTTCAACATTTCTAGACCAATATGGCTGTTAATTTCTGTACAATGCCAACTCAACACAGTAAACTGGGATACTTTTTTCCAAAGTTGACAGTACAGCTAAAGTTTCAAAAAAATTCAAATTATATATATATATTTATATTTATATAAAAAGACCAATAATAGCAGTATGTTATGCATCAATAGCAGCAACAGCTTTTCCAGGTTCTGCAGTCATTTGAACAAAATTGTAGAAACATCCAGCACACTCTATTAAAAAAAAAAAAGTAAAAAACAAAACCCCAGAAAACATCAGAGTTCTGTTACTCTTGTGGTACCTGGCACCATTTTTTGTTTCTGTTTTTGTTTTGTTTTGTTTTGTTTTGTTTTAAATTAGCTTCTCAATCATCATCTGGAAAGAAAACATTCTGAGCAACATCATTAAGAACAGCTCTGATAAAGCACGGTCACTACTACGCATCATAAAGCAGGTACAAGCTATTTTACATTCACAGAGGTATGATACAGTACTGTCCTACATCTATAATACTAGAGGATACAATTTAAAAGGCATTATTGGAGACTTGATTCTACTTTTCCAGCAGAGGGCCCAAAGGATGGTGTGACACTGCTCTGTAAAGAAACATACTCTTAGATAGGATTTCTTTTCACTAGAGGCACAGTTCTAAGGATTCATTCTCTCCATGAATGTCAGCTACAAACCGTTATTAAAAAATGAAATATCCCTAAAACAAAACCGCATACCCACTGGATTCACATGAAGATGACCTAGTGGAGACAAGCTAGACCTCACCTTACCAACACGTTATCAAATGTTACGTTTAAATGGTGAGACCTCCAAGGAAGGAGATGCCAAGTAGTGCTTCAAAGCTTCGGACCATAATCAAACACAGCATCATTTTAAATAGAAGCAGAAGCCATATGCTGCTCATCTGAGTATGTTCAAGGATGCTGACATCAATATTCAATCATCTGCTCACTCATCCAGGAAGAAGGGGAGATCAGTTACTACTGTACTTTATTGTGTTCAACCAAATCACCATGTTACAAAAATAGCAAGCTGCCGTAATAAAAGATAAGGCTCCTCTATCCAGCACCAGTTAGCATCATTTTACTTTCAAGCCTAGAAATGCCATAGACACATCCAAAGGACACAGGGAGCAAAAGAACCACAGCTGATGTATCCATGGGACCACCCAGCGTCCAGCTGACCTTCTCTGTGGTATCACTCTCCTCCTACTTCTGGTGTTTCATGCTCCTTAGGACTAAGCTGTATGCACTTACAGACTGTTTATGCACTTGTATATAAACCAACTGAAGATGCAAATGTTACACAGGAGGTGTGATCCTGTGGAGCCACATTGTATAGCAGCTCTGTCAGTGTAAAATGCTCTATGCCCCTTGTGTCTCACAGGATAATGTCACAGATCACTTTACCCCTGCAGCTGCTGGCATTATTTGACTTCACTTGCCCTAACCACCCATCCCCAATGCATTCGGCGCTCTTAACCACTGAGCCATCTCGCCAGCCCCTAGAGGCATTTTCTTAAGCGAAGTTCCTTCCTCTCCAGTGAAGGTCAGCTGAGTCTGGACGCTACCTCATAGCTTATGTCAGGTTGATATAAGTCTAGTCAGAATAGGCAGGGCCTTTTACAAGCATGACTTATGGTCCTGTGAACAGCTAAATGTTTAAAGTCAGAAGCCTTTCTCTTACAGTAGGAAGTGGGCCTTCTGAAGACCTCTGCTGATGTATCTACTTAGCTATAGACGGTCGTAGACCAGTGTTCTAATTGTGAAGTTAGTGGGTATTCTTTTCTTTTCAGGCCTTCTCCCTATTGTCTTTCCTTTTCTTCTCGGCTTCCTTTCCCCAGAAACCTCTGCATGTCCTCTCTCTGCTAGGTAGCATGGTCATTGCTAGGAATGCAAAGATAAAAACATAAAGCAGGGCCATTGCTGTTAATTGTCCTGAGTGTAGTCTATTTGCTGGACTCTTCAGCTGAGAACTGACCCTGCACCCTGGGAGGTCAGGCTGCTGTTGCCATGGGAGCATAGGAAGTTGTTTTGCTTGGTCTGGAGAATGATCTGCAATAGCTATGGTTTTGAATGAGAGTTTATTACGTAAGTAAAAGAATAAATGGGGGTAGCTGACTGCAGAACACCGCCAAATCATGCACTCAAAACATCCAGCAAGAGATTGCCCTGGGAAACCTCCCTGGGGCAGTCATCTGGAGCGCCAGGTTGAGCGCAGGGCATGCCCTCCAATGAGTGTCGCAGTAAGAGCGGCAGAGAGATAACATCAGACTGGGCACTTAGCATCATCCATCAGTAAACTCATTGGGGAAGTTGCAGTCAGCCAGACTGCCTACTGAAGAGACTCCGGTGATGAACTTCCCCCTTCCTGTTCTGACTGCAGGTGTTATTAGATTATGGGATAAACAATAGCAGCCTCTGCTGGGAATGGTTACATTTTAGCTGGTTTTAAGGGTCTAAGTTTTTAACACCCTTAGCTGTTTTTCTTTCTAGTTACAGAGTTAGGGACCCTCTAACAGGTTTCTATTGACAGGGATTTTGGAGGAGACCAGGAGGGACTTCTCACTCTCAGGCTCACTTTTAAGAGGCTTAAACAAGCACATGACATTTTGCCGATATAATGCACATGCGAGAAGTCCAACAGTGTGTGACGGGGATCAGAATTACCAGAATACTGAGAGTAATTAAAGGAAATGGAACCAAAGGGCACCTGCCAGACACACTAACCGCCTTTGTGCTGAAGGGTGGTCCAGGGGACCTCTTGGAGGAGGTGCTCTAGCAGGGCTTGTGGTGACTGACTTGCAGTTTTCCCTTCAGCCACTTGGGAGCATAGAAACACTGGGTAGTGAAAAGGACTGAGACCTCCGCATGTGGTCTCAACAGTCAGACAGCCTCTTCCTTAAAGGGGTGTGCGTGTGTGTGTGTGTGTGTGTGTGTGTGTGTGTGTGTGTGTGTGTGTGTGTGTTCTGTCTGTCTACAGAAGGTTTTGCCTATAAAAGAACGGTACTCAGGAACATGTAGGTCTCCTCCCCCTCCCCCCACAGGAAACTTAATTCTTCTTATTCTGTAGTAATAACTGGACTATAATTACTGCTGTGTTGAGTTGCATATTAATCTGTTTGTAGTGTTGTTTTATTAGCGGCAGCTCTTCCAAGCTGGTTAACAAAAGCCACTCTGAGCCTTAGGTAACCACACACAGTATCTTAAGCACATTTACTCAGCCGTAGGAAATGTAGGTAATAAGGTGAGGTCCTTGTGAGGCTGGACCGTTCCTTGACGGAAATGGCCATTTGTTCCCAGAAGCTCTGAGCTCTCCCCCCTCCCCATTCAGTCAGATATGCCTCCCTCCCCTTCCTGTTCTCTCTCCCACCCCGCCTTGATTAATTCATGAAAGAAAAAAAAATAGCTAGGAAATGTTGGGATGGATCAAGGCAGACAGAAGCCCTCTGAAATGTCATTTTATTTTCCACACAATATGGAGCTTGCACTTATTTATGTGAACATTTGTAATATGTATTAGAATTTGCAATGTGTAACCTCACTATGAACAGCAAGTCCCCAAGATAAACACTAGAAACCTCCATCTTCCAGGTCTGTCTCTGTGTTGTTCATGGTTCCATACACAGTAGCCGTTAAAATATGTGCTTGTTGTTTTATTGAATGAATTCAGTAGAACTCCTAGGACAGCGAAGTCTCACATTAAAAAACCCCTAATCTGGCCGGGTATGGTGGCGCACGCCTTTAATCCCAGCACTTGGGAGGCAGAGGCGGGCGGATTTCTGAGTTCGATGCTAGCCTGGTCTACAAAGTGAGTTCCAGGACAGTCAGGGCTATACAGAGAAACCCTGTTTCGAAAAACAAACAAACAAAAAAAACAAAACCCTAATCTTAGAAAGTATATAATGAGAACAAGGTCAGGGGAAACCTTGTGTAATCACATAGCAACTAGGAACCAAAAAAAAAAAAAAAATTGAGATGGGTAGAAGAAGGGGTGGAGGAAGGAGTTTTAGTTTTAAGGAAATTTATAGTCATCAGAGTAGCAGAAATGCATACACTGTCCCAGCCTGCAGCATCCACGGACTGTGTTCAGGGGTTAGGGGTCAGCACCTGCTGGGATCTGGGATTTGGGATCTGGGATCTGGGATCTGGGAGAGCTGCGCATGAAACTCACCTTTGCTTTGTTGTTCTCTGAGCTTGGGGAAGGCAAGCAAACAACGTAAGAGGAGTTGGCCAAAAGCAAAGGCCAGACTGACTGGTCAGTTTCTGTGTGTAATCATTCAAAAGCAATTGTGACCTGAGTGGTCAGCTCATGAAGACTGATTGACCCTTGGTCTTAGTTGTCAAAGGGAACTCCAGGCACCCAGCATTTCAGAAGTTGTATAGCAGGTTTTAATATTCACCAGAACTGAGAAGCCCCCTACTATGCCTTCTCACTCTGCTTCTCACGTTGGTGCCATGGCACTCAGGAGCCGCACTGTCTGGCTTCTTTTTTGTTAACAGTAAACGTTGTTAGCTTGCATCGATACGTTAAGGAGTGAGAATCCCTTCGTCACCTCTCTGTATCTTTGTCTGTAGCTTGTGTTTACTGGACTGTCTGTCGTCTGCGTGTTCTGTGTGCCTGTGCCTGTCTGTATGCTGTCTGATGTCTGTCTCTGTCTGTGTCCAACAAAAGGCTGTGCTCTGTTTGTATTGAACAGCCCAGAAACTGTGGCGTGGGAAGGGAGCAAGGAATTCTTTACAGAAATCCTTAAGAGACTTTTACAAGGAAAGACATTTTTCTGAGCCCAACTGACCCCAAAGCAACACAATGGAGCATATGTTATCAAGCTATCTCCGTATTCTGTTTTCAACATTTATGGCAAATCATTGTTATGTAAGGTTGCTACCAAGCTGACAGCTGCTTTTAGCTGGCGAGTATAACACACATACACACAAGCATCAACCCGGGTCAGGAATAACATGATATTTTGCTTTAACCTGGCATTAGCTTAGATTATAAAAGCTGATTTCATGGCAAGTTAGGCAAATGAAGTTGCTTTCTTTGTTTTCTTAAAGGCAGGTTAAACTTAGAAGTATACATTAGGACAGCAAGCTAAGCCTTAAGTGATCTCAGAGCATATTATTAACTTTGCTGTGAGGTCTCCCATAATTTCAGTGCTTTGGAGGTTGGGATATAGTCATAAAATTACAGCAGTATAGTTTCTATTGATCTGTCTATATTCTGTCCATTATCTGTCATCTGTCCCTCTATCATATGCATTTGTATATATCATTTTCCTCTGTGAACCACGAGTTTGGGAGCAGGTTGCGTGCGATTGACATTAAGATGTCACCCGAGCCTGCAGTCATCTGAAGACTGGCTGTGGTTGGGGGATCTGCTTCCAGCGTGAGACTCAGTGTGACTCGTGGATTGACCAGGAGCAGGGGACCCGAGACCCTTGCCATTGAGCTTCCCCCAGACATCGTTTTAAATGTTTTCAAGACTCCGTGACTGGCCTCTTCCAGAATGAGTGGCCCAGAGAGCAAGAAGGAATCCACGCTGCTTCTATGACTTGCTGGTGTCACATCAGCCATGTTCTGTTCTTACAGTCCCCAGGGATTAGAAGGAGCTCTTCTTTGAAGGCTAATTTACCAATTTTTGGACATGTTTTAGTAACACGACAGTTGTGTGTGTTTTATGGATCTTTCTGGTTGGCTGTTTGGTTTGCTTTTGAGACAGGATTTCACTTTGTAGTCCCAAGGTTCTAGCCTTGAACTCACAGGGCTCCCCCTCTCTCAGTGTCAGGATTGCTGGGGTTACAGGCTTGAGCCACCATGCCTGGCTAACTTTACTAAGTGTACTTTATCCTTCTCATTCACAAGAGAGCTTCAGTTGTAATAGCCTTCCGTGCTGATACTGGAGGCGTCAGTGAGTCGGAACATGAGAAGCACACACAGTCCCATCTGTAGTCTGTGACAGTGTCTTGGGAAGTGAGACCTTTCTAACTTTACAGTGCTGTTTAGATGGCGCAGAGTCATGGCCCACACCTGCAGTCATGGCCCATACCTGCAGTCATGGCCCACACCTGCAGTGGTCTTTGCAGGTCTGTTTAGTTGGCACAGAGCTCTGCACCATCTCTACAGTGATCTTTTCAGATCTATTTAGATGGCACAGAGCTCTGCCACAAACCTGCAGTGCTTCTTAAGAGATCCCATCCCCTTTGTCAGTTTTCTTTTTTTTTTTTTTCTTTTAGTTTTTTGAGACAGGGTTTCTCTGTGTAGCCCTGGCTGTCCTGGAACTCACTCTGTAGACCAGTGTCTTAGTCAGGGTTTCTATTCCTGGACAAAACATCATGACCAAGAAGCAAGTTGGGGAGGAAAGGGTTTATTCAGCTTACACTTCCACATTGCTGTTCATCACCAAGCAAGTCAGGACTGGAACTCAAGCAGGTCAGAAAGCAGGAGCTGATGCAGAAGCCATGGAGAGATGTTCTTTACTGGCTTGCTTCCCCTGGCTTGCTCAGCCTGCTCTCTTATAGAACCAAGACTACCAGCCCAGAGATGGTCCCACCCACAAGGGGCCTTTGCCCCTTGATCACTATTTGAGAAAATGCCCCACAACTAGATCTCATGGAGGCACTTCTCCAACTGAAGCTCCTTTCTTTGTGATAACTCCAACCTGTGTCAAGTTGACACTCAAAACCAACCAATACAACCAGGCTGTCCTGGAACTCAGAAATCCTCCTGCCTCTGCCTCCCAAGTGCTGGGATTAAAGGCGTGTGCCACCACACACGGCTTGTCAGTTTTCTTGAACACTGAGCTAGTGATATGTGACCTTATGTGACTGGCCTCTTATTTTTTTTTTAAGATTTATTTATTTGTTTATTGTATGTATTTGAGTACACTGCTGCTGTCTTCAGACACACCAGAAGAGGGCATCAGTTCCTATTATAAATGGTTGTGAGCCACCACGTGTTTGCTGGGAATTAAACTCAGGACCACTGGAAGAGCTGCCAGTGCTCTTAACTGCTGAGCCATCTCTCCAGCCCCTAGCTGGCCTCTTTATACCTAGTCATTTATCCTTTATTTTCTGTAGAACCCCACAGATAGCTTGGCTCCTGGGACCCAACAGAAATCATTGTGGCTTCTAGAAAGGCTGGAACTTCACTTAGAGACTTGCTATGATGGAGAGACCAGGGATGGTATACCCGAGTGAGCACCTTGTAGGTGTTTCCTTGGATATTTCATTACTCGCAGTGGTGTCTTTCTTACAAAGATACTTAGAACGTGTTCTGTTTGCACCCATTCACTCCAGAGATTTATTAATAAATACCCTATGATTCATTGCAGAGATTTATTAATAAACACCCTATGATTCCACCTAAACTTTGTCTTTGCAGACTGTGTTTACATTTGGCTTGTTATCAGTGCAGTTTCATGGAAAGTGTTCATGTTTGGAAGGCTCAGGACTGACTGTTTTCCCTGGTAGGAAAGCTTCGTTCCTATCCATCGGCCATAACTAATGGATAGGAAAGTTTCGTTCCTATCCATCGGCCATAACTGAAGGTCTGACGCACGCTGTGCTCTTTCCTCTGGCTCTTCCTCTTCACATACGTGAGCCAGGGGGGGCGGCTGGCCCTGGTCAGCCTCCTGAGCCTGTACTGCCATGGTGTAGCATTGTCTGGTCTCTGTAACACTCTCCCTTAGTGGCTCAAAGACAATGACCATAGCTTTCTGCCTGAGTCATTTAGATATTTATAGTCATATAGTCATGAAATATTTTATCCTTAAAGATTAAAAAAAAGAAAAGTTACCAAAATTGCTCGGCAATTTAAAGGTATAAAGTGAGTAGAATTCCAAAATGCTGTGCAGACTGGTGATGAAGCATCCTGTGGTCCTCTTACAGTAAATCAGCTATTGCTCCCGTGGCCCGTAGAACAGGTGTAACGTCCATTCACTAATCACCTGCCTCAGTCTGCCATACACAGGGCAAGTGACAGGATTTTGTCTGCCCACTTTCTGGTAATCGTTTCCTTGGAGGTGGTGACAAGGACACTGTGACCTTCCTCTGGCTCTTCATTGCTGCTCTCTCATGTCTTTGCTGGTCTTTGTTTTTCTGGGTAGAAACAAAGGAATCTGAGTCTTCGCTGGCCCTTGAAAATGGTTAGCTTACAGACACAGTCAGTTTCCAGCTTTCTGCTCAGAGCACAGCAGATATTCACTGGGATGGCAAACTGATGTTTGTTATTTTCTTTATAGCTTTATTTTCTTCCTTTCCACTTGGTTTTGAGTTTGTTATTTGTTATCCCAGCCTTTCTCTATGTTCATAATACATATCCAGCTGTGTATTTGTAGTGGTATAGTTGTAAACATGCTTTTGTGCTTTCATTAATTTTGAAAACTAAGGTTATTTTATTTCTGCAAAGAATTCCTTTTGCTTCCTGTATTAGCTCATTTTTTTACTGATGATGAGGAGGTCATTCTCTCTTGAGCAGACAGATCGCATTCCTTCTTAAAAGGGGAAGATGTTTTTCCTCCAAGTGTTTTCAAGTTTGCCTTTAACAGCATCTTTTTTTTATCAAAGTTTTACATGATAAGCCACAGAAATTATACCAGAGCCAAGCAGCAAAATATAGAAGAGAAAATTAGACTACTATATCCTCTCATTTAATCTTGCTATATTAAAAATTAAACATGATATTTACTTTCTATTCTGGTTTTCTCCAACTCAAAACATGGCTTATCAACCTAGAAATTTGGGGATCAAATGTGTTTCTTGTAATTGCTAACTTCTAGTTCTCTAGTCTGGAGGATCTGAGGAAGCAAATCAAGTGCTTTAAACTGGAAAGGGTCGGATATTTACCTGTGTGAGCTGAACTTGCATTGCAGAGGGAAAACATTTGGTGAAAGAATGTTCTCTTTACAGGATGATCTAGTGCTATGCAAAGAAGGGATGGTAAACAAAAGACCTACTATGTTATAACATTTAATGCTACCTATGCAGCAGTTGCTAATGGGGATGGAGGGAGAGATAAGGTGAGAATGAATGGGATTTAGCTGGGCATGATGGCACACCATTGTAATCTCAACACTCCGGAGGAGCCTGAGACAGGAAGATCATAAGTTCAAGGCTAACCTGAGATACCCTACATAACTCAATCTCAAAAAAATATAGTGACACTATATAGAGACATAATACATGAATGTTAAGGTCTAAAACTTACAGGAGTAAAAAGCTCACCTTATGATGTATGTCTGAATCATATTGTTCATCTAAGTTCCAATTTATGGTAAATTCGAAGAGCAGTGTGTAATCGCCAGAATTTAGACCAGAGACCACTGGATCAACAATCCAATGACAACAGGAGGAGTTGATGAGGGGCAGGGAGGAAGAGCGCTTGTATCTTGAAAGCCACCTGCCAGTTAACTTTGAGGTATCTGACCTCCCTCGCTGGGATTCAGAAACAAACAAGCAGGTTTGAAGCAAGATGAAGCAGGCTATTGCGGAAAAATTGGACAGTTTTTGCTTCAGTGCTTTAAGCTATCTGTGGTTGGCATCCAAGCAATTTACGGTGGGAAAAAGGAAAAAGGGTAGAGCTAGGAGATGATGGCTTGATGGTTGCTGCAGCTCAGTGTTAAATGCTACGCATTCCATTTTTATTTTTAATTAGAGCTATTTCAGATAAGAAGTTCCCCCAAAGGGTAATATTAAGACCATGTTAAGCTGCTCACTGTGTAGAGATCTGCCCTGCAGAGATCTGCCCCTTGGAGGGTGGGACTGTGTTAGAGCATAGGAACAGCCTGTAGTCCCCTGCTGTGTGCAGGTGGCCCTGTTAGAAGGACAGTGGGGTCTGCACCTGCCCACCTGTCTTTCTTTCCCTGGTGCTGTGGTCCATTCACATTTCAAGTCTTGGTCTCCTTCCTGGTCCTCCCCACAAGAGTTCTTCACCTTATCCCCCTCCCCTTTGCCTCTGAGAGGATGCCCCCCTTATCCCCCCATCCCCTTCCCTGGGGCATCAAGTCTCTACAGGATTAGGTACATCCTCTCCCACTGAGGCCAGATCAGGCAGTCCTCTGTTACATATGTGCCCGGGTCCACAAACCAGCCCCTGTATGCTTTTTGCTTGGTGACTTAGTCTCTGGGAGCTTTCAGGGGTCTGGGTTCTTCCTATAGGGCTGCCATCCCCTTCAGCTCCTTCAATCCTTCCCCTAACTCTTCCATAGAGGTCCCCGACCTCAGTCCAATGCTTGGCTGTAAGAATCTGCATCTGTCTGAGTCAGCTGCTGGCAGAGCCTCTCAGAGGACAGCCATGCCAGGCTCCTGTCTGTAAGCACATCATAGCATCAGTAACAGTGTTAGGGTTTGGTGCTTACCCATGGGCTGGGTCCCAAGTTACAGCCACCGGATGGTCTTTCCTTCCATCTCTTTTCCATTTTTGTCCCTCGGTTCTTTCCGACAGGAACAATTCTGGGTCAAGAATTTTGACTGTGGGGAGATGGAACCTAAAGAGACCACCTCCAGTAGATAGACAGAACCTCCAGTGAGCGATGGGAGTCACTAAAACGCCACTTCTTTAAGGCTCCATAGCCTCCCCAAATAGCACCACCTACTGGGGGCCGAGTGTTCAAACACAAGCTAGTAAGGAAGACTCTTCGTTCCTATCCCCACACTAGGACAGTCACTCTGCGTCTGTAGAAAACACAGGCCATGCCAGTCTGTAGATCAGCCTGCGGGGTGCAGCTCCACGCTTGACTGTGATTTGGAGGATGATAAGAGAGAGCTCTTTCTCTCGAGGATGCTTTCCATGCCCTCGATGCTCCCGGACGGTCTAATAACAGGGAACTCATGCTGCCTCTTACTAAGTGAGCAGTCCCTGTAATCACTTTGTGAGGGTTCCGGCATAGTCTTGTAGAGCCTTTAGGCAGTGAAGGTGGGGGTTCTGTGATGTTTGGGGAGCTCTGCAGGGAGAGCATACAGGGAGCAGAATGCCACTTTGCTTTGGGCCAGGTATTGTATTTAATCCTTGTGTTGTTTCTTAGCTCTTGAGTCCGCTGTGAACTCAGGTTGAGGAAGGGTAATTTTTCTTGGCTCATGCAACTGGTTAGTTCTAGAACTTGAATTTGGGCTTCCTCTGTTTGCAAAGCCCTGCCTTGTGCAAGGAATAGATCCCCAGTTTGAATGTATTTGGAGATATTTAATATGATTTTCCATTAACATTGTGTGCTCTCAGACTTTAATTTCTACTGTCTTGCAGCAGGCACGGAGAAACGGAGGGTATTTTGTGTTTTGTTGTGAGATGGGGTGAGGAGGTAGAAGCAGGAGTTAGGAAAAGAAAAGGGTAGTGCTGTGTCCAGTGTACGACGAGTTGTAAGATATGCCATGAACATGTAGCTCCTTCACTTCGCTGAGTTGAACGTCGGTGATAAGAACTTACCGTACTTTGTCTGAGGGGCATATGCTGTGGTATGGCAACTCTAGGCATCGTCACTGAGATTTACACGCACATCAGGAATGCTGGGTTTGTATTACGCTTTTTGTTTTTGGTTTGTTTTCTTTGACATGTCAGCATATTTATTATTTCCAGTCAGAAATCCCTTAGGTGTACTGAGCCCAGCCGGGGAAATCTGTAGCATGTATATGAATAGCAAAGTGATTATATTACATTAGGCATTCCTGATATGCATTAATCATTTTGAATGGAGGAAATACAGTGCCAGCCACCTATAATGTAAGATAAACTGTGACCACAGGGACATTTTTGTTTTGTTTTGTTTTTCGAGACAGGGTTACACAGGGACATTCTTATTATAAGATTAATTTCTTGGGATATTTTTGACATGTCATCATATTTATTATTTTGAGTCAGAAACCCTGTGGCTCCAGTCTTGTCCTATCACCAGGTTTTCTTTCGATCACTGAAAGATTTAGTTGACAGACTTTGAAGTGTACAGGAATGTTTGTTTCCTTTGGCTTTTCTTTTTTTTTTTTTTTATTTATTATATGTAAGTACACTGTAGCTGTCTTCATACACTCCAGAAGAGGGCGCCAGATCTCGTTATGGATGGTTGTGAGCCACCATGTGGATGCTGGGATTTGAACTTATCACCTCTGGAAGAGCAGTTGTGTGCTCTTACCCGCTGAGCCATCTCACCAGCCCATCCTTTGGCTTCTCTAGAAGAGTTCCTACCTCTGATTAGTAGAGAAAAATGTACTAAAATCTAGTCTTTTTAAAAGGAGAGTATGATATGGAATGAAGTCTTTATGGTTCTAGGGCTCTTGGCCGGAAAAGTTTACTTCCTCTTGGTGGCCTCCTCTTTCTCCAGGTTTCTGAGGGAGGAACATGACTTCTATGGTTGGGCCTTTCTGATGACAGCAAGGTACTTCAGCCTCCCGTGGTCACTGTCCCGTCTTGCCTTTTGGTTGCAGCCTTGGGTGACTTTTACCTCATTTCTGCCTGGATGCCTGGTTCCCTGTGGGTCACTGATTTTCAAGACCGTGCACAGCGAGCTTGGATCGGGTATGGTTTGGATTAGGTTTTCCCTGCCTGAGAATTTGAATACTTCGGCCCCATCTGCTGACACTGTTTTGCAAGATAGTGAAACCTTCGAAGATCAGGCCTAGTTGGAGAAAAAAGGTTGTTGGGGTTGTCCTTCAAATAGCAAATAGTCTGGTCCTGCTTTGTGGTCCGAAAACATGAGAGTAGGGGCTACCTCACATTTCTGACTCCACAGGGAAGAACTGTTCCAGCCAGCATGCCTTACCCATTATGGTGGACCACATCTGAAATGGGTGGGCCAGCATCCAGAGTGCAGTCAAAACAATAAGAAAATTAACCAATGCAGACCCATCCAGCTCCAGAGTCACTTTACCTCAGCTCTGACTGGGAGGTTGTGTTGTACTTGAACCAGGAGACCTGCTCAGGGGCCCTGGCTTGCTCTGGAACCCATTTCCTGCCATGATGACACATCTGTTAGATGTCTGCGCCAGACTCATAGGCAACTCTGTGTTTAGTCTGTAGGAGGCAGGACCAAGTACCTACCTGGCCACTTTCCGAGGGTGTCAAATAGGAAACTCAGTTAAGTGCCCTCTTCTGCCCTTAACTCAGTATGCCAACGCCTGCCTTGAACTTCATCTTCTTTTTCCAGGCCATTTGCTTCTCTCTTCAAGCACTTTGGCTCTTCTGTCAGAGCAGGAAGGGATGTATTTTCATCCGTAGATAAGGGGTTCATTGAGGACCCCTTAATAGGTCAGTGAGGGAAGGCAGGAGTGAAGCATTTTGGGAAATTCTCCCACAGCAGAGCTGTGCAGTCTTGCTGAATAATTGTGTTTGAAACCATAAATAACAACTCCCATCTTCTGTGACATTTCTGTGATTTCCTTTTCATGTGGATAGTTATACTGAAAGTAAAAGACAGTATATGAATGCAGTTCGGAATATTATTGCGTGAGCTGGAGGGTCAGCCGAAATACTTACCTCTTTAGCTTCGTATCCGTGCAGTCTGCTTCTCAGGTGGAATTTAGCAAGAAACGACCAGGTGATTCCACAGACCTGTGTTCAGGCTCATCGCCTACCAGGTGATGAATAAATTGTACTCAATTAAAAGCTGTAATTTTCCTCCTCTTTAAAGGTCAAAAGAAGCTGGGCATGGTGGCGCACACCTTTTAATCCCAGCACTCCGGAGGCAGGGGCAGGTGGATTTCTGAGTTCGAGGCCAGCCTGGTCTACAAAGTGAGTTCCAGGACAGCCAAACCCTGTCTCGAAAAGCAAAATAAATAAATAAATAAATAAATAGATAGATAGATAGATAGATAAATAAATAAATAGATAAATAAATAGATAAATAAAATAAAGGTCAAAAGAGCGCGGGGATCAGGAAGGTGGGTGATTCTGGAATGTCATATATGGCTGATCCTGACTTCCCACCTCCTGATGTTTATGCGTGACTGACATCACTGTTCCCTCTCCCTTGAATGTGCCTTTCCCTCACACACCTTTAAAGGTCCCTCCTCAGCATCTGCCTTACGCTTTGTTCTATTTTCCCTGTTAGATGTGAAGAGGCATTCTATGGTACCACTGTAACATAACAAAATCGAAAGGGCAGCTCAATCATTTTTACCTCAGACTTATTTTCTGTCTTGTCTTTTTTTGGTTCTGGAAAGTACTTGGCCTCTAAGTAACTTGCAGATAGCTGTAATTATTCAAGGCTTAGGAGACAAAGATCTTAAATTTTCATTGGAATGCTTTATCCATAGCTAGTTTTAGACAGAATCCTTATATTTGGAAAATTTATCTTAGAACTATGAAATCATTTCTTTAATCACACACTCACATAGTCTTGGCTCACTGAATCTTTTAAATGAAAACTTGAGTTTGTTTGAATTAAAATCCAGCACATGTTCTTCTTTATATAGGTGATTAGCTTTTGGACCTTTGGGGGCTGTATATTTTAGTATTGTAATTAAGCCATCTCAGATTTCATATGTATATATATGAACTATTACAGTAGTAATTATTTATAGATTATCATTTGTGAAGCAGCAGTAATGTGGATATGGTCCATCTTCAAATCAATTGCTCTTGGTGGGTGCCATAAAAAGCGAGTTAGGGAGAGTTTTACAAGAGTTGGTTTTGCCTGTTTCTTCCATTGAATACCTTCATTTTTTTTTAAGAGCTTCACTTTATTCATCAGTGTTTCGGGCACAGATCGGGGAGTGGTGCCAGTCACCAGTGAATGCATAGCTTCTATCTGAGTCCTAGTGCTAGGCCAAACAGGTCCTCTTTCCTCAGCAGTGACTGTGTGAACTAGGACATGTATTTTCCATTAGGGGGAGCAGTTGTGACCAAGTGTCTGGCTTGTCAGTGTGCACACCTGGCACCTGTGTTCTTGCTTCCCCATTTTCATAACTGTGCTTTTTCTTTTTTGCCTCCTAAAACCTCTCTCTAGGGGGACTTGGTAAAGTTAATGCAAAATGAGATATGGGGGATTCTCGTTGATTATTGTCTCTGAGCTAGCTGAAGCCCTCAAAGGTGGTTCTGATGTTGGCATTACCTAGGCTACGTGAATGCACTCAACTCCATCAGATTGTATTGGGAGGGAATACCACCATATGCTAAGCTTCCTTTGAGGCATGTAGCATTCGTTGTTATTATTATTATTATTATTATTATTAATATTATTGGTTTTCAAGACAGGGTTTCTCTGTGTAGCCTTGTCTATCTTGGAACTCACTCTGTAGACCAGGCTGGCCTCGAACTCAGAAATCCGCCTGCCTCTGCCTTCCGAGTGCTGGGATTAAAGGCATGTGCCACCACTGCCCGGCCACATTCATTATTTCTTTTCATATCCCCTATACACATGCTACACAGTCAGGCAAATTATGGCTTCTGGATCTCTCTCCTGTTGGACTGAGCAGATGTGTGATTTATTCTACAGAGCCAGTGCTTGGTACTTAGTTCTTAGACTGTCTTCTGGACCCGTGGGTGCATCTTAAAAAGAGCATCCTGTTCGAAAGAGAAAGGATAAGTGGCTGGAGACATGGGACTATCGGTACAGTAGCCCCTCAATGCCCACACTGTAAAGAAACCAACCTGGCTAAGGTAAGCACGTGTGTGCAGCTCCAGCACTGGAAAGGTAAACGCAGGAAGGCCTTGGAGCTTGTCAGTTAGCCAGCCTAGCAGAATCGATACGTTCCTCATTCTGAGAGAGATCCTGTATCAGAAAAACAACCAAAGAAAAATAACTAGCATTGACCTGTGGCTTCCACGTGCATGCACGCATGCATACACACACACACACATACACACACACCCCACACACAAAAACCACACACATGTGAGTACACACATGCCCACACCTACACAAATATTTAATCCCATACATCTACAAAACTGCTTAATCCTTTGGTGGATATAAACCCAAACTTCCATATAATTTGCAGTCTGAGCCGTGGTTTTTTTTTTTTTTTTTTTTTGGTTTTTCGAGACAGGGTTTCTCTGTATAGCCCTGTCTGTCCTGGAACTCACTCTGTAGACCAGGCTGGCCTCGAACTCAGAAATCCGCCTGCCTCTGCCTCCCGAGTGCTGGGATTAAAGGCGTGCGCCACCATGCCAGTCTGAGCCGTTTTTAACTTAGAGGTTTCTATATGAAAATACAGACTGAGCTTTTATGGTTGTAAGCTCTGTGTTGAGTTTTAAATCATTAGGTGTCAGACACTGCCTGGATCTTAAACTTGTGTGATGCCACACTCTACTTTTCTTTGGAAGAAACTTGCGTTAAATCAGATCCCCAAGTCCTACCGCCTCCCAAGGGGAACTTTTAAGCACTGCTTTACTTAAAAATATTTATTTTGCAAATTTCATTTCGGTAGAGACTGTTGCACGCCCTTTTAACTAGGGTTATTGGGCCGCTTTGTGGTGCCTTCGTCCCGAAGGCGCCCAGCAGTGCGCCTCTGGGAAAATGCTTTAGCCCCAGTTTTGAGACTTGTAGCCCTTCTGGCTTGGAACAGAATTCATAGCCTTGGCCCACCCAGTGTTAAGGTGAAGCAGGTGAGCCACCCTTCCCGATGGCATGGCACACACACTGAAACTGCCAGAGTTTCAGGGTAACACCTGGAGAAGCCTGGGAAGTAAAAGATATCTCAAAATGGTTCAGGAGACAACGAAGCAAAACCAGTTCTTGTGTAAATTCACCCTTTCCAAAGACAGGTCCCACTTGTCTTTGTGACTGTACTGCAAATGGCCTGATTGTCTTCCTATTTTTCTTTATTTTGATTATTTTATGTGTTCTACTAGTAGCTAATAATAGTGAATAAATACTGAGGGTGGTCCTCAAGCATTGTATTTAATGTCTATATGAGCATTTTCTTAAGTGACACTTACCCTGAAGTTTTGATTATTTTTAGCTTCTGCCCCTGAGTTGCTAGTTTTAGGATGAAGAGATTGGGTTCTTGGGCTATTTCTTTTGTTTTCAATTCTGTTGCTTATTGGTTTTCTAACCCTGAGCAAATAAGATAACTTCTCAGTGCCTCAGTTTCCCTCTCTAAACCCTGTGTGTCTAGGCACTGTGTGGATGGTGAGTAGAGTGACTGGAGAACACATGAGCTAATGTTATAAGCAGATTCTCTAGACGTTGTTGTTCCAGCGAAGCCCACCCTGCTTCCGCTTGAGCTCAGGGGGGCTGAGCTTTTGTTTTTTTTTTTTTTTTTTTTTGGTTTGGTTTTGTTTTTGCACATTGAGCTATGAACAAAACCTCCCCAAGTGTGACTTTCCTTATACAGGTGACTAGTCTGTCTTCTTGGCTCTGCTAGCTCTTTCTTTTATTAGACAATTCATTTAATTATCAGTAATCTTTTTTCTTTTTTCTTTTTTTTGCTGTCCTGGAACTCACTTTGTAGACCAGGCTGGCCTTCAAACTCATAAATCCCCTGCCTCTGCCTCCCAAGTGCTGGGATTAAAGGTGTGCACCACCACGCCAGGCTCATTATCTTTAGGGACTAGATGCTGACGTGTCCATACTGGCAGAGAGAAGCAGGGCGGTTACAGAATTTGAATTTAAGACCACTCCTCTGATACAAGTATCTAAGGTGTTTTGAAATGCCTGGAAAGTTCAGCAGATATCTACTTTAAAATTCTCCTCTAGTTTTCAAGAAATGCAAGTAGACAAGACAGTCATTCTCTAGAACATTGTTGGCAGACGGTTGACCTAAGGTCACACTCTCTAGAGGGAAATCCTCTGACTGCTCAGAGCTGTGATGTCTCATACATTGGGGTGCATTGGTTGGGAGAGGGAGTGAGTCCCTGACTGGACCTCTTCTTGGAAGTGCACCCGCCCAGGGAAGAGGTCCTGTGGCACCTGACAGGATTAGTTTGCACACCTCTGCATTTCCCCTCAGTGCTCCTGGATGGGTACAGCCGACTGAGTTAATGGTGGGGCAGAGCTGTTCTGGCCTAGGGTTGGGTGGGCTGGGGTGTGGCTTCTGTGGCACAAGGGCATGCCTGTGATCCTGTAAGTAATGCAGCTGTCTGCCAGCTGCAGGCTGTATTTAAATAAGAAGTGCTGGATGGGAGGCTGTCCTTAGGAGGCAAGCCCAGACCCATCACTCTTTCCAGTGGTTCACATGGTTGCTTTGGTGTCCCCACCCCAGGATCCTTGCTGCTGACTCAATGTGTGGCTGGCTTTGTTTTTATTGAAACAAAATGTGCTATACATATGACTCACCATTGCCCTGAGAAGTTTGCCACAACCTGGTGACAGGGGGGGCCACAGTTTGAAAGAATTTATTAGGAACTCTATGTCAATATGCTTCATGAAAATCGATTTGCTGGATGAATGGAGGCCACTAACTGAGGTATATTAGGATTTATTCTGTTGTCTCTTCTGACACGCTTGGTACCAAGAAAGATGAAGTGTTCTTGGGGAAATCAAGGGGATGTGCCATTGTGTAGTGCTTCTGCTGAGCTGGAGCCAAGAGCTCCTGGTTCCCGCCTGGCTCACACTGATGCACCCCCCGCCCCCCTCTCCCACCCTGGAGCTGAGTGAGGCGAGCATGTCATGATCACCAAGTGTGCCACTGTAGTATGAGAGAATCCTGGTGTTCATGTTGTGTATATTAATTTGAATTATATTAATTTGAATTTTAGATGAAACTGTTTTAGTTGCTAATGTTAGTATAACACAGATGAAGAATTGTAAACATGCTCTGTCCTTCACTAGGACTGGGTTAGCAGAGAGATCCCGTGTGCTAGTTAAATGGAACAATGTAACAAAAATTCGAACTCTTCGTGCTCCTTTGTTTATAGTCTGCAGGTAGGAGAAGGTAGATAATGGAGCAGATGCCAGAAGTTTTATGTTCTTAGTCAATCGTAAACACAGGTATTAACCAGCAAATTCCTCTTCAGAGCAGAACCTAAACTTCTGTTCCCACTTCCAGCACTGAGGAGCCGCAACTGTACTGACAGGCATTAGGGAGAAACTGAACACAAAAGCCTTTGCAGAAAGAGGTTTAAGCCTCCATCCGGCATCAGCTTACCCTGCACATTCTCCTGTGCCCTGTTTCGGAATTCCTCACAAAGGCCTGTGAAACCATACTGTAATTTGGTGTGTGGTAACTGAACTTCAAACAAGGCGCACCCCAAGGAAGGGGTGCCCCAAGCTGAGAATGTTCTGAGTTACAGTTTCTCTTTTCAGAGTCTCCTCTGCAGCTGCCAGGGGAGCCTTTCTCTGGGGGCCTTGTTACCAGTTCTACACTCCCCCTGCTGACTGCCCTGTGGTCCTTCCTCTCCTACCCCCCTTTCCCCTTCTCAAGAAGCCCAGCATACCTGGCTAGCTGCCCTGCCTTAAACCTGAGTGGGCACTGTGGCTGGGCTTGGCCCTTTCCCTATATCTTCTGTGTTCAGCACATGTCACTATGTATATGAATGTCACTATGAATGGCCAGTGCATAAATGAATAAAGTGACTTGGTATGTTTTCCTGGGTATTATCAGTGATGGTGCATACATATCTTGTAGAAGATGCGCTGAGTCTAGAGGTACTCAGAACGAGCCATGAGCAATGGCAGGCACAGCAGCACCTTCCTTTTGCTCTGTCCACTTTCTTCTGATGAAGCTCTTTTTTTAAAACTTATTTTTTATTGGTTATTTTCTTTATTTACATTTCAAATATTATCCCCTTTCCTTTCTTTCCTTCCCCCCACCCCCCACCCCCCGTTCCCGGGAACCCCCTATTCTATCCTCCCTCCCCCTGCTTCTATGAGGGTGTTCTTCTACTCACCCATCCACTCCCACCTCCCCGCCCTTGATTCCCCTACGCTGGGGCATTTTTTGAGCCTTCAGAGGACCAAGGATTTCTCCTCCTTATGAGGCCATCCTCTGCTATATTCTGATGAAATTCTTTACTTGTGTTTTATAGGTCTATATAAATTTATTAAAATAGATTATTTTTCACTTGGTCACTTTATGTCAATACGTGCAGATTTTCAAAATTAAAGTTTCACAGTTTTCAAAATTAAAATGATTGAACTGTAACTCATTTATCTGGTCTCCTGCTGATTAACATTTAAACAGTTTCAGGTGTTTGGTCACAGTAAACATCCTTACAAACTAATCACAAGGCATATGAAAGTCTTGTTACCAGTTCTTGCAAGTAGAATTACTGATTCAGAAAGTATATCCATTTAAGTATGTGATATATACAGTCAAATTATCCTGTTCAATGCTGTAATTTACTTACCTACATCATAGTAGGTAAGGACTGTTCAATTCTGCGCTTGCTGTTATCATTCTCATAAATTTACAGAAGCATAAAGTTTAATTTTGTGTTTGTCTTGGCAGCTGTAGTCTAGCAGTGTTGGAATGTCTTTTCATGAATATCTTCTGCTCTCTATTGTTGAAACACATATATGTGTGTGATTGTTTTAGAGTTATTGTTTGCATACCTTTTCTTTGGGAAAGCCTATTTGACATTTCCTTAAGTATCAGGAACTGATGATGGTCTTGCTTTTGTAGAACAAGGGCTCTCATTTCTTGGCATTAGAAGTGAAGCTCTGGTAAACTGAGAGTGTCATGTTTTTTTTTTTTTCTTACTTTCAAGATTAGGACTTCTGTTGTTTGACAATGAAAAAGACTTTAGAATGGAACTTAAGATCTTCAGGCTGTGGACTTGTGGCAGTTTTGCCTCTCCCTCCCTCCCTCCCTCCCCCCCTCTTCACCCTACTCTTAACTTTCCTTCCCTCCCCTGACTTCTGTTCCCCTCTGTTATATCATGCAGGTTGGCCTCAGACTGATAATCATAGGTGCACACTGTGTGTATGTAGGCTCTGGTTCCTAAAATTCTCAAGTTTACATATCACCCAACACAGAGACTTGCTTTGAAATTCAAATGAACATACCTATGGAGTAATATGTACAGAAACATTTGATGGTGTTCTGATGGTCATATTTCTCCCTGAAGAGTATGTCTAGTGTATAAAGGTGAGCTTTCCAAGTCACATGTATGTAGCATGCCTTGAGGTAAGTCAGCTGGAGTTGGTTTTTACTCTAAGGGTACCCTGCCTGCAGTGTTAGAAGACAATATTCAGTTGTTCTGCTATAAAATCCAATATCCTCTGTTACCTCCTTGTCCCCTCTCAAAAAATCAAAAAGAGGGAGGGAGGGAGGGGGACCAAAGATCGAGGGCTGTCTTTAAAGAAAGAGACTTCTGATAGCTCCCTTCCTAAGAGAAATGAACAGTTTATCTCGGTTTCAGTAGCAGTTGCAAAGTACTCTGGCTTGCGAGTGTTTGTTTAAAAGGGGGTGTGGACTAGTTTCCATTGAAGTAGGAGTGTCCAGTCAGTGCTTTCCTTTCCGTGGAGAAAGAAGCATGCTGACACTCTCCTAAGGGAGATCTCCTTCAGGACCCTTCTGCACCGATTCCCCAGAATGATGGGGCAGCTTGTGAGAAGCGGTCAGGACTGGAGCGCACAGCTGGTGGGACTGATGTGCTGTATGGGTTAGTATGTCGCCTCCCACCCCCAGCTCCCCAGGGTCCCCCTGCAGATTCTGGAATCTGGAGAGGAAAGTTGTGCTACCTGCTTTGGCTGCCCGCTGTGGGGAGAGCTGACTGACTGTGGGGTGCCTTGAGGAATGTGGGTAGAGTCTGGACTACTTTTTGACTCCCCTGAGAGAACTTTCCTGTGTATGGTTGCTCCTAGGATAAGTCTGTATGTAGCACTGAGATTTGCTGTGGGTGGCACTGAGCATATTTAACTTCTACTGAACTTTACTGGAAGCTGGGAACAGCGTGAGCGGTAATAACTGCTCTTTATGTGATTCTTTTTCCCCCTTTAATTCTATTGTTTGCACTTGGTGTTTTTGCATATTTTCAGCTACTTTGCATTCCATGAGGTGAACGTAAATGTGTGCTTCCATTTAAAATTGATTGTAAATAAGATAATTTTGACTGGAGAAATGCTATAAAACTTGATTCAGTATAGTAACCTCACAGTGCACACAACCAACAGCCAGCTAATACACAGGAATGATGGCATTCCCTTTGTTGTCTTAGCAACAGTGCCCTAAATATAAATCTCAGTGTTAAGGATCCCTGACTAATATGAGGGAAAGTCACCATGAGACTTGTAATTGGAAAATTAGGTGGTGTAATATGGTCCACTCCCTTTTGAAATACCATGTATGGAAGGTGGTGAAATCTCCCGCCTTCTCAGGCTCAAGTTTTCCCCAACTGCAGGGTAGTTATTGAGTATCTTGGAGCTGTTGTTCTGGTCCTACTGCAGGTCCTACTTGAGGGTCCCCTTGGCACTGTGTGACCCTCCTCTAGGCTGATCGTGATAACCAGGATTGGGTTATTGTTATTAGAAGATGGCAACATGTGTGACAGGTCACCAAGTGAGTTTCAGTCCTGCGCTTGTGAATCAGGAGCTCCTAGAGGGTCAGCGTCATTCCCATCTTCAGTGGCTCTTCTTCGCCTCACAGGTTTCATTTTCATGAAGTCCCGTTTATTAATTGTTGATCTTAATAATAGGAAGTAACTACCCTATCTCCCGGTGTTCTGTTCAGAAAGCTGTCCCCTGTGCCAATGCATTCAAGGTTGTCCCTTACTTTCTCTTCTGTCAGGTTCAGTGTGTCTGCTTTCATATTGAGGTCTTTGATCCACTTGGACTTGAGTTTGTGTAGGGCGTTAAGTGTGGATTTGTTTGCATTCTTCTATATGCAGACATCCAGTTTGACCTGCACCATTTGTTGAAGATGTTGTCTTTTTCCACAGTGTGTATTTCTGGCTTCTCTGTCAAAAATCAGGTGCCCGTGTGTATGGATCTATGTCTGGCTCTTCAGTTTGAGTCCATGGATCAATGTGTCTGTTTTTATACCAATACCAAACATTTTTTAAGAATTACTATCGCTCCGTAGTACAATTTGAAATCAGGAATGATGAAATCTCTGGCAGATTTTTGTCTGTTTGTTTGTTTGTTTGTTTTTGTTGTTCAGGATTGTTTTAGCTATCTTGGGTTTTTGTTTTTCCACATTAAGTTAAAAATTGTCCTTTCAAACTCTATAAAGAACTATGTTGGGGGGATGGTGAGATGGCTCAGCGGGTAAGAGCACCCGACTGTTCTTCCTAAGGTGATAAGTTCAAATCCCAGCATCCACATGGTGGCTCACAACCATCTGTAACGAGATCTGGCGCCCTCTTCTGGAGTCTGAAGGCACCTACAGTGTACTTACATATAATAAATAAAATAAATCTTTAAAAAAAAAAAAAGAACTATGTTGGAATTTTGATGGGGATTGTGTTGACTCTGATGGTCACTTTTGTTCCGATAGTTATTTGCAGATGATATAATAGTATATACATAAGTCACCCTGAAATTTTTACTGGGGAACCCCTGCAGCTGAAAAATACTTTCAGCAAAGTAGCTGGATACAAGATTAACTTTAAAAAAATCAGTAACCCTCTTATATACAAATGACACATGGACTGATAAAGAAATTGGGGGAAGTTCCTCTTTTACCATAGCCTCAAATTACAGCATCTCTCAGAGTATCTCTAACCACACACGTGAAAGATTTGTATGATAAAACTTTAAATCTCTGAAGAAATAAATCAAAGAAGATATCAGAAGACAGATGCTCATGGGATCTGTTATAGGATTACATAGGTAGGATTAACATAATAATACAACATACTAATGTCATCTGCAGATAACCATGATTTGACTTCTCTCTTTCTGCTGAGTATCCCCTTGATGTCTTCATTTGTCTTACTGCTCTAGCTAAGACTCCAAGTAGTCTATGGATACAGAGAGCATTGACAGCCAAGTCTTGTTCCTGACTCCAGTGGAGTTACTTTGTGATTCTTTTCATTTAATTTGATGTAGGACAACTGTTTGGAGGCGGTGCTGTGGTAGGTGGTGGCTGCTGGGCAGCAGGCATAGCTGTGGGGAGAGGTGAGCCTGAGGCAGGCCCATGGCGCTTCCTTCCCTTCGGATGGCTCAGGTGATGGGTGTTAGGGACAGTGGACACACAGGAGGAGATCCTCCAAACATACCCAGTTTTGTTAACTATAAGACACGGAGCGTCCTGTGCGTGGGTTATACCAACCTTATGTTTGTTTGTTTTTTTGTTTTTTCCAGATGAGCGGGACAAAGTTCAAAAGAAAACATTTACAAAATGGATAAATCAGCATCTCATGAAGGTGAGTTGCTCGCTCACACGCTGGAGTGGCTTTGAACCCTCTGGTGCACGGGCAGAGCTATGGATGCCACACACCGCTAACCAACGTCAACTGCACACACACTGAGGGACTTAAGTTATGCTTTTGTTGTCTTAGCGGAGGGCGTGTGACTTGTGGGTAATGATGGTGGATGTGGGAAGGTAAGTACCCCGACTAGTGTGTTTTGTGACATTAGTGCAAGTGCTTTTTATTGGTCTCAAATAGAAATCTATCACACATGTGCAGGCATATGCACGGGCGTGCAAGTGCACACACACACACACACACACACACACACACATTTGGACTCAGAAAAGCTGCTGTCTGGCACAAACTGTTTCTCTCAAGATTCCTGTTCTGCACTCAGCATTTTGTATTTTTTATTTATTTGTTGGACAGCAGAGGCTTGGGTGAGAATGGAATGGGATATTGGAGAGAAGCTGGGAGTAGTTTTATTTGTGCCCAAGGAGTTTGTATTGCTGTGAGAAATAGCTGTGGCTCTTAGATTAATATTATTTGTGTGCTATGTGTCACCTTGAGAATTTGATAGACGCGCTCTAGAAAAGTACATAGGATTTTCCTTATCATTCTATTGTTGGACTCTATTGAGGCCCTTGTGGTTTTACAGCTGTTGGTCACTTTTTCTCCCTGTGTCTTTGTAAGGACCTCTGAAATTCCAACACTTTTTCCAGTTAAACTGTCATACGGTTCAAGGCAAGACCAGTGTAAGATAGGATTTTAGCCAGGTATGGTGGTGCTTATCTTTTAACCCCACTACTCATGAGGCAGAGGCAGGCAGATTCCTATAAACTTTAGGCCACCATCATCTGCATTGTGAGATCCAGGCCAGCTAGGGCTACACAGTGAGACACCATTTCCAACAAAAAAAGATTTTAATGTCAGGAACATATCTAAATTATCTTGAGTGATACCCCAGTCTCTGCCTCCTCTTCATTACCCAGCAGCACCCTGGGCCAAACTCTGATGGTCATGTACACACACACACACACAGAGAGAGAGAGAGAGAGAGAGAGAGAGAGAGAGAGAGAGAGAGCGCATGTCACTTATTCTCTGGTTGAGAGTCGGTTTTGACTTGAGAAGAGCTGGAAGTTGAAACCTGAGGTGTCTGAGAGGAAATGCACCACAGGTTGATACAGGAGGCCAGGAGTTTTACCTGCTGTCTTCTAGGCTTTTGGTTCATCCTGCATGTATCAGGCACTGCGACTTGTTCCACAGGATAGGCAGTGATAAGCTGTAGTCAGGTTTATGGTATGGGACTTTTGAGAGTAAACTCCAAGAGGGTCTTCTGTCTTAGTTACTTTTCTATAATTGTAATAAGATACTACTACCAAGGCTGCTTATAAAAGAAAGCATTTAATTTGGAGCTTAGGGTTTCAGTTTATGACTATTATGGCAGAGAGGCTTGCTTCATGTTGGAGTAGTAGCTGAGAGCTTACATCTTGAAAAAGACCTGGGAAGGTGGGGGAGGGGAGGGAGAGCAAGCATACTACACTCAAAGCCTGCTCCCAGTGACACCCCTCCTCCAGGAAGGCCACACCTCCTAATCCTTCCCAAATAGTTCCACCAACTGGGAGCCAAGTATTCAAACACATGAGCCTATGGCTGCCATTCTGACCCACAGTTTTCTGTCTCAGAGTGACTGCCATGGAAGTAGCTTGTGCCCCTGTGACCACTGCTGGCCTCACAGTCTCCATCAGTGTGGTGACCTGGGGGTGGGCAAGGGCATAGGGCATTGGTTTTCCCAAATGTTCTTGAACACACATAGCTGTGGTAACTTCCATGTTGGTAGTCAAGTCACACCAGAGAGCAGCACAAACAAAGACAGCTATCAAGGGGGCCATAAGACTGGCAGCAGACAGGTCATTTGCAGGAGCCCATGTGGGCCTGGCCTGCTACACTCACTGCACTGCTCATTTAATAGATAGTTTATAATAAGCTAGATGATTACATATAACAATATTTTACAAAAAGTATCCAAATATTAGTTATGTATTTTGTAGATTCATTCTTAAGTCTCATATTATTATGTCTGTCTAGAATATGCATTCTGTATGTAATCACATTGTGTACATTAAATCATTCACCCCTAGAGATGATGCTCTGACATGGCTTAGACTGCTAGTTTCACATATGTAACCTTTAGGGTTAGATAGTTCTCCAGGGTTCAGAATCCTCTTTTACCTGGAATAGCTCCCTGTATAGTTAATGCTCAACTCTTCTATAGATATAAAATGAAAGTCTCAAAGATTGAAGGCTTAATTATGCTAATTATAGTAACTCATAGGAAAATAACTATTTTTATATAAAACATCCAGTAAACTGATGCCCGCATAGCTGCTTCATGCTGTAAGAGCAGACTAGTTTATTTTGTGGAGTCCATTAGAGGTCAGGATTTTAAATTAACTCTTGGTTGGGGCATATAGTTCAATGGTTGAGTGCCTGTTGAGCACACACAAGACCTTGGGCTCAATCTCAAGCATCCAAACAAAACAAAATTAAGTTAAAATTATCTCCTATTTAATGTAGAGTCACATTAGGGAGGTAGGAAGCTGGAATGTGGCCTTGGCTGACTCCTACCACCAGCTGCTTATGTGCTTGTGGGTGACTTAGGTACAGCTCAAGCTGGGCTCCTCTCAGAGCTCCGAGAAGCACACTTCAGTCATGAGAACAACCCTTGCTGCCCCCCACCCCTTCCCGACCCCCACCAGACTTTCCTTCTTGTCTAGAAGTCACAACATTATCCTGAGGTAAGGAAAAGCAAATACCCACAAACATTCCGAGACACTCAAGTCCAGGCGGTTTGCCTCCATCCCCTTTGTCTGGTCCACCTAAGGTTTGATGAGAGAGGGATGGTGTGCAGGGTGATGAACCTGTTTCTGTCGCTGGAGCATATGCTGTTTTAGTTGGATGTGTGGTCATAACTCAGTGGGAACTATAAAATAAGAATATGCATTTTTGGTGAGAAAAATTTTAATTCTGAGAAAATAGTCCTGTGTTGAATTTCTTCTCTCTTGGCTAGAAATGTTGACTATATTCTAGGTGAAACTGAAGTGGGGTCAGGGAGTCCCTGCGTCGTCCTTGCTTTCTTCAGTCCCTTTTTTTTTTTTTTTTAAGATTTATTTATTTATTATATCTAAGTACACTGTAGCTGTCTTCAGACACTCCAGAAAAGGGCATCAGATTTCGATACGGATGGTTGTGAGCCACCATGTGGTTTCTGGGATTTGAACTCGGGACCTATGGAAGAGCAGTTGGCGCTCTTAACCACTGAGCCATCTCACCAGCCCCAGTCCCTTTAAATTAAGAAAAAGTACATCATCTGAAGGGATTATATAAAAATCAAACCATGTTATTTAAGTGTTATGGGAAGGCAGACGTGAAAAAATGAGGCCTCAGAAGCTCAGGACACCGAGGAAGTAAGTGGGGTGATGCTTCACTCAGTGCCTGTACGATGGCACCCAAGTGTGAAATGTTTTTTTCCATAAGATGTTTGGTGTTATTTTAAAAATATAATGTTTTCTGGAAAAAGTAACTATTTTAGTTCACTGTTCTATTGCTGTGAAGGGACACCATAACCAAGGGGACACCATAACCAAGGAACCAAGGAACACCATAACATAAGGGAAAGCATTTACTTAGGGGCTGGCTTACAGTTTCAGAGGCTTAGTCTAATATCATGGTAGGGAGCACAGTGCTAGGCAGGTATGGTGCTGGAGGAGTGAGTAGCTTAGGACTGTGTCTTGACCCACAAATAGAGGGGGAGGGGGAGACAGACAGACAGACAGACAGACAGGGTCTGGCATGGGATTTTAAAACCTTAAAGCCCACTCCCAGTGACACACTTCCTCCAACAGGGCTATACCCACTTCCAGACCACACCTCCTCATCCTTTTAATCCTTCCAAATATTTCCACTCCCTGATGGATAAGCATTCAAATATACAAGCCTATAGGGGCCATTCTTTTTCAAACCACCACAGTAATTTTCCTTAGCTTGATTTTTTTTTTTTTTAATCAACACTAAAATTATTCTTGTTGAAAGTGATCTAGGCAAAAGAGGTGCGGCATGCTTGCTGGGGGCCATCACCTCTTCCTTTCCCTTTCTGGCTTGTATTTTAGAGTTCTCACGCCCCACTCAACTGCGTGGATGACTGCCCGCTGCACACTGACTCTACTGCCAAGAGTGCCTCCTCTGATTCATCATCCTTTCAGATACTTTAAGGAACAAAATCTCTCAGCACATTCCTGTCTCTCTGTCATTGTTTACTGTGGGAGTCATGTGGAAGGAACATTGATCCATGTTTTAGCATAACTGAAATCGCAGCATTGTAACATGACTGAAATGAGTGCTCCTGAAAACACCATGGCTTTATTTAGCCACGTTCCCTGGAGAATTGTTTTAAAATGCAGTTTCTGGGGTCCACAGCACTTATGGATGACTGTCCTGTCTAGGACACTCAGTGTTTCTATAAGCTGGAAGTCATAAATAACTACTTGTTATTACTGGTCACATGCAAGTCCTTTTGACATGCTGCCTAGAAGCTCATGGGGCAGTAATCTGAAAAAGGGCATCAAAGATTCTAGCATCACGGGGGTCATCTCTACCTGTGGTGTGTGGAAGGGTAGGGCCCAGGAAGAAGGAAGCCCTTTATCCTTGAGGCACAGTTAACAGTTACCAGAGTAACAGTTGTAACACTGTAACAGTTACATGTGGACTTAACCCAGAAGTGCAGAGGTGTCTTAGAGGGTTGGTCTAAGGGGGAACAGTTTTTCAGATGTGCCTGCAGCAGTCCATGCAATGTTTCTCTCTGTATAGGATGGACCTTACTCTAGTTACCAAGGAAACGGGTTCTTCAGCATTCATCAATAAAAGCAGCGGTTATCAACCTTCCTAAGGCTACAGCCCTTTAATACATACAGTTCCTTATGTTGTGGTGACCCTCCACTGTGAAAGTATTTTCATTGATACTTCATAACTAATTTTACTACCGTGATGAATTGTAATATAATAGCTGATAAGCAAGATATCTGATATATTACCTATAAATGGGGTTGGACCCACAACTTGAAAGTCCCTGGGTTTAAATGGTTAATTCCAAAGTATTGTGTGAATGATGCTAATTATGATGACTCTCTTCAAAATGTTACTGGTGGATAATTTATTGGCTTATCTGGAGAAGAACACCGATTCCAGTGTGGGACCACTCCTCTTTGTTTGCCCATGCCGGGCTCCTGCGTGGGAGACAGCCAAGTGGTTCTCCTTTCTCATCCCCCAGCTCGTCTCTGGAGGGCTCAATTCAGTCCCGCAAGAATGTCAGTGACTTTGTGGCTCCACTGAAGTAGTCAGTTTCTGCTTTGTTTTCTGATTGGCTGAGGAAGAGTACAGGGTCACAGAGATGTGGGGGAAGAGGTATTGTTTCATCACATTCTTGAATATCTCTGTTAGGACAGGGATATTTTTGAATTACTGACTTTATAAAGGCCCAAATGAAAATAACTGCAGTGTTTTGAATCTTAAGACCTATAAATGAGATTATCTCCAATACCTTTGCCTCCTAAATGTCAGGTGCCCCAGACTCATTGGGAAGGCTGTTAAAATAGATGAGGTTGGGGGCTGGAGAGATGGCACAGCAGGTTAAGAGCACTGACTGCTCTTCCAGAGCTCCTGAGTTCAAATCCCAGCAGCTACATGGTGGCTCACAACCATCTGTAATGGGATCTGACGCCCTCTTCTGTTGTGTTTGAAGACAGCTACAGTGTACTTATAAATAAATAAATAAATAAATAAATAAATAAATAAATCTTTAAAAAAATAGATGAGGTTCCCAGCAGCTTCTGCGTCACCATTCTAGGATGGGGCCTGAAAATTAGTTCTTCTAGCAAGTTGCTGAATGTCCATTTCTGATCAGATGCTGAAGCTGTTGAGCTGGAGCCATGTTTAAGAACTTCCCATGGATAAATGGGTCAAAATGTAGAACATTCATGAGAGCACATGGATGTGCAGGCATGTTCCCAGGTGTGTAAGGGCCAGAGAGCCGTGCTGAGTATTTTATCCTCTTGCTCTCTCTTTCATACTACCCCATCATGATTCTTTACTTTGAAATATATTCAGTCACTGCACATGGGTAAACACATTTGGCACATCCAGTAAGTATTTTCATTTATAAAATACAGCTATGAGACATAATTCTATTATTCTGTTAGAATTGTTTCTAATAACTATATTTTATTGAACCCTAGCAGTGTAGGTATGCAGTTGTCCGTGTGGTGCTTTAACCACATTATCATCAATATATCAACCATAGTTGCATCTGTGTGGTGGGTCGAGACCACACACCAGGGTCAGTTAGTCACGCTTTCGTGTATTTCATTCTCACAGCGGTCGCTGTACACACACCATGGTTACTCTTACCATTGTGTTACAGAGATTCCATAATTTCCCAAGGTTTAACAGTAGTGATCAATAGGACGGTGCGGAAAATTAAGGTGAAGAGGTTACACAGTGTCCAAGGGCTGAAGAGACGTCTAAGGAAAAACGTAAAAAGTTTAAGCTAGGTCTTTTGTTCTTTCTTCCATGCTAAATACTTCAGGATAGAGTTGGAGTTGAGCGACCAAAGCTACAGAGAGAACGATGTGGTGCCATTTGGACAACCTGTTTGCCCTTACTAACAGGGATTGATATTTAAGTCATTCTTTTTGTGGGAGTTTTACTTAAGGGAGGTAGGTTGAGTGGGTTTTGGGGGAACTGTTAGAAGCCCAAAGCATACAATTCAGAAACAAGTCTTACAAGTCATATTTTTATGAATAATCAAAGTCGGCATTTTTATGATTGTCGGAGACACGTGGAAGGAAGAACATGAAAACAGGTTCCAGATCATGGGGATTCAGAACTCCCAATATGTTTTATAATGAGGATATTGATGGGATAGCATGACAGAGAGCATTCAATGAAAATACCCAACTCCTCTGACTCTTACATATGTGTGAGTATGCATACTCCACACTCACATACATGCACACGTACATGCACACATGCGAGTAACACTGAGGCACTATTTACCCAAGCTGAACTTTTGTTAATGTTACCTTATTTTGTCTGTCATTGACCCTTGTAAAATATTAATCGATTTTTGTTTTGCGTGCGTGAATGCTAACCCTGCCTCTATGATACATAGTAACACCACTTGCATGCAGTACCATCAGACACCTGAAGGGGGAGTCACAGCTCCTGGAACTGTAATTGCAAATGGTTGTGAGCCTCTGGGTAGGTGCTGGGAATTGACCCTGGGTCCTCTACTAGAGCAGCCAGTACTCTTAGCCATTTAGCCATCTTTCTAGCCCCAGTATATATTCTTTAAAATAATAATTTGAACCATTGGAAGAAAATTTACATATGTCATGGCTATTTGCCTCTGGACACTTGAAAGTGTGTGGGAATTCATCTTCGTAGCCACACAGTTAACCAACTATGTACATTTACATTTTTATCATACGTGATAATTATATTCCAGTTCTGTTGGCGGATCCTTCATAGTGTTTTCTTATAAAGTGGGATCCTGCCAGCACTGCCAATGTGCTTCATTACTGCCCTTTAACATACCTTCATCAGAAAGTTCACTCAGTTACTTCCCTAGATCAGAAACAGTTGCATAGCCTTTGTATAGACTTAAGACATTGAACATTTCTGAAACATACAATGTAGGTTTGTGGCAAGGGCATTGTCCTAGGACAAAGAGAAGACAGGTGGCTTAATCAGTATCTGTGTAGGCATGCTCAGTCTGCTGTATTCATTTTGCCTCAGTGTCACAGACCTAAGCCCTGTGAGGGGGACAATGTGGGCTAAAAGTATATCCATGTTACACCCTGCTGTGCTCAGGCTCGGCCCCTGGATATGAGCCCACTGAGTGGTCGGTGTCTGTGCACGTAAATGCTGCCTTCTGGCAGGAAGTCCCTGGGCACTGCTCCTCTACTACAAATAGGTTTATAGCATAGGAAGTTAGTTTATTGCAATACATATTTTGAACTTAATTTTATTTTATGACACAGAAATTATCTCTTCCTTTTTTGATCATTAGGGTGATGTAAGCCCTTTTAAATGAGCATAGCATTTGTGGACTACTGTTTTAAACTAAGAGCACCAACTCCCCCCCCCCCACCCCCATAATTTAGTCAGAAAATTTTAGTTCATTTCCATTGACTATTATCTTCTGTTTTTTGATGTCTTGTTCTCACCATTACCACCACTCTTGCTGAGTGGCAGATGCTGCAGGCAGAAAACACATCACCCCTTCTTCGTTTTACCATGAGGAAACTGAGGCTCATGGGAAAAGACAAGTGTGTCATCTGTGAGACACAGACATAGCTGAGATGTACTCAGCTCTTATGACTCGGTGAGCATCTCCGAGGCCATGACTTCTGTTTGCATTCTTCTTTAGTCAATGTTCTGCAAGAATTTAGAGATACAAATGCAAGTCTGCCAAGAAGCCGGGCAGCATTCCTGAAGGCCCGAGTTTTAACTAAAGATAAGTAATGACCAAGACATTTTCAAAGAGGAAAAGCAAATTACGCTTTGACCAGTGGCCTTAACATTCCTAAAGCTTGTTCTTCGGCCCGCTTCATCCGAGGTGTGTGCATTCTGTAGTTGGTAAACGGAAGCAGACTTAGCATCTGTTACTAAGGCTAGACTCCAAGCTGCCAGAGGACAGCGGCAAGGCTGGATCATTATAACCGTGTATCCCCAGCACTGAGCAGAGGGTTGGAGTGTCAGAGAAGCTGCTCTTTCCTTCCATCGCACTAATGAACCTCTTGCTTAACCAATGAGGGTGAAAACAGGTTAAACCCCTCTATATCGAGTTTATGGTGTAGAACCATTTCAACAGGACAGGATGAGGTTAGCTTGCTGGGAGGCAGCAGAGTCTGCTGGGAAAAGAGTTGGTGATACATTTCTTCCTCTCCTTCTCCTTCTCCTTCTCCGTCTCCTTCTCCGTTTCCTTCTTCTTCTCCTCCTCCTCCTCCTCCTCCTGATTTATTTATTTATTTATTTATTTATTTATTTATTTATTTGAGTATATGAGTACACTGTAGCTGCCTTCAGACACACCAGAAGAGGGCATCAGATCCCATTACAGATGGTTGTGAGCTACCATGTGGTAGCTGGAAATCGAACTCAGGACCTCTGGAGTCAGAGCTGGACTTTAGAGAAGTCAGTGCTCTAAACCACTGAGCCATCTCTCCAGCCCTTCCTTCTTTTAGAGCTAAAAAGATGCATTTTAGACTGACTCTGTCTCTCTGTCTCTGTGTATGTGTGTGTGTGTGTGCGCGCGCGCGCGCACATTTCACACTAGTCACCTTTTTGTTGCTCTAACAAAATTCCCTAGAAAAACAATTTAAACAAATTCAGACTTGTGTCAAGGCAGAAACATTTTGATGGGAGGGAGTGGGAAAAAAAGGCTGCCTACTTCATGTCAATCATGGAGAAGAAGGGTGGGAGGCAGAACACAAGAGAAAATGGGGTTAGGGACAGGATAAACCCTTCAAAGATAGTGACCTATTTCTTATAGCCAGGCCCTGCCTCCTGATAAGCTATTTAGCCTTGAGTTCTGATCATAGCCTTTGGGAGCCATTCAATTCTCAATAGTACTCAGATCACAGTACAGATGGTTGTGAGCCACCATGTGGTTGCTGGGAATTGAACTCAGGATCTCTGGAAGAGCATTCAGTGCTCTTAACCACTGAATCATCTCTCCAGCGCTTGAACAGTGCTTTTAAAGCTCGTTTATCTTGGCATTCTCGTTTGTAGTTTAAAAAAGAGAAACTTTCGGGGTTGGAGAGATGGCTTAGTGGTTAAGAGCACTAACTGCTCTTCTGAAGGACCTGAGTTCAAATCCCAGCAACCACATGGTGGCTCACAACCATCTGTAATGAGATCTGACACCCTCTCCTGGTGTGTCTGAAGACAGCTACAGTGTACTTTAGATATAATAATAAATAAATCTTAAAAAAAAGAGAGAGAAACTTTTAACATGATGCCAAAATTTGTTATAGGTTTTGTTCCTTCCTGAATATGTCATCTTTCATATATGAATGGGAACTTCATAAGTCATTTCTTTCAATGAGTAAAATGAATACTTGGTTTATGAACTCAGTCCTATAGAATGCATATTTAATGGATAGAATGTTTTACAGATGTTAAGACCGTAGGTCCTTGTCGCGCGCCTACCCCGTCCAGCGGGAATAAGACACGGGACAATCAGATTTCTCCTCAGGACAGTTTACTCAGGAACTTGATGCACTTACAGCTTCGCAGAGCATGATGGCAAATGGCAAATGGCCCCACCGTAAGCAGCCTATTTATACCCAGTCCTGGCCAATCACCGAGCTGCCTCTGCCTCGTGGCTCTCGCGTGACTACACCAGGTGTTCTCGGGCTCAAGATCAAACAACAGCTGACACTGCCTAACGCCAATTAAGAGTTGTTTATGCCAGTACAGCTGAGTCGGTCAATGCCGTCTTTAAAGAGCGGTTGAATGGCTCCCTACAGGTCCTGGGAGCAAGAATCCACACATTGGGAAGAAGAGGTGGTCCAGTAAAGTGGTTCAGTTGAAAGAAACACACAGCTGGGTGGGAAGAAGAGGTGGTCCAGTAAAGTGGTTCAGTTGAAGGAGACACACATCTGGGTGGGTTGGTGAGGATGCTACTTTTTAAACAATATTTTTTATTGTGCCTGTGTGTGTGTGTGTGTGTGTGTGTGTGTGTGTGTGTGTGTGTGTGTGTTGGAGAACTCTGCTGCTAAGATCACAGTACCTCATGACTGGATGGCTTTCTGAGTTCCACACAAGATGGGGGACTCTCTTTTTCTGGGTGGGTGGGGGTAGGGGTTTCCCTGTCTCTGTCTTTGTCTGGAGACTGTCCCTGAACACAGGTGGTTGACCTTGTCTGAAAAGTGACCTTGTTCAGAGCTCTCTGCAAGGCTGCACAACTCAGCACACACAGCCAGCTCTGGCTTCCAGCCCGTATGATGATAAGGTGCTGTATTATAACCAATCAGCCTGTCCTGCTTCCTGGATGTTATAACCAATTAGCCCTTTCCACCCATACCCCTAAAAAAGCCCTTCTATGCCTTATCCCTGAAACAATACACTTGTCCTGCTGCCTCAGTCTCTGGGGGTCCTTCTGCCATACCCATGACTGTCTGAACCTGGCCCTCTGTCTCTGCCCCTTTTTATCCTCAGAGGCTGGTGGCCATAAATCTCCTAGGGGAAGGGGAGGCCTTGTGTGTGTGTGTGTGTGTGTGTACCTGTGTGAACATGAGCAGTGGGTACAGAAGCCAGAAGAAGGTGGCACATCCTCTATAGCTGCATTTCCAGGTGTTTTCTGAGCCATCCAACATGATTCTAGGAACTCAGCTGTCGTCCACCGCAAAACCAGTGTGTACTCTTAACTGCTGAGCCATCTCTCCCTGGGATGGTATTTCATAGAGTGACAGAGGGAGAGACCACACCCTTCTTTAGTTCAGTGCTCGAATTCTTTTTATTTCTATCCTAGATTTATCTACTTAATTTTAGGCATGTTTGCATTTTGCCTGCATGTATATGCACGGGCACCACATGCATACAGTGCCCACAGGAGGGAACTTCTGTCTTTGGACTAGAGATAATGAGGTCTAAGGGGAAAGCAGTATGTCCCTTGGCTTCGCTGCATTCGGTCCCTTCTGCTGAGTGCACCTGTGTTTTGCCTCCACTGTTGCCAGCCTTAAATGTATCTTCTTTAACTTACACTATTAACTGAAGAACTTTGTATCTCTAGGAATCCTCTAGCCTTAGCTGCTAGACTGAGAATGCTCAGGCATCCCGCCTTAGGCTGAGGGGCTACTAGGTTCTTATTCCAGTGTGTAGTAAGTTGTTGGACTTGACGAATTGTATGAGCCAATCTGATGAATTCCTTCCATAATAAATATTTATATCTATTTTATTCCCCTGGAAAATGCTAATGAATACAGGCCTCCTCTCCTTATCTCTGAAGAGATTCAGGTTTCTCAGCCTCACTGTACTTCTTGGTCTGTCCCTTAGCATTGCGCTCCTGGACGGGGTCCAAGGTTCCTCTCTCTCCTCCTGAGACTTTCTTCCCGAGGGTTCATGTTGAATTCACACAGGGACTTGGAATTGGTAGTAATAGTGGGGGGAACCTAACTCATCTGAATTATGGCATACTCCAGCTGTCCTGCCTGAAAGCAAATCTCTGGTGGAACTTCAGACATTGCGAGAAGTAAAGGCACCAGTAGATGAGAAGGTACCATCAGCATAGCCAACTGTGCTGCGTGGGTCCTAGTAGTCTGTTTTATAAGCTGCTGTCTACTTCTGTGTAATACCTCCCCTCACTGGAACCCAGAAAAGGTGGTACAGTGTAGTAGTAATGAATACAGTTTTTGGATCTAGGGCTCTCTAGACCAATGGTTCTCACCCTGTGGTCCAAGACCCCTCTGGAGATAGAAAGGCTCTTTCACAGGGGCCACGTATCAGAAACTCTGCATATCGGATTTTTACATTGCAATTCATAACAGTAGCAAAATTACAGTTAGGAAGTAGCAATGAAATAATTTTATGTTTGGAGGTCACCGCATTAGGAAGGTTGAGAACCTGAGAACCACTGCTCTAGACAGTTCTTGTGGTGTGATTTTGGGCTTTTTGTATATATTCATCGTGTCATCTGTAAAACAGATAAAAAACAATGTCTTCTTACTAGAATTATAAAAGATATGAATGAAAATAATACAAATAAAGTTTTGAACCAAGTGTCTGGTATATAGTAAGGTTTTATACACACACACACACACACACACACACACCACACACACCACACACACACACACACACACACTGCTACATTCCCTTTACCGTAATATAGATTTTCAAGCTCATTTGTTCAGAAGCTTTAGACTTGTCTATTTTCACAACAATGGCAGCTGTGATCCTAGCTTATTTTATGGGTTGCATTGATTACTGTTGTTTAAATATTGAACTAGGAGATGGTTCATAATCTTCAGCTGTGGTGCTTTTGGAATGATACAACAGTAAGTAATGCATACCAGTTCAATGGTGGACTCCAGATTAAGAAAGTGATTTCCATCATCTGTTCAAGCCCTGTGGTGACACTCGCGTATGACAGTTTGTAGTGAGATGCTGTGAGTGACAAATTGTGAGCCCCGGCATCATGGCTGAGCTTAGCCTCAAAAGAGACTTCACAGTATAACAGCCCAGAAGAGCCGCAGCACACAGGCCGTGTTGGCCTCCTGCCTGAGCAGAGCCTGTGGCATGTGGTGTAGTCAGGATTTCTTAACATGAGTTAGGGTTTTCACCATCCAGTTAAAAAAAAAATTCTATCTCCCCACCCCCATCTCCAATTTGGTGTGTTAGATCTCTGAAAACATTACAGCCTTATGAATTATTGAATGATATATACAGTTTATTTCTTAGATTCAAATACATGTATACCAAAAGGCTGACTAGAGGTCATTGAGTACTTTCAAGGCTGAAACAATTCTCACTGATCTGTTGTCTGAGTTAATTAGTGTTAGTAATTTGCGTTAGTATGTCAGAATTTGATTTTGTTCCAAAACATCTGTATTTTATATAAATTTAAACTGCCCACATTTTCAGTTTACTAAAATTTGAGTTTACTGTATGTAATAACTTAATATTTCTTCTAGATAATTACATTGAATTTCAAACTTCTCTGTCTTAAATTTATGTAACTTCTGACGAATATTTTTGTTGATTTTTTTTTAAAAACATAATTGACAAAAAAATCAAATGAGCATTCAAGCAGATAGGCCCCCACCCACACTTCCCAAATCATGTTCTCCATGAAGAACAGTGAGAACAGTGAGAACCAGGTGAGGCAGAGAGCCTGCAGGAGAGAAGAAGGTTTCTGGAGCTGGAAGGATTTGGAAAGAAACACTTTCTAGTTAAAAGATTTATGTTACACATTAGCATTTAGAAAGACTGGAAATTCTTTGAAAGACAAACTGTGAACCCACTGTTTCTCAAGCCCATTTTCTTTCGTCAAATAGTTGCTCCTAACATCCTTCTGGGAGATGCTTTGGGAGAGTTTGAAAGTGATACTTGTATGCCAATATAGTCTTGAGTTGCAGAGTTAGTCACTGGACAGGCTTTGTTGCTGAGCTTTGTCACAGGCTTTTTTATGGTTCATTACGTTTCTACTTGAATTGTAATGAGTGGAGCTCTCTTCCACTGTTTATAATTTGCCTGTTCTATTTCCCCCATACTTTCTTGGGCCACATCCCTTATAGGTGGAAGACCTATATATTTGCTTTTCAGTATTTGAGGAAGCTATTCCCCCAGCCCTTGTCAATTAAGAGGTTTGTCATCTTTGTTTCATTTATATGTTATATTTTTTAATCTTAAAAATCTATTGGTGTCTTTTTTTTAAAAAAAAAAATTTATTTATTTATTTCATGTATGTGAGTACACTGTCGCTGTCTTCAGATGCATCAGAAGAGGGCATTGGATCCCCATTACAGATGGTTGTGGGCCACCATATGGTTGCTGGGAATTGAACTCAGGACCTCTGGAAGAGCAGTTAGTGCTCTTAACCGCTGAACCATCTCTCCAGCCCCCTATTGGTGTCTTTTATGGACACATAGTAATTACATGTATTTTGGGGTACAGTGTGACACTTCAGGACATGTCCACAGCATACAGTGATCAGAGTATTTATCCATCACCTCGGCCATTTGTCATTTCTCTTTTTTGAAAATACACCCTGCTATGCCCTGCAGTGTAGCATTAACATCTATTTATTGATGTTTCCTGATACACCTCAGTTTGGTTATGTTGTTGCTCTCCCAGTCTGGTTATTTTATTATCCACTTGTCTGTATTCTTTGATAGGATGCTTATTCGTGTATTTGTCTATGACTGGAGGTACATACCCTTATGCTGGAATTTTCTTTCCCATGTGTGCTTTTCATGTTGTGTATGAGCAGTTTTCTAGCTGATCATGGTGGTTGCTGCCTGTAATCCCAGAAGTTGGGATGCTGAGACAAGATAATCATGGGTATGAAACCTGGGCTATGTAAGAGCAAGACCTTATTGTAAATAAGTGAATAGTCTTCCCTTGGTCAAAATGTACTGCTGTAATTTAATGTAGTAATTGTGTAAGTTTAACTATTGCATCTGAGTTTATGGTTCATTTTAAGGAAGAGCTACAAATGAATCTTTTGCATGCAGGTACTCACTGAGTCATTGTCAGTATCAGTGCTGAAAAGCATGGCCTATGCTAAATGGCTTCTGTTTGCACCAGAGAATCCATTCTCATATTATTGAGAATATATGTTATGCTACATATATATTACATCTTGAATATATTTTAATATATATGTCATGTTACATATACATTACATCTTAAATATATTGTTAAGGTGTACTTTGGAGCTATCTTTACTGCTAAGTTCTGTCCCCAGATCCTTTCTAAGCACTCCTTTGCTCATCAATTGCATTTTCTATTATCCATATAAAGTGTTTCTGCAAGAGATGCCTATATGTGCCCCATTTCTACCCTGCAGGAGTTTGCAGCATTTGCCTTTTCTAGAGGAGCAGGCCTGCACTCCGAGTCAGTTTACAGTCATCCAAGCTAATGGCTCCCAGTTTGTTCTAAGACTGACAGAACATCCACATTCCACATTATCTAAGCTGCCTGTGAAGCTCACCTCTAAGGGCTTAGGGGAAGTTGGGTTTTTGTTGTGGTATCTTGATAGTATAGCTTACCCCACACTATACACAGTTGTTATAATAGATCAGATTTTTTTTTCTAAGTTTTAAAATTAGTACACACAATAACTTGGTATCATTCTTGAATTTTTAAAGAAAGTGTGTTGTGGGAGTTTTCCTCCCCTTTGACCTCCTTTTCTCATTCACGCCATGTATCCTTTTGCAAATCCTTCCTCAGCACCCTTTGTTACCCCTTTTCAGTCCATTTTACTCTTTTAAGCCCTTCTCACATTTATAAACACATGTGCGAGTGTGTGTGTGTGTGTGTGTGTGTGTGTGTGTGTGTGTGTGTGTACATGCGCGCGCACGCACACACACACACACACACACACACATTACAGGCTATGATCCACATCTGAGAGAGGACATGGGTTTTTGTCTTTCTGAGTTTGGATAACATCACTTAATATTATACTTTTCCCATCCGCCCATCTTCCTGCAGATTTCACTTTTGTCTCTGGCTAAATAAATTTATATGTACTACATTTTCATTAGTCGGTCATCTGTTGGTGGGCATCTAGGTTAATTCCATCTCTTTGTTATTGTGAGTTGAGCAGCAGTGGTCATGGATGTGCAGGTATCTCAGTGTCAGGATGTGGAGTCCCCTGGGCAAGTGTCAAGCTGGGTCATATCTTTGGAGTTTTGGCTATTTTGTGGGTTCTTTTTTTCCTCCAACCTTATTACACCCTTTCAACCTTCTAACATAAGTCGACAAGTCAGGAGAGAAAGAAGAATAGAGGGGAGGGAGGGAGAAGGTGGGGGGAAGGGGAAGGGGGAGAGAGAGAGAGAGAGAGAGAGAGAGAGAGAGAGAGAATATGAATGTGTGTGTGTCAGGGGTAATAAATGAGGTGATAATATCATTAGACTACTTACTGCTGATTAGGTGCAAATTTAATCTTCGCCATCAGGATATCTAATTTCTTTGTTCTTGTCTCTTCAAACACAACTATTGGACAAACTACAACCAACCAGCATCCGGGCACCATCTGGCTAACCATCCACCCCTATCAGGGCTCTGGCATTTACATAGGCTCTGAAAAGTTCCCAGAACTGGAAATGTCACAGGCAATAACTACCTGCCCCTGCCAACACCATGCTTCTGCTAGAGCCTGAGGCAAATCACAGTCACCTACTTACTGTGAAGCAGCCCCTTATCCTTACACCTGGGATTAAAACTAAGCCGCATTCTCATCATATTTCTGTGTTTCCTAAAGAAACCAAAATCCTCACTACAGGGTCATATGGCTGTTCTATTTTTAATCCTTTGAGAAGTCTCTATATGGAGTCCATAATGGCTCACCTTCCATTAGCAAGGTATCAGGCTTCCTCTTTCCTACATCCTTGCTAGCCAGGCTGAATAGTTTAAGTACTGAGAGTGATGTAGGAGAAACTTGAAGTACTAAAATAGATATAAGGGATTTACTAATAAACTTGCTTAGAAAATGTTAAGTTCTATACAGTAGAATTTAGATAAAGGGGCACTGCCTCCATTTGACTGGAAGATATGTACAATAGAGACCAGACTTGTTAGCAAACGTAAGGAAGGAAAGTCATAATTAAAGTTTAGAGTTGCTGAGAAAGTTTCTGCTGTGTTTATTCATGAAGATAGACCTCCAATTAGGCTCCATTCCCATAAGAAAAAGACCTGGTGCTGACTTACAATCAGTCATTCATTCGGGCCATTCCCTCTAAGACAGAGCCTCTCTGGAGCAGTTCAAGGTCACAGCCATCACTAAGTTCTGCCTGCTCTGTCATTAAGTCCCCTGTGCTCTTACCAGGAAACATCATTAATTCTGCCAGGTGGCAAGATGAACTTGGGTAACAACTATTCAAAACCGACAGCACTGGTGTGTTCTTAGAAATAACCCTAGCAATACCTTTGCTGTGTTAGTCTCCTGTTTGCCCAAGTGGCCAGTCTCCTGTTTAAACTGTTAAGTGTAAACCTGCCTGAGACCTGAAGGAGACTGGAGGATAGCAGTGTATCGGGAGTGCACAAGCCTAAGGTGTTTATAAGTTATCAGACTCTTTTGTTAGTCGCCGGCTCCTCTTTGGGCATTAGCCAGAGCTGAGGGTGCAACTGTAGAAAAGAGTTTTTTCCGTTACTCTTTCCTTCTCCCTGGGAAACCATATTAGTTCTAAGATACACAATCCGTTTCAGTCCTATTAGTAGGTAAACACCCACATCCTGCAACTCCTTTACAAAGCCGCTAGAATACTCAGCCAAGCAGTATGTAGGATGTTGCATCACCCTTGGCTTGAATCCTCATTGGTGCTCCTTTCCTGAGCTGCGATCACACAATTGATTTCTATCAGTTTTGTTTCTGGTGGGCACTCAGCAGCTGCCTGGAATCTCTGGACTGGATTCTTTTACTCCGGAATCCTATTGTGCCCTGCCCCTCTCTCTGTGTTTTCTCTTCAGCATTATCCCACATTGGTGCCAGCCAGTTCTCTTTGAAGCTCTGATAAGTAGTTGTAAAAGCAAAGGTGTGTTGTTAAAGTGACCTTGCACTGGGCTGTGAACAGTTGACAGTGTGCTGGTCCCAAGCTGCCTGTCTCACCAGAGGGGAGCTGAGTGTATTTGCCTAAGCTCATTCCTAAGTTGCTGATAATTCATTTGGCCCTGGTTCATGAAGTTGATTTATTATTACTACAGAGTTGGGTAGTAGGTGATGTGTTTACAAAAGGATAAACAGAGAAGGAATATGTTTGGTGGATGTGTGGTGAGGTATGGGGGAAGGGTTATCTCTGTGGTCCCATGCTGAGGTATCCCTGACCCCTGAGGGACCAGCTATAGCATAGAATATAGTTTATTGGGGGGGGGGGCATGGGGAGGGGAGTTGAGAGCATAGTTGGAAAAAGGGGGTGAGGAGGAGGAAGAGGAGGAGAGGAGGAGGAGGAGGAGAGACCAGCCATGAACACATGGGTGGGGGGGAAGGGACAAGAAGGCTAAGCAGGAAGGCAAGAGCAAGAGAGCGAGGAGGGGGCAAGCAGCCCCTTTTATAGTGAGTCAGGCACCCCTGGCTGTTGCTAGGTAACTGTGGGGAGGAACTTAGACAAAATGCTAACAGTAGGGATTTATGGAAGAGATTCATATTTTATAAACTGGTTTTGAATTTTGATCAGGAGTATATTTTAACTATAAGTAATTTAAATCTGTTAGCCTAAAACTTCATGGATCAGTTTAAAAAAAGATCAGTAAGCTAATACTTGAAACTGCAGGTGGATCTGTTTTAAAGTTTGTGTTAAAAGTCAGGATTGTGACATTGTAGCGATCCTACCCTCCTTCCTCCATCCTTTGCTCTCCTCCTCCTGGAATTTCTCACCATATAGCTCAGACTTCTTTTGCTCCTGTGAACCTGACGCTGCAGCTTCCCAGCGCTGGGACTGTGGGCCTGTGTCACACCTACCTTCTAGTGACTCCTAAGCCACAAGTGGAACATGTTAGCTGTTCTTATAGCACTCCACGAGGTCTTGTTACATACATCACTGTGCTCACAGGGTTTCTTCCCTGTCAAAGTTTCATCAGATAGCGTATTATTTCTTTACTAAGAATTTTAAATGATTATGACTCCTCTTTTTCCTAGCCTTTTCTCTTTAAGAATTTGGAAGGAATGTGAATGAAGTAATAAAACCGTGCCAGTAGCTGGCTCCTTATCTACCCCTAAAATTGATCTTTACACAGTAGCAATCACTGTAATTATATGACACAAGTACTTGAGAAAACATAGTGGGGTTGGGCTAGGAAGATGCTCGAATGCTCGAGAAAGTATTTACAAAGTGAGACCATTATCTTCCTGCCAGAATATGACTGGGTGTCAGTCCTCAGCGGCAGAATACTGCAGCCTTTCCTTAAATGGCCTCCACTTCTTCTCTGCAAAGATGGTGTGATAATACTTGTTTAGCACACCCCCCCCCACACCGCCTCCTGGTCTCTGTGAAGCAGCACTCATGTGTCTGACACTCAAGTGTTACATATTTTGTTACCTCCAGAGAAAGTGCATAGAGATGGGGAAAGTCTGCATAGCATGTTGATTCCCAAGTTTATTTTTCTATTTCAGATATGATTTCTCAGCACCAAAGTCTACATAGCTATGTAAGATATGAAAGATATGTAAGCTGAGGGGAGAACACACAAAATAGGATTTTGTCAGTTTTACTTTATATAGGGAAAAAAAAAAAAAAAGCTAGAGGGAAAAGAAAGCTACTCTAACCCAATCCAAACCAGAACCAGGGTCAAATGAAACTTCATACAGTTACAGAAAAATTCCCAACCTGGTCCAGAAAAGTTATTTGACATTAATAAGAAGGGAGGGAGGGAAGGAAGGAAGGAAGGAAGGAAGGAAGGAAGGAAGGAAGGAAGGAAGGAAGTTAGTTTTCTAAAACATGACAGTTTTGGGAGTTTTTTCTTGACATGTGTATGATTCCCTATAAAACGGGGCTGAAACCTTAGGGCTGTCAGCACTGGCAGTGGTTTTAACTCCCAAACTTCCACCTTGTGATGAGACCCAGCAAGACTCTCAGGTGTTTAGTTGATCCTGCACTTGAGAGTTGGAAGAAGAACGTGTCTCCCTCAAAGATCTAATTGAGTCTACTGAGATGTGCCGAAGCTGTTCCTATTAGCTCCCTGCTAGCACCACAGCAGATGGGGTATTTCCTTATAGTACCTAAATATACCAATTAGAATTTATAATAACATGGGAAAGTGGGGGAGGGGTGAGTGTGGTTGATAATATTCTTTCACATTTCTTGAAGAAATAATAATGATAATTTGTAATTCATAAAATGAGTCAGGTAACTTCCTGAGTATATTTTAAGCCTTTATTTATTTATTTATTTATTCATTTGTATATTTACAAAATCATTTTTGTATCAGTAATTCATATAGCAATATTAGGATTTAACTTTTTTATTCTTACTTTTTTTTTTTTTTTGGAAAAGTCTTCAAAGGAGCTGCTCTACGAGAACCCAACGCCCCATTTTTTCATGTATCTATGTGCGCTATAAAGAAATCAAAGCATTTTAATTGATAGTTTTCACTGAAGCAAACCGGCCCTTTTTACTAGTTAGGTCAAGGCAGCAAAGAACTCTTGGGACAAGCTGTCTTTTATCATCCCTGCCTTTTAAAAGGTCGCTGATGTGTTTGAGAGTTCTGTGTCCTTTAAGAGAGGACTGTGGATCCTTTATCTGGCTGGCCATTGCCTCTGGGATGTGTGCACTTTATCCAGGCTCTCTGAAGGTCCTTTCTAGCTTGTTTTTTCCTGAGGGCCCCTTTCTCCTCAGACAAATTAGGCCCCTGGCTTTTGTGAGTTGGCTTCACTGAAAATCACAGTTTACAGGAAGGTAACAAGACACGGTGTAGGGAGGAATAACTCTCAACCCTTGTTAGATGGAACAACCATTGTAACAAAAGACTGAGAAGAAATAGGATGAATGCACGAACACATTCCATGTTTGCACGCATGATGAGAGCCATCGGAGAGTGAGCAGTTCTGGGCAAGAGCTTTGATTCCAGTTTATCTAGGTATTCAACAGAGAAGGGTACATTTTTTAAATGATAGGGACAAACATAAACCACCAAGTCTCAAGGGGCGGGACCTCAGGAACGGTAACTGAGGGGCAGACAGAGGCCCGTTATTCAAGCTTGTTCTTGTTTATCCTCTAGTCACCATCTACAAGGACAGAAGCCTTCTCTCTGGTTGAATCAGGAAGGAGGGTACTTGTGTCTTATAACTCCATTCCTGCTTTTAGGAATTTAGATAAAGGAAGGCTGATTGTTTATGAGTCTGCTTCCCACTGACCCTAATTTTGCTTAGTGGCCTTCAGAGCTTCTTAATAAGCTGCCTGGTCCCCCAGTTCCCTCTTGAATGTTATTTCACATGTCTTTAAATGGGCTTCCTTTGCTCGGTACCTAGTCCACAGTTTTGAACCTCTTTGACCTGTCCCCACTGCTTGTTCTTCTAGACCTGACATGCCTCCATCTTCCTTGCTATGTTCATAGAGCCGGGACAGGGTAGAGCTCCCTTGCTCCTTGGCATGTGAGTCTATCCATTTGCTGCTGGAATTTCTTCACTGTCTGCCTTCTCAGGTTGAAGACTGCAGCAGACGGCACTCTCTTATATGGGTCTCTATCTTTAGGATGTCTTAGCCTATGGTTTGAGTCCAGTGCATAATTAGTGAACTGAACCACTGTTACACGTATGCCTTGATGATTACTCCTGATGGTCAGGTGATTGGATTGAGATATAGGTAGAACATTAGTCAGTGTGTTTCTTGGTGTATCTGTGAGGGTATCCATATACAGAAAAGGAAAGACCTGCGCTGATTGTGGGCAACCCACTCCAGTAGGCTGGAGCCCATCCCTGGCTCAGGTGTTCTCCCTTTGCTTCCTGGCTTCCATGATGGAGTCGCTCATCTGTGCCACACAGCCTCTGAGACCAAAACTAAGAATAACTCTGCCGGGCGGTGGTCGTGCACGCCTTTAATCCCAGCACTTGGGAGGCAGAGGCAGGCAGATTTCTGAGTTCAAGGCCAGCCTGGTCTACAGAGTGAGTTCCAGGACAGCCAGGGCTACACAGAGAAACCCTGTCTCAAAACAACAACAACAAAAAAACCCCAAAACCAAAAAATGAATAACTCTTACCTCCTTCAAACTGCTTCTTTTGGGTACTGGTCCTAGCTATGCAAGAGTTGACATGTACGAGATTCTGAATTCTTGCGGAGTTTTTCTAGATTAATGGGAGCTAATATGATGCCAAACTTCTGAGAAAGACAGTTTAGAAATCTGAATAAACAGGTCTGTGAAGATCCTTCTCTCCACAGTTGGATTTGAGTTTTAGCTCAGGTAAATTTAACAAAACAAAGCTGTTGTGTGCCGGCTTTTTTTTTTTTTTTTGCTTTAATTCCAATACTCTGCAGGCAGAAACAGGCAGATCTCTGTGAGTCCAAGGCTAGCCCAGTCTACATAGTGAGTTCCAGGATAGCCAGGGCTACATAGTGAAACCCTGTCTCAAAATTCCAACAACAGAGAGAAAGAGACAGACAAACAAACAGACAGACAGACAGACCAGAACAAGCACTGGAGAATTCTGGGAAGATTGTGTGACACAGAGGAAAGGCTGTCTCCCCCTTCTGGGTGCATAACGTAACCCCGGCATCAGGATGCCACATGTTGTTCATCATTTCTGTGACTCCTGTTGATTCAGACAGTTTTTGCCTCTCGGGGGGAAAAGGTAAGGGGAACTGCATTTGATTTTAGATGGAAAGCAGAAAGAAGAAGAGGAGGAGGGAAAGGAGAAGGAGGATGGGGAAGAGGGAGAGGAGGAGGAAGAGGGCAGGGGAGGAGGAGTATTGGCAGTTACAGTAGCTACCAGTGAAGTGCAGTTAGCAGGCCAAGTGTCTATGACTCAGAGTTTGGACAAAGTAAAACAGTTAAGCCCTCTGTCCAGGCTTAACTATTTACTTCCCTGGTTTACCTTAATTGGCCAGAGCCTTTGATCCTTATCTCATCTACTATCTTCTTTTCTCATATGTGGATTCGAAGCATTTTAAAAGGCATTGTGTGTGTGTGTGTGTGTGTGTGTGTGTGTGTATGTGTGTGTGTGTACATTCGTGTTTGTGTGACAGTGAACCTGTGGATTCAGAGGATAGCTTTCAGTAATTCATTCTCTCCTGCTACCATTTTGCTAATAGCAATGGCCTGTGTTTTTCTTAGATTGGGCACACAGGAGGAAGACTGCCTCTGCTCTGGCGCTGAGTATCTAACCCAGGATTCACAACCCAGGCTCTCTGCTGAGCTTCATCCGCCGTCTCAGAGTCAAGGGCATGGTGTAGACATTATTTCTTTGGCCCATAAGACAAGAACAATAGGAAGTAACAGGTAGCCACCACTGTTGGCAGCGTTACAAAGTTTACTCTGATTTTTTTTTTCCTCTCCTAAAAATGTTTAGAAAATTATGTTCCCAGGCTTGAAAGTAACTTCTGTTTTATACATTTTCTTTTAAATTAGCAAATCATTAATTAAAAAACAAAAACAAAACAAAACAGTAACCCCGTCTTGAGAGCACAGACTTTGGTCTCTGCTCAAAACCCCAGACTTCCCTCCCTTTCTGTACTGTCCCATTGCTAAGGAAAGAACTAAGTAAGCCAGCGTAGCTTCCGCAGAGCCTTCAAGGTCATGGGGTCAGAGTGAGAGGCAAAATTAAAATGAATGCAGGTTCCAAATTCTTGTTTTTCTTCTTAATTAGTTTCTTCTTTTCCCAATTTGGTTTTATGTGATGCAATATTTTCCCTTTGAAGCATGCTCAACTTTTTGTTTTGTTTTGTTTTGTTAATCATAGCATAAGTGTACTGGTAAGAAATGACATTAGATTCTGAGAAGTTTTCTGGTGAGGAGAGCTTGGTGCAATCTACTAGCAAGGCAAGTTGTGAAATTGCCTTTCTATGAGATAAGTGTTTAGAATCACACCCCAGCTTAAACAGTCCTGGAGGGAGGATAGCAGGAAGTGGAATGTGTTGGAGGACTCTCTGTCTGGCAGGATCCAGCTGGAGGCCCCACCCTGAGCACACGAGGGTTTACCACTGTCCTGTGGGCAAGGATGTCAGATCGACAACAAATTCATTTATTTTGAGAGATGAAGCAACTGACTGGGTATCACCAGTTACCTGTGATATTGCGTTACTGGGTGGTCCTTCACAGGCCCCCTTAGAGTAAGGCTGCTTCCTGGCTACACTGCAGACACAGGGGAAATGCACAGGTGCAGATGCACAGTGGGCCTACCAAGTACCAAGTAGGCCTTACAGATTCAGGTCTCTGCTTCAGGTGGAGACTGAGACTCAGAGGGTTCTAGTATGCAAACAGAAAATGACAGCTGTGCTTTCATTTTATTAGGACACACACATATGCCTGTGTCCTAATAAAATGACATCCATGATTTTGTGTGTGTGTGTGTGTGTGTGTGTGTGTGTGTATGAGAGAGACAGAGAGGGGGGGTAATATGTGTACACCATGTATGTGTTGTGTATTTTGCATGTTTGTTCCTGAAAAGGCTCTTGAAAAGTATTTTGCCTCTGAATTATAGTTAAGATCCTGAGGGGATTGTCAATTCGAAATTGCCAATCAAAGGTATCTTGAGATAAATATGCCAACAGAGCAGTAACACTTTCATAATTGCCTTGGGTAATTACAGATTTTATAAGTGAATATTACCAAAAATTATCTTTCAAATCACATTTTCCCACCAAGGAGAGCATATTTTAAAGCTTTCTTTTACTGTGGTGTAATCCATGTCTGTTCTAGTGATATTCTGTGGGAATTGGGAGGTCAAATTAAAACTGCAGTTTGTAAAGAGGGAGAACTGGGTTACAGTAATTCTCTCTTCCCATGTCCAGTAGTTCCTTAGAGGAACTTGGGCCTACATTTTGTCCATGTCTGTCAGTATGATGCCAAATGTTTATGTGCATGTTCGAAGACCTTGTGACTGGCAAAAAGGCCCAGGCACTGGGCATAGAAACAAGTAAATTTAGGGGGACACTCCTGGGGAAATTTCTTCATTAGTCACATATATTTTTAACACTAATACATTGCAGTAGGATAGGAGTGTGGCTTGGTGATAGCTTTCTTGCCAAGCATATAAGGCCCTGGGTTTGATTCTCGTATAATAAGCAAAATAGAGAGGTTATAGCACGTGCGTGTACACACACATACACACACACGCCATACTCACACATGTACACATATGCACACACATAAATGTATGTGTATGTATCTACTCAACTAAGATGATACAGTAAGAGGCATTTAAGCTCCAGTTTAGGGAGGAAAGACTTAGCAAGCTCTTTCCTTTTGTTTGTCATGAGGCTTTTCTTGTACAGTTTTGAGCACAGGTGTCTGTCACTTTATTGCTTTATGCTGTGTGTTTGCTTGACATTTAGAAGGTCAATGACATGTGATTCACACTTAAGAACTTAGAGAATTTACTGCAGAGATGGGCAGGTGCTGGGGTTGTGCCCTGGGTAAAGGAGGTGGGGTTCTTCTAGAACAGTGGTTCTTAACTTTCCTATGATCTTTAAATATAGTTCCCCATGCTGTGCTGACCTCCAACCATAAAATCACTTCATTGCTACTTCATAACTGTACTTTTGCTACTGTTATGAATCATAATGTAGTATCTGATATGCAGCATATCTGACAAGTGACCCTTGTGAAAGCGTCGTTTGATTCCCCCAAAGGGGTCTCAGCCAATATTTTGAGAATCACTGTCATCCATCTTGTCTTTGGTTCCTTTCCTATGAGCATCTCAAAGTAATAGAGTCCCGACTTGCAGAAAGGTGAAAGATCTGGGAATGTCTTTGCCCCTGTGGACCAGCCATCGTCGTGGCCTTCTGTGGTGCATGTCTGTAGAGCTCAGATCTTGTAGTGGGTAACTTATTACTGAACTGTCCCCGTGGAGCAGACTAGTCAGGGTCTTCAGAGAGCCTCCAGTTCTAACGCCACAGCCTCTGGTCAGGTGAGGGAACACAGGAAACTGTTATAGGCTGAAGGCCAATTTCACGTTAGTGTGATTTAGATTCTCCTGGGCAGAATTTAAGTTGTGAGGAAGATTTGGATAAATGTCTCCTAACCTAGGCTTTCCTTTTTTAAATTATTTGAAAGAGTTACAGGAAGTTGTAGAAATAGTACATAGAATTCCGGGTCCTGTACCCCAGCCTTCATTGATGGGTCTTTACAAAGAGCCTCTTGATCTGTTGGTATGTGTTAGATACTATGAAGACCAGCTGGAGGTAAAAATACAACTCATTGTTAAGGTGGCCCTGGTTGTGTCAGGGATAACAGATAAAATCAGGATATTACTTATATTTAAAATCTGTAGGCCTATCATATTGTAGTCCAGGATAATATTCAGTTTGAGATGTTAAAAAGTAGTAGTTCTTGCTTATATATTGTCGCCCTGAAAACCATATTTTTAGGTTTTAAATTTACATTTTCAAGTAATGAGAGAATAAAACAGAAAAATAGGTGCGTAGATGAACACCCTGTGATACATGTGTCTGTTATTAACCCTGCCGGGTTCGTTCGGAGCTGCAGGACTCAAGATGGCCTCTTTGTCGCCTTAGGTTCGGAAGCACGTGAACGATCTCTACGAGGACCTGCGGGATGGACACAATCTGATCTCCCTCCTGGAGGTTCTGTCTGGAGACACCTTGGTAAGTGTGAGGTTTCCTGATTTCTTTGGCCGAGCATATAATTCTGTACATACCTGAGCAGGACGCCTGCAGCATAGACATTAGGTGTTTGCAGCATTTTCTCTTCATGAGTTCAGCCAGAAGAAAAGAGTCAGTGATGTTCAGTTGTTTCCGCAGCCATCCTCCTGTGACATGAACGGGGACCTGAAGATACCTGCTTTCTCCATAGGCTCTATAATTAACATACCATTTTTCTTTCTGCTTCTTCTTTTTATTTTTTAAACCTTTGGGTTGTTTTGTATTGACTTAAAATCAGTCAGATGCACTGTATAACCACACATGGAAAGACTTGTGTATAGCAAGGGAGTAAGTATCCTTTCTGAGAGCTTGGCTAAGCCAGGCATCGTCTCCCTTCGTGTGACCATTGATCCCCTGCTCGATGACCTCTTCTCCCTCACTGCATTCCGCTCATGCTCTTGTTTTCATTCCCGGTCTGTCTGTCTGTCTGTCTGTCTCCTTGCTGTCCTGTCTTCTGTCTGTTATATTCATTAGCCAAGGGAGCGAGACTTTTTGAAGACCTTACGGTTGGTGAGTGCAACAGCAGCATGCGAGTGTGCGCAGCATGAGGAGGTGGAGGATGAGGACAAGGGGGTAGGTGTCACCCCCGTAACTCACTAACCTAGTAGGCCGTGTGTGCAGGCGTGTGCAGTGCTAACCCGACAGGCAGGTAACTCACAGGCTCTAGTGAAAGGACAGGGACCCAGGCCCAGACAGGTGTGTGACGTGCACGTTCACAAACTGGGCACGTTCACAAACTGTTTTCTCTTTATATTTACCTTCAGAGCTGAAATGGCCAACATGTTCATACGTTACTGTGCCCTGCTATTTTAGAGTTTTTTATGCTCTGTATAAACGTAGGGCCCGGATAACTAGTATACTAATTTGTATGCACAGATGTTCCCTTCTGGGATTGACGTTTTGAACATGACAACTTACTGCTCTTTTTGAGGGGAGGGAGGCATAGGTGCTCACAGTTTCCTTTAAATCAAACTTACTGGCATAGATGGCTGTTCTTTATCTGTGGAGCGCAGAAGGGGACAAGACTTTGTCTTGTGTCCCATAGAGTCCACCGGGCAGTCCAACTGACATTTAGCTGACACAGGTGAGGCGTCTTTGCAGAGACAGATGAGTGTCTCTGGCCACCAGCATCCCACCACCCTGATTTCCGTGGGAGTCGTGCTTCTATAGATCCAGCTGGTGAATTCCCAGCATCATCTCTCCCCTGATAGCAAACTGCCTTTCCCTTTGTGGTGTGCTATCTTTTTATCTCAACACCTTGGATGTAGACAGCTTGTGGGTGAGAGGGAGGGAGTCAATGTCTTCCACCTTTTTTGCTCTTAGACTGTATCATGGGGAAAATTCCAGCCCCCTTTCTTTCTTTCTTTCTTTCTTTCTTTCTTTTTTTTTTTTTTTTTTTTTGGGTTTTTCGAGATAGGGTTTTTCTGTGTAGCCCTGGCTGTCCTGGAACTCACTTTGTAGACCAGGCTGGCCTTGAACTCAGAAATCTGCCTGCCTCTGCCTCCTGAGTGCTGGGATTAAAGGTGTGTACTACCATGCCTGGCTCCCAGCCCCTTTTCTTTTTTTCCTCTGCTAATGTGGAAAATGGCAGCAGGGAAAATGACTGTGATTTAACACTTTTCCTGAGACTAGGAAAACAGTCACATCCAGTGTAACTCAGAAGTACACAGTCTGTTCTTCCTGTGCTACATCCAGCTTCATGTGAAGCGGGGTGCAGTGAGATACAGATCCAGCTTCATGTGAAGCCGGGTGCAGTGAGATACAGAGGAAACGTAGTGAGTAGTGTGCGTTGCTTTTCCCTCTCCTCTGTCACTGCTAAACAAACCTTTGTCCTTCTCCTTAGTGTGTTTTTTTTTTTTTAATGTACTAATTGCATGTTGTTTTACCATTTTTGTAAATCCATAAATACAATTAGAAAACTCATCTTGCTATTAGTGTATACTATAAGAAGTAAAATAGAGAATTATGATTATCATTATGGATTTATAGCTAAGTACCAGTTGGCCAGGAGTGTTGTGTTAGTGAGCACTAGACGTCTCTCTGCTCTGTCTGTGGCTTTCCTTTTGTTTAAATGAAGCATCTGGAGTAAAGCATATGTTTAAAATATATTTAGAAAAGGCCCCTCATTCTTGAAATTCAGTCCCAGATAGAAGGGAAGAGTTAAAAGCCTCTTTAAAAAAAATTGCTGTGCCTACTTAATAAATAGTTTAAAAATATTAAGATGAGCAGAAAAATTCTTTAAATTCGCATGGTCAGTGGTGTCACAAACTGTAGTTTTTCACACCTTCCATTTTCTGTCCTTAGCCCCGGGAGAAGGGTCGGATGCGATTTCACAGGCTACAGAATGTACAGATTGCACTCGACTATTTGAAAAGACGCCAGGTATGAGATTTTTCAGACTCTAGTGTTAAGTGATTAAATAAGTCTGCTGAGGAATGAGTCATGGGATGTGAAGGGTTAACTGGGTTTGAACTGTGTCAGTTATCATGCGCCATTAATGAGGCAAATATTTAACAGTGTTTTCGAATGCCTGTTGCTGAGAAAAAGAAGTTGCATTAGGTGTGAGCTCAGAAAAACAGTGACTGAGAGGGCCTAAGTCTCACTGGGGAATTGGGACACGTCTGCCTAAGCAGGTAGACATTTGCATAGCAACAGTGTTTCAAGAATGTGGGCAAGCACCCCAGCTCCTGGTAGGACTGAGGCAGCAGTTAACACTTGGCACTGGGTTTCTTAAAATATTTTCATAGTTCACACCTTCCTTCTAGAAATCGTGCTAGTCAGGGTCTTACTCCCGGTATACCAGTCTGCTCTTTGTCATACGTAGATAACCAGCTCGGACTGCTTTGTGCGGCTTTTGTGCTGTGTAATTCATAAAGGACAGGATTCATCCCTCGTGGTTCTAGAGGCTGAGAACTGGAGATGAAGACAGTAAGCCTCTGGATGTGGCAAGGGCAACCTATGTTCTCACACGACAAGGGACAAGGAGGGCAGAGTGTCTCTCTTCCTCCATCATGCTCCCTGAAATAAGGAACAAAGGTGGCCAACATAATAACATATAAATTTTGGTGTTCACTTCAGGTTCTGAGTTCTTTTATAGAAGTGTTGGAGATCCTCGTACTTACTGAATGCTCAGCGGTTGATAAGCTGTGCTTCTAGAGACTCAGTGATTTAAGTACGCATGATAGAAATACATACGATAGAAAATAAAAATCCTCTGTGGTAGATCTGCAGGTTGTCAGACTTGGTTCATTTTCTGCTTGATTAGAAGAGTAAAATACGTTAATTTCAAAAGAAGATTGTCCCCTAATTTTTTTTTTTTTTTTGGTTTGGTTTTTTTTGTTTTTTGAGACAGGGTTTCTCTATATAGCCCTGGCTGTCCTGGAGCTCACTCTGTAGACCAGGCTGGCCTCGAACTCAGAAATCTGCCTGCCTCTGCCTTCTGAGTGCTGGGATTAAAGGTGTGAGCCACCACGCCCGGCTGATTGTCCCCTAATTTTAAGGTCATAAATATTATTTATCCAGGCACCATCATCATATTTTTTGACAAGTGGTCACTTTGGGTACGTGCTCTAGAAGAGAGAGTCCCAGTTTGGGTTTGGATGTGCTTGTCATCTAGAGTGTGGAAGGGAAGGCTTCGCCATCTGGTGACTTTTGTGTTCTTTGTATAACTTAGCGTTTCCTTTGTAGACGACGAGAACCTGTGCCTGGTGTATAATAATTGCTGTTTCCTTCTCTCACCTACAAACAGGTGAAGTTGGTGAATATCAGAAATGATGACATAACAGATGGAAATCCCAAGCTGACTTTGGGGTTAATATGGACAATAATTCTGCACTTTCAGGTGAGTCCACTTTGTCTTCGTTGCCAGCTTTACTTCTTGAGGCTGGTTTTCAGGTGGTCCATGAGAAGGGGTTTGGCATCCTTTGAGTGATAATGGATGGATTTCAGGGTAATTTAATAACAGTACCTCAGTTATTCTGATAACTCTGTGAGGTTGGTGCCTTGTCTCCTGGTCTCTGTAAGCTTCTGTAGCTGCCTTTAAAGGCCTCCTGTTGTAATCTTAGAGTTAAGAGACAGGGCTTTCTCTATCATAAATGCAGACATGTTTCTTTTGTTCTTTGGGCAGAATTACTTGTTTTAGCCATTTAAAGATTTTATGACTCAAAATCTTTAAAGTAATTTTATCCTTATTGTAAATAAATTAAATTTCCTTTGGTAGGCACTAGATGGCAGTAGGTGTACTCTAAAGAGCCAGATTAGAACAGAACCATATACAGCTGTGCCTTATGTAGACCTGAGAACAGTGACTGCATTTCAAAAGAAATCTGTCATTTGATTTATGGTAACTCCTCTTTGTAACTTGCTGTAATTTGTTAACTGCTCATAGTCTCACAGAATTTTTTAAGCACCTCAGTAGTAGGTTGTCAGATCTTGAAGGACAGATTTAAACAGCTTACCTTCAGAAAGGATGTGGGGACTTCAAGTCAACCTTAAAAAGGAGGCAGAGGGAAGAAAGCCTATGAAAGTAGGACTGGAAAAATAAAGGAGTTTGTTTGGGAACTGGATATGAGCAACACGAAAAGGTCTAGAGAGGGTGGCTAGGGAGCCCCAGGGCCTGATAGACAGCTGGACAGTCCCAGCAGCCGGGAATTGGAGGGAGCCAGGTCCGTGGAGGCACGGTCTTAAGCAGCCTGCCTATTGGACTGGTAATGAGGGTGTTCAGTCATCTGGGCTGCTGAAGTCAGGGCAAGCCAGTCACTAACTTCAAGCCAAGGCTCCACAGCAGTAAGGGTCATCATGACTAGAAGACCCTCCCCAAGGAAGAACTAAGAGACCACAGCATTAAACCCAGGCATGGGGGCTTGCTTGTGGGCCACAAGCAGCCATTTTACCAGAATTGTATGACATCTAAGTAGAAATGATCCAGACATTATATTCATGCAGACTGCCTCAGTTGTTTTCGGACTCGGTGGGTTAGGTCTAGTACTTTTTGAATTAGGGTTGAAACTACAAGGACCTCAGATGGGAAAGTCTGAGGCCCTCCCTGGAGGGAACTGGCTACTTCATCACAGGGCTGCTCGGACAGGTTGTGTCTGAGATTTAAGTGAAGATCACTCGGAGGCAGTTAAAGAACCTCAGAGGAGGGAACAGAATTTTATTCTTCACATTTCTTACTCTTTGTTGTGATGGCCACTCTAGTAGGCTTGAGGAGGGAAGTGTGTTTAAATAAATAAAGTCTGACAAGCTAGTGAGACGGCCCAGCGGGTAAAGGCTCTTCTTGCAAATCTGAAGACTTGACTTTGGTTTCTAGAGCACACATGTTAGGAAGAACTGACTTTAATAAGTGGCTCCCTGACTTTAATAAATAAATAAAATAATGATTTTAAAATTGATAATTCTATGTCAACGAGATGGAAATGAGGCTGTCATAGTGTATATGTGGGGGGAGGGCAAGACACAGAAATGCTTTCAGACAGGATATAGGCCAGGTGGGGATAAACATTTTATCTAAGAGGTGATATTTTGAAGAAAAAAAGAAAGAAAGAAAAAAAGAAACAAACAAACTTGGCCACAGAGCATAGAAAGTGGAGAAGAGAGCTCAGGTTAAACTTGAAGAAACCATAGCATGGGATCTGGGGTGATGGTGAGCAGAAGACGTTCTACCATCTGGATGAGTTAGAAGAGTTAGTGAGCTGCCTGTGTTCCATTCTGCTGCAGAGCAGCACTGAGATGTCAGGGAATTAACAGCATAGAAGTGGCTGCTTCTCTGTCAGAGAGAAAGGTCCTCAGAGGATGCAGGTCTTGCTGTGGAAAGAGAATAGAAAAATGAATGGATGAAACCTTAGAAGAAAAATGGGAGCATGACGGGATGGTCAGCAGTCTGAAATGCTGCCGGAGACAACGGTCCCCAGCTACTTATCGCAGGAAGAAGGAAATGACGGATGGGGATGTCGGTAAATGGGAATTAGAGGTAGAGCATATAGATTCTGCATTTGAGGAACATTAATGCAAAGGGTCGGTTAAGAATGACATGTTAAGTCAACCAGTGCTTGTGTTTCCACATCAGGGATTAGAGGCAGGAGGATTGACAGCTTGAATATGGTTGTTTGGATAAAATGTAAATGAAATAAAGTCTTTCTTGGTGCTATGCTGATTGATCGTCCATTAGAACTCCTGGCTGTGCCCAGGGAGAAGAGTGGTGACCACCCTCACGCAGAATGTCACAGCCTTTAGTTCCTGTATTCATTGTATGAATATGGCAAAGTTTGTCTCTACTTACAGAAGTGGTAGGTTTTTAAAATACTGCTTTGAGCATCACAAATTGGATCTGTTTTTCAGTCTGGCATTCAGAAGGTAGGAATTATATTCCTGGTGGTCTCATGTCATAAACCACTGTATTCGAGATCATGGTGAGGTGCAGTATGCTGTCTATTAAAGGATTCTTTAAAGTTAGCATAACCAAGGGTGGTATATCCATCGGCAGTGGAAATACAATTCGAAGTGTCTGAAGCAATGTTTAGAGTCTGTGCCAGGCCTGGCAGGGCATTGGAGAAGGCTGTAAAAGTACCAGTTACCAGGCAGATGCAAAGGCTGAGCCATTTCTGGAAGGGAACAGGGCGTGTGACCTAACCAGGGACAGTTGCTCAGTTTGGCAGGGCCGGAGGGAAGGGTGGAGGGTGTGCCAATCCCAGCCTGCTTCCCCACCCTGGCGGTACACACAGAAGCCATTCCACATTCAAACGGTGTTCCGTTGTCTTTGCACACATTGAAAACTTAAGAACAAACAAACCCAAGACTTTTTTCCCCCTAGCCTTCATCTAGAATACATCACTGGATAAAGTTTAATTTTTTTTCTAAATGATTAAGAAAACCCTTACAATACAGATATGTTACAGACGTCTGAAACATCAGTGTGTCAACTTGACCCTTGACTGGATAGCCCTTCCTTAGTAAAACACGTTGAGTTCTTTTTCTTATTGTGAAAGACTGCCTCCGGAAAGGCAGTTACTGACTTTCCAGCTGACTTTGGCTTATGTGACAATCTCTTCCCTGTCATGCTGATTTCCTTTGCACGGTGTCTGTGACTCAGGGTTAGGAGTACAAACAGCTTAGAGTATTGAGTCCATACTGATTTCTTAATTTCCCACCCTGACCCTGCTAAAGCTGTTTAATATTTAACCCAAGTGCAATTGCAGAGCATAAAGTTTAACTGCCCTAATGTATGTGTCGGAGTGTGCGTGCACTTCCTTTAGCTAAGCGCCCCACCTTTAAATCCCTTCACATAGTTATTTGGTCATGTGGCAGTCCTATCCTAGTGAGCAGATAATCAGAGATTTATGATTTGAACACTATCTCAAGCCATGTTAAAAGACTAGCTTTAGATATAGTTAAAGGTATTTTTGGCTTTCAGTATTTATCTTCCCTTCATCCAATTGTTGAATCATATCTTTATGCTACTTTTTTCTGAGTTAGTCTTCCAGGGGAGGCTCCCTGATCTTGAGTTTGAAAGGCACTTTGAGACTGAACTTGAAGGACACTTTGCTAGCGAGTCTCTTGACTGTGTTTACTTTCTGTTTGCTTAGCTTCAGAGGTGAATGCAGCTGTTGATAGTGTGTGTGTGCATTTCTGAAGGCACAGTGCTAACTGGTGGGCCGTGGTCTCCGTAGTGAGTCTCAGGGTTTGCCATGGAAGTTCACTGGTGTCTGATTTGACTGTGAGCAGTCATGTTTGTCTGAGAGGACTGGTGACCAGGAATGAGCCACAGCGCCTAATAAGACACAGGACAGGCTGGCAGGGAGCCACAGCCTTTCTTGCAAGTGGTTTTCTCATAAGCAACATGGCTTCGGGCTGAAGAGGATGGTCACACAGCCTGCTTGCTAGGAATTACAAGTCAGAGTGGCGTCTCGGGACTTTGTGGAGCGGGTCCCTGGAAGCCCCGGATTTTGAAATGAGTGAGTTCGTGGAGCCGTGAGTGCCCCCGTGAATCAAATGGGGAATGTCTGTGGCTGTGTGCGGGCTGAGAAAGAAGAGCCGTATTTTGATCCTGCCAAAAGTCCCTTGAGTCCTGAAAAATACTCTCCCGGAAGAAAGTATTTCAGAAGAAAGCCTTGCCAAAAAGTTGTAGATGACACCGAGCTGGTGCGGCAAAGCAGTGAAAGAGAAGGCAAGAAGGGTGTCAGTCAGCCTGCCTGGGGACAGCCAGCTGTGTCCTCTGGAGAGCTGCCGCGGGAGGACCCTGTCGCAAGCTCCACTAAGGAAGATGCTGTGCAGCTGGGGAAGAGAGCTGTCGCAGAGCACGGTGACCAGAAACCTCTGCCCAGCTCTGTGGACGGCTGCCCCCACCGAGTGACAGTTTCCTCTGCTCAGGGGAGATGTTCAGAAGTCCAAGTTAGCATCCCAGACAAGATAATTTCAGAAGAAAATAGCCCTCCATCTTGCCCAGAGACGGAGAGACACTTAGATGATGTCAACTCAAAACACAGAACATTCCTGAGAAAAGACGATGTGTCTTTTTCCCAAACAGCAGCCAGCTCAAGTCCCATTCTCTGTGTCACAGAGAAGTCCCTCAAAAACAGTGCACTTGTGGGAAACCTCTCAAAAAGCTGTAACAGTGTCCCGGAACAGGACAGCGATGAGAGAGGTCACCCTTTCGGAGTACACCGTCTTCAGCTCACAAAAAGGAGGTACCATTCCCTCTCTTCTGGTGTGTCCTCTGTCTCCAAGGATGCACCTAGGGATGATGGATGCCAGGTAAGAGACGCTGGAGTAAGGGACTGCTCCTCCCCTCACAGCAGACTCCACTGTAGCAGCTTCTAAAAAATGCCACCTGCACATTAGCCTATGTCAAAGTTAGGGGTTTTCAGGTGTCAGCACAGTGACTTTATCTTGTGTGTTGCCCGTGTTTCTTACCCTCGATTTAAATAGCACCTCCATTTTATCATTGTGTAACTTGGGAAAGCGCCGGCTTAACAGGCGCTTAGGCTTGATGTCTTTCATTCGTGGCTCTTGATTTTTCTTTTGTAATAGTCTATAAAAATTAGCTCTGTGATAGGTAAAAGTTAAATAAGAAAACAGTTGAATACTTCAGTGTAGATAGCACAGAGGATTTTGATGTTCCCAACATATACCAAAAAAAAAAAAAAGATAAACATTTGAGACTATAGATTGCCTAAAATGCCCATTTGATTATTGCCACTTATACACATCACACACCGTAGTCCCCAAATAGGTTCAATCACCATGCCAATAAAAATATGAAGTATTGTTTAAAAAGGAATATGTCGTGACCCTGTAGCACACATACAGTCCTCCACATTCTGACTTCTGTTCTATAGTCCAAGAGGCCAAATTCCAGCTCTCTCTATCAGCTCTCAGGCTCAGAACAGTCACATAATTACTTTCCATCGTCTTGTGTGCCGAGGGCAGAGGCAAACATGAGCTTGCCCGAATACCATGACCCCTGGTTGACATCAGACATTGTTGGGGCAGCATGTCATTGGGGCTGGGATGTGACTCAGGCTGCCAGGAAGCTGGGCTCTTTTTTCCCTGACACTGATATTTACCTTTGGATCAATTACTTATCTTTCAGATGTAATTGGATCAGTATAATTTACTTCTCTGGGAAGTGAATTACCTGAATGACTTCTCCGAGGCACTAAATCAGGGCCGTGGGTTTTTGGTTTTTTTTAAACTTTATCTTTTACCCAGAAAGGTCTGGGTATAAGTGGTATCCGTGATGCTCAGCTTCCTGGGCAGGTCCTTGTGTCACCAGTGTGGGTCCCTGGACAGAGACCAAAGGAGATTTTACTAGGGTTCTGTGCATAGTCATTGTTGACCTTGGTGACTGAATCCCTGTTTGTGTACACCGCAGGCCTCGCCAGTGTTCTGCCTCATGAAGTTCTGTTTATGTTTTACACTGGCTGCATTTTAAAAGGAAAACAGGCGGTGGAGGCGTTCTCTGGGCAGGTCTGGCACGAAGGCCAGTGCATAAGAAAGCAAATCAGCTGCCCGTGTTTATGAATGTCACTTGCTTCAGTGTCTTACGTTTATCTCCCTCATAATTTGCCATCAAGTAAGCTCTGTGTGGTGGCCGTTGTTTTTCTTTATGGGGAGTCATTAAAACCTGTTTCTTTAATGAGCCTTTTTTTTGTAATTCCCATGTCAAGGGTTTTGTGATCTGTTCTACCAAATGAGGTTTTTTTTCTTTTCTTTTCTTTTCTTTTTTTAAAGTTTCATTGGAAAATACATGTGAAAATATCACAAGCCTGTCAGTTGGGTTTGTTAAGCGACTGTGCTGTAGTAGTGTGTGACTTAACTGACAGCTGGATGTGCTAAGGGACTGCACTATGCTGGTGTGTAGCTGACTGTTAGATCTCTTAGATGACTGTGCTGTAGTGGTGTGTGACTTAACTGACAGCTGGATGTGCTAAGGGACTGCACTATGCTGGTGTGTAGCTGACTGTTAGATCTCTTAGATGACTGTGCTGTAGTGGTGTGTGACTTAACTGACAGCTGGATGTGCTAAGGGACTGCACTATCCTGGTGTGTAGCTGACTGTTGGATCTCTTAGATGACTGTGCTACAGTGGTATGTAGCGTCTCCTAGATCAAGGCAGAGGGAGGTAGCTACACTTTGACCTCAGTTCCTTGACATTTTGTCTCCTTCAGTCCCGATAAAGACTGTTTATCTTTTAAAACAGAAAGAGTCAGCATCAACAGCTGAAAGAGTCAGCATCAACGGTTGTTTGTCTGGGGCCATTCTCCTTGTATCCTTACAGGTATTCTCTTGTGTCAGTGTAAATGTGTTTGATCAGAACTGCCTACCTAACTGTGTTACAGTGGACTCTTTGCTCTTCATGGATTTGATGTAGGTGACTGCCCTCACCCCTACGTTAGTATTTTTCCCCCTCAGAAATAGCTTGTGAGCTACACAGCCATTGTTCATCTACCTCAAGTTATCCTTCATATTTGTCTCACTCAATTCAGTCTTCCTCGCTGTGTGGGCAGGGTTGGCCTGGAGGACTTTTGAGGACTTTGAAATAGAATAAGAAACATTTCTTTGAGCTCCTCTTAACCTGGTCTGAACTGCCCTGGTCTTGTGACATCGATCATTCGCTGTGCAGATGACCAGCTTGCCTCTCCTTTAATCCCTTGCAATAATATGCTGAGAGGCATCCCTGGCTAACACTCCCCTTCCGCACGTGCCCAATGAGCATCTCATTGCACACATGCGTATTGGGACAGGTGGCTGATTGTAAAAAGGGATGGTGGGTATTAAATTGGTGTGATGCTTTGAGATTGGAAAATGCTTTCAGACGTGTTATGTCTTTGGATTACTGCAGCATTTGTATGAGTTAGGCCAAATAGGTGGTCCGCATACAGAATGAAGAAAAGAAAACACAGAGATTAAATAGGTTCTAAGATAATACAGCATAATACAGTAGCTGACTTAACAGCATGATGTCTGTTACGTTGTCAAAACTGTTCTGCCTAGGAGTGGTTGCTGATATCCAACCCAGCTGAGACAGGGGCTTTGCTTGAGCTCAGAAATTCCAGGAAATAGTCCACTATGCCCAGTAGGGATGGGGACTGCTTGGCATAGAAGCAGTAAGCCATCCCAGTACAGAAATAGCGCTGATCAGAACTCATGTGCTTATTCATGATGTGGTTGTGTCTGTGAGTGGTCATTGCACTTTATCCTGGGCAGCGCAGTGAGGCTACTTTAATTTAAAGCAAGTGTCCTGAGAGAAACCGCTGGAAGAGATGAGAACAAGATGGAATGACTGACATGGGCAGCAAAGCTCAGGTAGTTCTTGTACACGGGCTATCTCAGTGCCTGCGGTTAAAGGGACCCCCTACTGTACACACTCCATGTGTCCTGTATCCTGTGGCATGGTACCTGCTATGCACACTCATGTATATGTGTGTGTGTGTGTGTGTGTGTGTGTGTGTGTGTATACTGTACCCTGTGGCACTGTACCTGCTGTGCACACTCATGCTTACCAGTACCCCTTGGCATGGGCTTCTCTACCTTCACCCTCTAGCTTTTCCCACACACAAGTTTTTGTTCAGTTTCACAAAACCTACTTCATCCCAGTCTTGTTAGGTGGACACAGTTGCCATCCCTTGGTTTCTCTCCTTACAGACCATGGGTTCTCTAACCTAACCATGTGTGAGATTAATGTGGGTAGATTCTTGAAAATACAGCTCCCTGTGTGTCCTTCACAGCGGTTCCAATGTAATAAACGAAGATAGAGCTCTACAGTAGGTTAGCATGGTCGGGACAGAGAGTACAGGTATGTGCATGTCAGTGCATGCCTGTGTGTATCAGGTCTGAGTTCTTACAGTCATCAGAAAGAAAGCAGTATAACTTAGTCATTTATCACTTGCATGATTTCCTGTTCTTTCAGACGCCATTAGAACAGATCATGGTCATCTGTTAATCATGGTCTTCTTTGGGTCCTACTATATGCTAGGTGCTTCCCCCACAAGATCATTTTTAGAAGATGCCTGTGAAGTGGCTCTAGGTGAGGCTCAGGTTTAAACAGAGTGTTCAACTCACTTCACGTTGACTTTAAGCTGTCCGAGCTGGGCTCTTGTCCTGATTCATGCCTCCTTTTCCTGCACGCCTTTCCCAGTTTTACACTTCTATAACTTCTTTTATGTAAATATACACTTTGCAATTTTCAGTGATTTCTTTCCCCTTCTTCCTTAGTCTAGCATGTACTGTGTATTGGATGCTGGATTAAAACAAGACACTAAGTTAAGTAGAATACCCTTTCCTTTCCTTTCCTTTCCTTTCCTTTCCTTTCCTTTCCTTTCCTTTCCTTTCCTTTCGTTTCCTTTCCTCTTTCTTTCTTTCTTTCTTTCTTTCTTTCTTTCTTTCTTTGTTTGTTTTTGGTTTTTTGAGACAAGGTTTCTCTGTGTAGCCCTGGCTGTCCTGGAACTCACTCTGTAGACCAGGCTGTCCTTGAACTCAGAAATCTGCCTGCCGCCTCCTGAGTGCTGGGATTAAAGACGTGTGCTACCACGCCCAGCGAGTACCCTTTTCTTACCTTACAGCCCATTGTTTGCAGCAGATGGCGGTCACCAGGCTGTAAACCTAAGTCCCTTAAAACTCAGGTTTCTGGATAGTGGTGGGGTTAAACTTCCTTCCCATAAACCAGATGTATCAACCAACGAAAATAGTACTTCTGTGTGCTGAACCTCCAGTCTTCTTCGAGTCAAGGACTGAAAATGATCAGTGTGGCTCTTGTAGAGATATTGGTAGTCTCTACTGATAAATGAAGAGAGGAATTGTTTAATTACATCAACTTTTATATTTGAAGCTTTAAAAAATTTGGAGTCATCTTAAAATGTAAGAGGAACCCAATATACTGAAATATATTTATTCATTATTTTTCCTCTATGCTTCAGCTAACAGAGTTCATACTGAGATTTAAGTACTATTAGAAACTCAGAATGTGTTTCGTTCTGTCCTATGATAGCCTGAACTCTGTGCACCCTGAAGCCAAAGATCATGGATTAGCTGAGGAATTTGTTCCTTTCTGAACCATTTTATCTCTTTTTAATATGTGTGTGTTGACTTTTGACTGTTATTTAATTAATGAAAATGTAATTACTTAGAATTTGGATATCAGTCAGCTTTGCAATGCTCTATATTTTAAACTCTATGGAGGAGCTATAAAAGCCTGAGATTCCATCTTTCTACCAAAGAAACGGGTGATTTTTGTGTTTGAACAGAAATGAGGGAATTTCCTGGAGTCTTCAATTTAGCATTGGTACTTTATTTTTAGTAAGTTTTTTTTTTTTTTAATCTACAAGCCCAGCCTGATTTTTGCCAATGTTTAGCTCACTTCTGTCTTTCTCTTAGCCATCTCTTTCATGTAGGCAGTTTGTAGGTTTGTAATCTTTACAGTTGTAAAATGTTTGAGTAACATTTTCACTTAAAATATTTTGTGGAACATGCTATCACTTTTTTTTTTAAAGCAACTTGGAAGCAGCCACTAAAAATGTGTTGATTACACTTCTTTCTGCCAAAATAAGTAGATTGTTTCTGAAAGAATTGTCTTTAGAAGCAACATCTTAACTTGAAAATACGTACTGTATTGACCACAATTCAGTGTGGAATTAGACTTTGCCTGACTGTAGTCGCAAGTGGCGTGAAGCAGAGTTTAAGCAACGTTCCTCCTGATAGATTGACCTCAGTTTACCCTGAGATGTCTACAGGACACTATTGTCTCCTCATTTAGTATGAAAGGAAACTGATGCCCAGAGATGTCATGGGGGAGGGAGGGGGGACTGGGTAGTAGCTGCCACACTCCAGCCCAGACGTCCTCTGTGGACGTATATACTTGAGTGAAAAACTTCTTGGTTTAGAAGAAGAACACCCTGTGCTCATTCTACTTCCCTAGCTATGGCTTTCGTTCATTCTTAATGCTGTTTAAATTCTCACAAAGAATGTTTTATTCTAATAAAACATGCTAAGAAATCCAGTTGCTGCTTGACAGTATTTTTCCATCTAACAGGGTCTGAAGATTTCTGTTGCTGTCATGAAACACGATGACGTTGAGCAACTTGGCGAGGAAAGGGCTCATTTGGCTCAAGTCTCTACAGCACAGTTCATAGTTAGGGAAGTCAGAGCAGGGTCCTGGAAGCAGGGCCTGAAGCCGCAGCCTGGGAGGAGCTCTGCTTACTGGCTTACTTCTGCTGCTTTTCTATAGGACCCAAGGCCTCCAGCCCAAGGGTTGCACATCCCATAGTGAGACGGTCCCTCCCATATCAGTCATCAGTCAAGAGCGTGCCCCCACTGCTGTGCCCACAGGCCAGTAGGAAGCAGCCCAACTCTCCTTTCCCAGATTGCTCTAGCCTGTGTCAGGTGACAGAAGACTAGCCAGCAAACTGTGTAAAGGCTTAAGGTCTTTATGTCTGTGTAGGTGACCCTTTGACCAGGTGTCATTCCCACGCCCACCATCTGTCTCAGATGTCGGCTCCCATATTACTAGAACGAAGTGGTTCATCAGTGGCAACAACTCTTATTAGAGTGTGGTAGAATACAGAACACATTGGAGATCTTCAATCAGAAAACTTAAAGTTAGGTCTTATTGTCCTCATCCCTAAAGCAGGTTTGCCTCCCTGTCCCATTAAATGAGGTGACATAGAAATAGAGCGGATGCAAAGTACGTCATGACCCTTTCATCATCATTTCCTGTGGATTCGGGAAAAGCTTCTAACCATCCTCTGAGGCACAAAGTTTTCAGAAGTTCTACCAAGACCCTCCCTTCTGTCCCGCCATCCCAGAGCATCTCACACGGCACAGCGAGGCTGCTGCAGCCTGTGCTCCTTGTCGCCTCTCATCTTCTCCCTCTCTTCAGCCATCCCAGATCCGTGCTCTCCTCTACAGATGCCAGAGTTAGCTTCAAGCTTCAACTACTCACAGATATTCTCCTGGGGGAAGCCAGTTCTTGTAGTCTCCTTTGGTTGTTTACCCCCTCGTAGGATTCACTTAAGGCATTGAGTCGCTAGGATATGAGAGAATACCAGAGGCAGATCTGCAGGTCTGCAGGGAGGAGGGCTGCCAGCGAAGGAAAATTATCAGTTTATTTGAGATAGAATCTTTTACTATGTTGTTCATGTTGGGTTTGACTTTCTGGATACTCAAATAATCCTCCTGCCCCAGCTTCCTGAGTAACCACATGTTACCACATGCAGTTTACTAAGAGCTCTGTTTCTGTTTGTCTTATGAGCCCTGTTGTTTCCTATTTATGTGAGAGAGCCAGGCATGTCACTGCCTCAAGGAACCATGTGACGTTCTGGGTACTAGCCACCCTGTCCCCATTGAAACTGACACTCTCCCGTGCAGGACAGCTTGAGACTACAGTCGTGGAAGCAGAATAATGGGATGGCCTTACAGGATGATGTCCATAGCGTGGCTACTGTCTCTGTTAATCTTGGAAAGTGATGTTAATTTACACAGTTGAGCATTGGCTGCTGAGGATACATCTGTTAATACAGTTTTCTTAATGTGGAAGAGAAATTTCACTCCTACAAACCCTGAGCTGGAATTTAGGGAACCTAGATCCAAGCAAGAGGTTAGACCCTGGGCACAGTGTCTTTCTTTCAGTTTGTTGGCCATTAAAGTGACAGCATTTCCTCAAGTGGCTTCCCTGTTTGTCAGTCTGAATTCTCTGATTCCTTAATCTTCGGATCTATAGCCTTACCTACAAGGAACAGCTTATGTTGGCATTCCTGGTTTTTGTGCACATTAACTAATAATCAATTTGATGAAAGTTTAAAAAACACGTAATTATTTTTAAATACTAAAAATGTACACACGAGGCTAGGATATATAAGTGTTCATCAAAATGCTTGCCTAACGTGAGCATGGCCTGAGCTCAGCCTCCCATACTGAAAACAAGTTAATAAAATGTGGATAAATTTTCAGGGAGTCTTGGTGCCAACCTTGGAATGGCCTGTGTGCATGCCATAATGATGATGATATCTGTAAAAATAGGATGTCCCTGCTTCCCAGTCGTCTGGTCCAGTTGACTTTGCACAGAGGCCATTCTGATTCCCTGCTGACTCTACAGTGATAACGTGCCTCACTGAGAATCAAATCGGGGAGCTAGCTGGGACACAGTGGTGGGTTTCTTTCCCCTCTAGGTCGGGTCCTATCAAGCTTGGAGGGCTTTCTTGCTTTTTGTTTTTTTATAAAGATAATCAAGGTGAAGTTCAGCTTCTCCACTTGATACTGGTTCTTCTCGAACAGCCTCAGCTTCTGCTCCCTTTGAGGCACTTATATGTGGTGGTCAGTTTATCTTCTTTTACTACAAAGCAACGTTGATCGTTCATTCCTGCAGTGGCAAGGTTTGCAGAGATTCATGTGACAGTATGCAGTCATTCTGACTTATACCTGGTTTTTCCTTTCTCCCCATCCCCACAGCTCCTTATTAAGTAGACATCTAACATCCGCTGTATTAGGCAGAACATGAAGAGACCATTCTAAGGATATATATATAGAGAGAGAGAGAGCATATAGTACATACAGCCAGAAGTGTTCATATGATTTCATTAGCAGAAAATCAGGGGTGGTGGTGGCTGTTACTTGTTTCTAGAAATATCAGCAGAGACCAGCTGTGGTTGCAGAATAAAGAACAATCCAGGCATAGTGACGCACACCTTTAATCCCGGCATTTTGGAGGCAGAGACAGGAAGATCTCTGCAAGTTGGGGACCAGTCTGGCTTAGCGTATTCTTTATTCTGCAGCCACAGCTACATAAAACAAACAAAAAGAAACAAGAAGGAAAGAGAATAAAGTGCACTGCTCGCGCAGGCAGGGTAACCCTCAGCATAGGTGGTTAGTAGCTAATCTGTAGGCAGGTTAGTAACTGGGAAATTCTCTGTAAGCCAGCTTCTGATGGGACTCTGGGAAGTATTTGCATTTGGTGTAGAAATCCTGAAGACTGTTCTTTCTTACTTAGAATCATATATCAGAAGGGATACATGTAGAGAGGTAGATGGCAGCTGCCACTGCACACTCTGCTGTGCCCTGGACAGGTTTACTTTGTGAGGAACAAATAGCACTTCCTCATTCATTCTGTGAAATTTTGATCATCCTGTTCATCCGTGTGTGAACGGCAGAAAGCACACAATGGTTGACGTGTCTCTATGTTGGCACGCTCAGTGGGTCAGAACTCTCATGTGTGAATGGAACTAGTTATATCTTGTGGATTTAAGGTAGAGCCTGTGATTAGCTTCACAATTCTGACAGTTGAAACCGAAAAGGGACCAAAGCTCACAGAATTTGCCTAGTTGAAAAGTTAAATAACATTTCCTTGTGTTAAAGGCTGGTGTCACTAGTGAATAAGATGTCTTAAAAGCATACCAAAGACATGACAGTCCATACCCTCAGATTTCTGTAGGGAAAGTCCATTCGGGAAGATGGCGGAGGTTTTGCTAAGGCTGGAATCACTGGAAGCTCACCAGAACATCATTTTATATTGAAAGCGACTTTGAAGCTAACTTGGGCTTTGGTAGTTAAAGAGCCATCCCTCTGACCCTGGCTGGAAAACTGTTACAAACCCTCTCCCTTTGAAGGGGAAAGTCTGTGTATTTAACGACTGGTTCTCCTTATGCTTATCTGTGAGCACGAGGACCTCCTTACCCACCCCCAGCATTTCCTGGGGTGAATATTTGAGCACATGCTATGGTTGAAGTGATCAAGAGTATCTGAGCAGGGCACTGGGATGCTGAGTTGAAGAGACACTGGCGTACTTGTTGTTCATTGTATGAGAGTTGCTTAGGGTTGAGGGAGAACCAGAGAAAATGAGGGTAGAGGTTCAAGATGCATCATGGATGACAGAGCTTTTGATGTGTGGGAACTGGGCAAAAGGTGGGGCCGTTCCCTAAGCTAGGAATGTCGCCAGGACTGCATGACTCAGAATGAGAAGGCTGGTGTCAAACAACATTGAATTTTGAAGGTCATGGCATGCATCTCTGTGGGTATCTCTTAAGGGTGAGGGTGGAGCTCAGTGAGAGAGAGAGAGAGAGAGAGAGAGAGAGAGACAGACCAGTGGGAGAGAGTGTGCTGGGAGTTAGTGTCTGAGATCGATAGGATTGGCTTGTTTCAGGCTGAATTTGAGTGAGTGAAGAAAGTGGAAAAGTTTTCCACATTAAGTGGAGATGAGGATGGGGCTTGTAGGATGCATTCAGATGCCCAACAGGCACAGATCCATGATTTTGGAGTAGAATGGCAGCATCCTTTAATGGGAAATGTGAGATTTTTTGTGACCCTAGGCACATTGGTTTGAAAGCATCCCCAAGGCCTAGAGGACTTTGCTGAAGGTTGAGTTAGGATTGAGGAGGAGACTGGAAACTCAGTCAAAAGCGAGGATCCATGTCAGGTACCCAGGAGGCGTTGGTTGTCATGGGATGTGACTTCTGGTGAGTCTGGAGTTGTGGGAGGCAGATCAGATCGGGAGCCGTGAACCAAACACACATCACAGGTGGAAAGGCTCAGCAAGTGAATGATCACCTCATTGAGAACAGCCCGAGAAGCAGAAAATGAGCCGTTGTGTTAGCCATGCTTCGTGAAATAATTGTGTATTTTTTTATTTAGAGTTTAAAAAGTAGTGTGCATGTGTGTAATAGTCGAAACTAGTACTTGTATGACTGGCGGTCTAGAATTCACCTGTTGAAAATTATTTAAAAATAAGATCTACATTTTTTGGTCACTATTGCAGGCCTGTAATCTCATCTCTCAGGTAGCATAGCATTCATACTCGTAAAACACTGGCACCTCATTGTTGAAATTTACTAACTTGGCTCATTTATGGATTATGACTTTTGTAACTGGATTGGCCTGGAATGTTCTTGAATTGCCTAAAAACAGCAGAAACAGTCCTCTATACATTGAGAATTGGGAAGAATATAAAGTGCAGGTTTGGTTCTCTCTTTGTAAAAAGGAACAAGAACACAAAATAAAATATATTTAACATGTATTTCCCATGTGCCATGTGCCAATAAATCATGCTAATGCTGAGTAAAACATTCAGCCTTCACTGAACATGCACTTCCTCTGTGCAAGGTGATGATATCACCACGCTAGTTCAGAATTCTTCTACACGATGTAATAACTCCCGTTAGGTAACGAGGGAGGGAACATTCCTATGTGGCTTCCCGACTTGAGCGTGCAGTCCCAGAGAAGCACATCTGCATGGGCCGTGCCGCCAAAGTCTTCTCAGATCGTTACATCTCAACATCCTTGGACATGATTAAGGAGAAAGCAGTGATAATTGTTTTCCTCATGGAAAAATGAAAACAAAATTCTTCTGTGTACTATGTGGTCTGTCCATGCATGCAATTCTTTCCCGTGCTGTGATTAGCACAGACGCTTTAGGGAAGATGAATCGAATGGAGACAGGGCTTCAGGTTCAAATCCCAGCCATTTTAAGGCCAGTGTCTCTGCGGGGCAGAGGAGAAGAGGTAGGGAGGCCCCACCTTCATCTGCAACAGCAGACCTGGTAGTGTAGTGCCTGCCACACCAGCCTAGGAGGAGCTCTTCTGCCTGGGACTCTCAGATTGGCCATGCCCCTGCCTCTGTGGTAACTGGGAAGAATGAGAAACTTCCTGTTCAAGCTTGGTATTGCCCCAGTCTCCACTCTGCATTTGACCTCTTAGTTCTCTGTTGTGTTTATAGTCTCTTAAGAGTTTATCTGCAGAGGGGCTTTAAACCTCGTCAGCAGCCACCTACCTCTCATTTGATAGATAAGAAGCTGGCCTACAGACCAGAAGCATATCTCATTGCTCTGCTCTGGGACTCTGTTTCTGTTACAGAGGGGTTTGTGACTACACACACACACACACACACACACACACACACACTCCTTTTCCAGGTCTTGACTTGCTTCCTGTTCTTGCTCTCTTAGTTCCACACATTGCTCTGATGGCGAACATTTATCTATTAATGTTTGTTATTCCCAGCTGTGGAACTACTAGGCAGCCCCTGGTAAAGACACTTTGTGCCCTCGTCAGGTTGACAGCAGGTCAAGGACAACCCAGATCAAAGAGCTGGGAGAATGTACACCCTGGAGATCCATGTTCTCTCCCATCCCTCAATGGAAGGCTCTGAGAGAACAATGCACACTCACATCCTCTTTGTCACTCAGGGGAAGGGGTTCTCAGAACTGTACAAACAAGTAAAGTGCACATGACAACTTTACTAAAACGGAGCAAAGACTCATAGAATGTTTGTAGGCGGTTAGGTAAAGCATTACAGGGTATACTTAAAAACGAGAAGGCCACCATTTCCTTAGTCTTCGCATGAAATACTTGTTGGATCAGATTCTGCATAAGACTAATTATGACTTTTATTTCTGCTTTGTTTACATGGAGGCAGGGGAGGGGATCACATAAGTTGTTTTTAAGAGATCTCATTAGCAAAGAATGTAGAGTTTTTCATGCTGTTAAGTTTTGGTATAATACAAAAGCAGGTTAGCATTGTAGGTCTAGCATGCAGACCCACCTGCAGGGCAGCTTCTAATGGGTTGGCGTCAGGGTCACGTACATAGTTTTCTAGCATCTGCCACAAAACAGAGAAAGACTTATCAAAGTAATTGTGTCAAACAGAAGTTCAGTAGCTCATTACAAATCCAAGGATGAAAGCCCAAACTGTATCTTGTATGTTTTGTGACTTAGCATGCTGTTCTGCCCATGAAGATGTCTGTGAATCTGGGTCCTCTTGTTTCTCTTATGGTACCAGAACGAAGTCATTGTGCTAGCTCAGTTTGGGGGCCCTGGATTCTCTGCCTTTAGGGATTTTGTTGTAGTTGTTTGTTTATCTTTTAAAGATTGTAAAATTAGTGTGTTCTATATTTAAAATTTCATTGGAAGCTTTTAACTTGGACACAGATAAGTCAAATATAAAAGCCTGCTTGGAATTCAATTTTTTCACTTTTAAGAGAGGAAGCATATTTAGTAATATATTTAGCACAACAAGAAGAATTACAGTATCAAGGAAAATGGGATGTAAGGTCTTAGCACGTAGTGGACTTTTACCCTCCGAGCTTCCTTCCTTCCTTCCTTCCTTCCTTCCTTCCTAATGGTCTGATGCTTCCATTATATTTAGATATCTGACATCCATGTAACTGGAGAGTCAGAGGACATGTCTGCGAAAGAAAGGCTGCTCCTGTGGACACAGCAGGCAACAGAAGGCTATGCCGGGGTGCGGTGTGAAAACTTCACTACCTGCTGGAGAGATGGGAAACTATTCAATGCCATCATTCATAAATACAGGTACAGAATGTGTTCGGCCTTGTCGCATGCAAATACAAGTCATTCTTTCATTTCTGGCATTTTAAATCGCATGCTCCTGTTGAAGGGGCAGTGCATGTATGTAAGAGAGGAAAGGTCCAGATAAAATGAAAGACAGCACTGGTCCACAACTGAATTAGTACTCTAAACTGTAACACACACACACACACACACACACACACACACAGAGAGAGAGAGAGAGAGAGAGAGAGGAGAGAGAGAAACAGAGACAGACAGAGCAATTGAGTGGTGTCATATCTAGATTTTATATATACATATACATATATATATATATATATATATATATATATATATATATATATATATATATATACACACACACACACACACCTTAGCAGAAAGTAAGCTCAGATGCCTATAATCTGCAGGTCAGCAATCTAGTTTATCTACAGGTTACCCTGAGTAGACAGGCAAAGGTTCATAGTTCACAAACTTAACAAGGCATGAAACTCCAGGTCATGCCACTTTGTCATTCTGGGGGTGACTAGGCTGCAGACGTGGGGTTGGTGAAGAGTTTTCCTGTGAAAACTATGAAGTCTTGCTGTTACCAATGCAATGACAGTGAGTTTATAACAAGCATTGCTAAAAAAAAACACTGGTTAATTTGGTTCTCACAACATCTTTGTCATCCCTGGTTATATATGAAGCCGAGACACTGGGTAATATTTGCCTAGCCACAGACTAGTGAGCGGCACCCTTGGGATTCAAACGTGGCAGGCTGGCTCTCGAGTGTGTGCTTTTACTGTCGAACTAAAAATTAAACCCACATAAAATGTTCATTGACAACTCTGGGTTTAACCTTGGTTATTTTCTTTGATTGTCCAAAGATTGTGTCATATTGAAGAACCACATATATTTACAAATAGATTAAGTCTAAGCTATAAGCTTATGAAACTTAAAAAGGTATTGAGTATAATAAAAATCATACAAAATGAGTAATGAACTCTTCAGGTGACCACACTCAACAGCCCCTATGTTTAAGCGGTCTGATATTATGTCCTTCTGTTATGGAACACTCTTTAAACAGAGGTGAGTGCACGCACGTTCTGAATTAAGAAGAAAGCCTGGGTTCACTCGCCTGCCTTGCTCAGAGTTCAGACACTGAGTATCTCAATGCTGAGGGCACGTCCGCCGTTAGCCACCTGTCCCAGGCAGTCGAGACTGGGGCAGTGTGGAGCTCTTTCTCTGAATCTTTTTAGGTAGCATAGAAATGTTTTTTAGAGGCTAGCTTAAGAAATATCTGTATTGGCCCTGGTGGCACATACTTGGAATGTCAGCACTCAGGAAGCTGAGGCAGGAGGCTCATACATTTGAAACTACTTCGTGTTCCAGAGCAAAACCTTGTCTCTAAATAAATAGGTGGGAGGGAGGGTGGATGAGTGGGTGGGTGGGTAGGCAGGTAGATTAAACTCACTCACTGTCCTTGCTTTGGGTTAGAAATGGGATCTGTTTTTTAATTTATGTGCATGTGTGTTTTGGGTGTTTGTTCCTGTAGCACTAGCACACCCCGTGTTCTCGGGGTGGGGGTGAAAAGAGCGGGGGTTATAAACCGCTGTGTAATCAGTTCTCTGGAAGACATTAGCCTGCTCATAGCCATTGAGCCATCTCTCTTCAGCTCAGGAATGGGAATTGTAGTTTTTTCTTCACTAGAATTCCTGGTAGAATTGAAAATAGCAGCTCTAAATGCATGCAAGGTCTCTGTTGCTCAAGGTCTGTTGTAGGATCCCGTATCCCATAGTTGGTTTCTTGTATAAAAAGCCTTAATTCTGTAAGACTTATTTTAGAGTCTTTGGGCCTTTCTTAAGAAAACAGTTGAGTTCTTTTCTTCCAGTGAGTGTAAGAATTAAACAGCTAGGCTCAACTTGTACACATTTCTTACTTAATATCTTAATTCATTCCAAATGCAAGAGACCAAGTAATAAGCAAGGAAAATTTCACCTTACATGGGTTTGGGGTATTAACAACCATAGAAACTTAGGAGCAGTGTTTCATTTTATAGATGGTTTTACATAACTACTCCCATATGGTTTTAATGTATTTAAGTTTGCTGTGGAAACCTCTATTTAGTGGGGTTTTATCCTTTGTATTTATTTAGATAAGAAGCTGTACCTCTTATTGGATCTCATTTGGCTTCAGTAATGTTATCTGAGCTAGTAGGTGGGCCTGGTTTCTAAGCAAATGAGGACCTTTAGAGGTGGTGATATCAGGCTGCAGTAGCTAGGGGTGAATGGTTGCAGTGGCTGGGGGAGGCAGGCGGCTACAGTGGCTAGGGGAGGTGGCTGCAGTGGCTGGGGGAGGCGGCTGCAGTGTCTGGGGGAGGCAGGGTGGCTGCAGTGTCCAGAAAGCTGTAAGTTGTGTAGGTCAGCTTCTAAACGTCTTAGAAAGACTAGGGGTTAAAAATGAAAATATATACTATCTGTCATCACAAAGTAGGTAAGTATTACTTTACATAAGAGACTTATTAAAGCTTTCTTATAGAAGATCTCCTAAGGAAATAAAAGCAGAGTCCCTGCAGATTCAGTAGGTTTCTTTTTTTTTTTTTTTGGTTTTTCGAGACAGGGTTTCTCTGTATAGCCCTGGCTGTCCTGGAACTCACTTTGTAGACCAGGCTGGCCTCGAACTCAGAAATCCGCCTGCCTCTGCCTCCCGAGTGCTGGGATTAAAGGCGTGCGCCACCACGCCCGGCACAGTAGGTTTCTTTATTGCATTTGCAAATGCACTTGGGTTTTGTTGTCCATCAGCGCCCCCCCCCCCGGCACCCCCCCATCCCAATGCTCAAAATCTTGGATTCATACAAAGTGCATTGTGAGAAGCCATTGGTGGGGTGAATCACTTCAGAGAGCCTAACTCATGGAGACATATAGAATGTTTCCACTCATGGAGACATATAGAATGTTAACCACATAGATGATTGTCTAGGCTCCAGCAGAGATCTGCAGTAGAATATGCTAGTTTTAAAAAAATTAACCAGCTGAGCCATGCTGTGCCAAGCTGGGCATAAGCCTTTAATCCTGGCACTCAGGAGGCAGAGGCAGGTGGATCTCTGAGTTAGAGGCCAGCCTGGTCTACAAGACAGCCAAGGCTAGACAGAGTAACACCATCTCGAAAACCAACCAAACAAACAAACCTCATGAAACAGACTGTTGCCTTCATTTTTATCAATACTAAAACATGTTCAAATGCTAATTCATCTGCTTGCATCATATGCCTTTTAAGAAATAATGAATGTGACTGGTGTGATGTTGTCATTCCTGGGATAATTTCTGTATGCTGATTGTAGAGAAGGAAGTGTCCACCTGAACAGGGTGGTCCTGTGTCCTTAATGATTCATGAGAGTTAGCAAAGATTCAGAAAGTGCTCGTGAGCTGGAAAGGAGCCGTGCGTTTGTAACTGCCAAACAAAGGCCTTCGTTTCTCTGTCAATCACTGAGACACAATATTAATGGCTGAACTTAGAGTTAGCTAACAATGAAAATCATGTAATATAGCCAGACCTACTAAAATAAAAATTAAAGCATATTATAATACTTAGCTTAAGTAAGAGCAAAATCACAAATTCTATAGTGTTAATAGGTCCCATTACCCAAGAGCAATAGAGAGCCTGGCTTATGGTCCAGGTAATAACAAGAAAATAGGGAGATTATAAAGAACAGTTCTTGGGGCTTGTTTAAATAGGTCATGGATAAATTAATTTCCCCCAATTAAATCTTACTAGATGTTGCTGCTGTTCCCAGCTCCTTTAAGGAACCTCTGCTTGTTCTGTTTAGTTTTCATGGAAAGAGTTCACATGATGAAAACACCATGTGCCTGCTTGTTTCATCTGTTCAGTTAACATAAGTTCGATGCTCTTTGATCTATAATAAAAGTCTTTTCACGGAAAACAGTGAGTGAGAGGTTTTCAGTGTGCCTCGCTGCAAATAAGCTCAGAACTTTGTTCTTCAAAAGAATAATCAGGAAGGCTGGATTTGATGCCTTTAAATGAAGAGTGTCAGAGAAGCGAAGCATCTGATGAGTCAGAGGATGAGGGAGAAATGGCAAAGAGCTGAGAGCCAGGGCGCCCAGAAGCTTTCTCTGAGCAGGATGAGAGCCAGGTGGAGGTAGCGGAGGTCCCTGTGGACATTGCTTCATGCTCTTGAGAGGTGGAGATTCCAGGAGCACTTCAGGTGCTTCTGCCCTAAGTCTGCTCACAGGTCTCTGACCAAGAGAGATAAAGCTCTGACTGTGAGCTTGAAGTTCTGCTCCTGAGCCAATTGGTTAGCCTCTCCAAGTGGGAGCTTTCCCCAGACCTCCTGAAAACCGGGTTCCAAACAGCTGCACTGGCCGGCATCAGTGTGAAGATGCAGCTGCCTGCACACTAGAGTGAACTTGAATCTGTAGACCAGAAAGAGCATGGAGAAGGACAACGGGCCCTGAGACCCTGCAAGATGATGTGGGAAACCCCAGGATCTCAGGACCAGAAAGCTGAGGGTGGGGGGTACACTTCCAGGAGAGGTTATTTCTGCTAACTAGTTTCTGCCTGTCCGCTCTTGTCTTTAATTTACCGATTCATTCACTTCAGTCCCAGTTAATTCTCTGCATTCTTTCCATGGGCTTGCTTTAAATATATTAGCCAATTAACATTGGAAATTTTAGGCAATACTTTGCGAGCACATGCCCTTTAAACTATTTTCTAATTAAGGAGGACATAGTTTAGTATTAATTATTTTGTTCATAATTTGCATTGAAATCAGGGACACTGTGCTTCGCCATATGAAAAACTTAACAATCTTTTAATTGGGTAACTTTCCCCAGAAGGCTGTGGTCAGTCTTCTTGTTTAATCATGTGACCTGCAGGCTGGTGACTCACACTGAGTCCTTGATTCAGTCAGTTCTTAGCAGCTCAACTGGGTTGGACTGGTTTAATAGTGGGAGGAGGCCCTTCAGGGTTTGAAATGTTCTCACAGGAAGGTGTGTGAGTGTTGGCTGGGTAGTTCTGTCCCTCAGTCCTCGGGCTGCAGAGTCTGGATCCATGAGGGTGTGTGTACATGTGTGCACTCACCTGCGTATTATAGGGTCCGGTTCCTGTGGCCATAAGCACTGGTGGCTACTAATCTAAAACAAAGCAACAACCAAAACAGTGCTTCATTTTACAAAGGCAATCAAATGGTTTGTTTACAAAAGAAGCCCAGAATGGTTGCACTCAGAAGGAATTGGTCCCTGGTAACTATCAACACATTTAAAGCTGGAAAAGAGCCAGTGTGCACTGCATTGAAGAGAATAAGGAATATGGCTAGGTGGTATGCGTCTGGTTGCCATTTTTATTGCATCTATTTTTACACTTAATTGGGGGGAGGGTACACTTTGGCAAATAAGCATCAGAGGAAATGCCAGCCTGTTTTGCTTGGTTTTTGTTCCTGATCCTCTTGCCCAGACGAGTTCACAGACTTGCTGGGTGCTGAGCCTTCCCTTAGGAAGGAAAATGGATACTTACTGACACAAAGAAAGCTGTTACCGTTGTTCTCCTGCTTCCATTCTTGAGGGAGAACACCTCAGTGTTCATTGCCTTATTGGGAGGGTTGCCAGTGCAGCTGCCCTTGTGGCAACAGGATGAGCCTGGGCAGGCTCAAGCAGACACTCCCTGCCAAGGTCCCTTTCCCTTCCATAGTACCCTGTTCTATGATTGGAGCATAGTTTATTTAAAATGCATAATTGGTGGACACCTTTGTTGTTGTTTTTTTTCCCCATCGAAATGTTGAATTTAACTTTGTGTTATGTGTGGATGTGTGAATCTCTGTAGAATAAGGTCCTTGGACTGTGGCATTTCCCTTCCATGAGGCTTTTGAGAAATGAATATTTCCCAGTTTAATTGTGTTCTGCTAGGTCTACTTATCTTTTTCCTGTTCTAAACTTTACCCTTTTACTCACTGAATTATTTACAATTGTTACTTAAAAACACATCTAAGCTGAAATCATAGACATATTTTTCTGTAGTTAATGTACAAAGTGTTCATCAAAACACCAGTTATACCATGAGTTGAGGGAGGAAGGTGAATTAGCTAGGCAGGTTTTCCAGTGACGTGATGACTTCGGACATTGCAGTGCTGTTACTGGGGAGGGGCTTGGTGGGTAAAAGTGTTTGCTGCGAAAGCAACATGCCCTGAGTTCAAATCCCCAGTACCCACATATAACTGAGGCATGGCTGCATGTGCCCAGTATGTGCCCAGTAACCCCAGGGTTATGGGATGGAGATAGGGGATCCTGGCAGAATGCTGCATTCAGCTTAATGAGAGTCTCATAAAATGCAACATTTCCTCCCCAGCATGCCAAATTAACACACACACACACACACAGAGAGAGAGAGAGAGAGAGAGAGAGAGAGAGAGAGAGAGAGAGAATATGCTGAGATTCAGGCAGCCTGTGACCAGCTCTGATCCCCTTTCTCCATGTGACCTGCTGTTGAGCCTGTAACAGTAGAGCAGTGATGGAGAGCCAGGGACGGATGCTGCCTCTCCCGTCTCCATCCTGCTTCCTTCCCTTCAGCATCCTCTTACACCAGAGGAGCCGGAAGCGGGCATGTGTATCCTTCCCTAAGGATAGGATTTGTTTATTTGTTTCCAAAACTCTTTGATTTTTCTGACTTGTTTATAGGTTCATATTCTCATCTTACCATGTGATATGAAGTAGTTTAACGTGTTAATTTTAGCAGAATGAAAATAAAAGGCTTCTCATGGATAAGTGGATATTATCCCAGAAATTCAGAATACCCAAGATACAATTCACAGACCACATGAAGCTTAAGAAGAAGGAAGTGTGGATGTTTCAGTCCTTCTTGGAAGGGGGAACAAAATACCCATGGGAGGAAATACAAAGTGTGGAGCAGAGACTGAAGGAAAGGACATCCAGAGACTGCCCCACCTGGGGATCCATCCCATATACAGTCACCAAACCCAGACACTATTGTGGATGCCAACAAGAGCTTGCTGACAGAAGCCTGATATAGCTGTCTCCTGAGAGGCTCTGCCAGTGCCTGACAACGACAGAGGTGGATGCTCTCAGCCAGCCATTGGACTGAGCACAGGGTCCCCAATGGAGGAGTTAGTTAGAGAAAGAAGTGAAGGAGCTGAAGGGGTTTGCAGCCCCATAGGAGGAAAAATAATATGAACCAACCAGTACCCTCAAAGCGCACAGGGGCTAAACCACTAACCAAAGAGTATACATGGAGGGACCCATGGCTCCAGCCCCATAAGTAGCAGATGGCCTAGTTGGGCGTCAGTGGGAGAAGAGGCCCTTGGTCCTGAGAAGGCTCTATGCCCCAGTGTAGAGGAATGCCAGGGCCTGGAAGCAAGAGTAGGAGGGTTGGTGAGTAGGGGGAGGGAGGAGGGGATAGGGGGTTTTGGAGAGGAAACCAGGAAAGGGGATAGCATTTGAAATGTAAATAAAGAAAATATCTAATTAAAAAAAAAAAGAAAATAAGTAAATTCTCACCTTCCTGTTTGGGGAAAGTTTGCAGTTTTTTAGTCTCTTGCAGATTAAGGATTTTTGTTTTGTTTTGTTTTGTTTTTCAAATTTTACTCAAGACAGTTGACTTACATGTGGGTGCTTAGAAGGAGATCGCTCTGTGTTGAAGCCAGTGGCTTCCTCTGGACCTGTTCAGGTTAGGAGGCAGCTATGCAGGGAGTTGTTTGTAAGCTGAAAGCCAGAATTCTTTAATTACTTTGTAATTATTACAATAGTTATATTTTCATCCTGAAGTACTAACAAAGCTTACACTAAATACAGTGCTGCTAATCTTTGCTCTGCCTTGTTAACAGAGAAGTACTCTGTAGGGTTAAGAAAGGAAGAACATTTGAAATAAACTCAGACGCCTCATTTTGAGAACAAGAGGAAATTATCTTCATACCCTGTTTGCCACTTAGTAGTTCTTGGCTTTGAGATTGTCTCATTAATATGTGTGTCCAAATATGAGCATAAAGGGGTGCCAACGCCCTGTTACATAACTGTGTGTGATTCTTCTGCAAGCCTGTATTTTCTGCTGGGGGACAGGGGAGGAGACAGCTATATAGACCTTTGGGGGGGGGGGGAGATGCTTGCTACACCAATAAGAACAGTTAGAGAATGTGAAGTCTGAACATGATCTGACCCAAACAGTCATCTTCAGGAATTTGTTATGGTAACTGCTGTGCTGTCATGGGAGATGTGAGGCATAGGGAACGCATGTTCTTACTGTGTGATCTGTTGAAAAGAGGACAGACGTTATGCAACATAGGCTGCTACACGTGCCATTGTGGAGTTTGTGTTGAGCCTGGCCTCTGGGTAACTGGAGTGGGGTTTTCTTTGTCTTTATATTAAAACTTCCACTGGGTAAATCCCTTCATCATTTTCTACAAACTGCTGAGCACTTGGCTTTCCTAGGAAAGCCTGCTCCTGCAGGAGCCCAGCTGTCTGCCCTGTCTGTGCTTGTCCTTAGGCAGTGATGCATGCTGTGGAATGTCACAGGTCGGGGTAGAGCCGGAGTGGACGCACGCTGAGGTGTCTGACTTTGGGTCTCTCTGATGTCGTCTGTCCTTTGTCCCCTCATCTCTCTTTACCCTTAACAGATGAGCGGGTGTCTCCTCTCATGGAAAATGGGTGTCAGCAGGTATAAAGACTTCCTTCTCCATCCTGGATGCACACCCATCTCCTTGCATCCAGCTCCATCGCTTGTGCTCCAGTGCAGCACAGCCATCCTCTTCCACCCATCTGAAGACCCCGGCTGCTGTGTGCTCAGTGGTGGTGCTGATGCTGCGATGCTCTAGGAGCTGACCCTCTTCTCTGCCTTTCCCCTTCACCTCCTTTCTCCTTGGCGTCCTGCTTTTCTCTTCCAGAGATCTTCCCTGTTGGATTTTAAGCATGTTGGTTGTTTCTATTAATTAAAGGATCAATAGATATATTCTTCACAACCCCATGATTTTGTGTGTTCGTGAGTGCACACAGCAGCACGCTGGTGCCTGCGGGTGGGCGGGACTGCTTTTTCCCATTCTCTTTTTGGCAGAGGTGTCTGCCTTCATTTCTTGTCTTGATGCTTATTTCTCAACCATGCTGTGCTCTGGTTCTAACTCCACCATCCAGTCAAACCCTTGCAAGGGCTTGGGTGACATCCATGTGGCTCAGTCTGGGCACTTGCAGGTCTCTGGTCTTACTGGAACACATTTGGCCTCTTGAACATTCATTTCTTCTCTCTTAGCTGCCGTATTTGGAGTGAGTGTTTAACCAGTGTGGTCCAGCTTTCTCCCGTCCCTCTCTTGCTCAGCCATATTTACAACTTTTAGTTGCTATACAACCTGTGTTAGGAGCACACTGCTGTGGGTCTGACCTTCTTCTGATCCCTGTTCCTTTCCCCATTGCCATCATTTTAAATTTCCTTGTCTGATCTCAGATCTGATCATTTAATATTTCAGTTGCTTTCTGTAGTTCTTAGGGGGGAAAGTTTGCAATCCTATAAGAAGTTCCCTTGAGGGGGCTGGTGAGATGGCTCATCGGGTAAGAGCACCCGACTGCTCTTCCGAAGGTGATAAGTTCAAATCCCAGCATCCACATGGTGGCTCACAACCATCCGTAACGAGAGCTGGCGCCCTCTTCTGGAGTGTCTGAAGACAGCTACAGTGTACTTACATATAATAAATAAAATAAATCTTAAAAAAAAAAAAAAGAAGTTCCCTTGAATCCGCCTCATTTTGGCCCCTTGCTAATGCCAGCTCAGATAACAGGTAAGTTTTCCAGTGTTCTCACAGCCAGGTGAGGCCTCCTGGTGTGCTCTATGCTCTCCATATACCCAGTGTTCTCAGCCTCTTGTTGCTTGGAATGTGGTAGATGCCTGTTAAATACTGTATACATGAAGGAATAGACTTGGTGCTTTGTTGGTTGGGACAAGTTATGTATGCATATACCCAAAGCATCCAGTTACCTCTTAGCCTGTGCACGGTATTCTTCGTGTCTGGGTTTACAGTTTCTTTCTCATACATCACCCTGAGATCAGCCCACATGGGTTCTTGAGCTCTGTCCCAGCAGCAGCTGGGAATCCCCTCCCAGGGCCAACACATTTCCCAGTGCTCCATAGGTATAGTTGGAATTCTAGATGATTTTGTTCAAGCTTCTTTGTTGTTTGTTGTAACTCCTGATTTCTAGTTGAAGTAAAAAGAGCTGTGCAGGATTTGTATCCCAAGAGAGAAGAGAGCAAGTCAGGATGAGATCACAGGACACCTGTCGTTTCTGTTATTGGTATTGCTTTCCCTTAAGACTAAACTGTGATAAGACACTCATACAATGTCCCATGGCAGTACATTGTCATGTATCATTGTCCTGTATGAGCCCCTTGTTTCTATTGCAGTGATAAGAACCTTGACAGAAAGCGGCTGTGTAGAGAAAAGGCCAATTGAGCATCCATGCCTAGATTGTAGCCCAGCGTTTCAGGGGAATCCCAGTGGCAGGATCTTGAGAGTCACATCACATCTGTAGTCAGGAGCAGAAGGAGTAAGTGCAGATGTTTCTGCTCACCTTGTTTTCCTTACTCCTACATAATCTAGGACCCAAACTCAGGGAATGGGACTATATCTCCTTAAGCTGGGCTTTTCAATCAGTTAAGGCAATAAAGACAATTCCCCACTGATACGCCTGCAGTCCAACCCAATCTGCACTTTGTTCCCAAGGATTCTAATTATATCAAGGTGACAGAGTAACCATCATAACTCTACTCCTTGTCAACTTGGCAAACAAAACATCACTTTAAGCTATAATCTTACACCCTTTATCCCCAAATTCTCATCTTTTTTTTTATAAGAAGTAGTTCACCTTTTAAAGTCTCCTCTCATAACTGTGAGGTCCTCTTAACGAAAACAAGTTAAAGATGTCCAAAGTATAATAGCACAGAGTAAATATTTCTTATTCCAAAAATGGAAGAATGGGGACATGGGAACAGTAAGGTCAAAACAAACCTAAAATCAAGAAGTGCAAATGCCTGCACAAAACTCCATTATTGGTTGGCATCTGGGGCTTATAGTATAGGGCCTTGGAGGGCTTGGTAACTACCTCTGTGGCTCTGCCCACCTGCGGCATACATTGTGTTTGTTTAGGCTTAGGTGGGCTCCATTCTGAAACACCTGTAGTTCTGAATTCACACAGCCCTGGCATCTCCAGTTCTTGGAGTACCCATTCCAAGATAAGCTTTACCTTCACGGCTTCCTGTCATAATCTCTCAGGGACTCCCAACTGCTTCAGGCTTTGGCTGCAGCCACATTCAGTCTTGTATCCTTTGTGCCTTTAGAATGCATGTGCACCAAGTAACTGTTCTTCCCCCAGCTGCCTGTAGCCAGTTTCCGTTGAGACAGGAAATTGCTCCAGTGTCTTATCACCTCAGATGGCTGTGCTTTAGCTGCTGTGGTTTTCGTTTGTTTGTTTGTTTTAATTCAAACATAAAAATTGGTCCTGTTCTACAGACTTAATCTTACCATTAATAATCTTACTATGTGCTTGAGAGTTAGATCAGTCAGCATCCCTCTCCATTGTATCTCCGCTTCTGGAGTCAAACAAAAAAGATAAACTGAAAATATTTAAAAACAAAACAAGGGGCTGGTGAGATGGCTCAGCGGGTAAGAGCACCGGACTGCTCTTCTGAAGGTGATAAGTTCAAATCCCAGCATCCACATGGTGGCTCACAACCATCCGTAACGAGATCTGGCGCCCTCTTCTGGAGTGTCTGAAGACAGCTACAGTGTACTTACATATAATAAATAAAATAAATATTAAAACAACAACAACAACAACAAAAACCAGCCTCAGCCTGGAGAGATAGCTCAGTAGTTAAGAGCACTGACTGCTCTTCCAGAGGTCCTGAGTTCAGTTCCCAGCAACCACATGGTGGCTCATAACCATCTGTAATGGGGATCTGATGCCCTCTTCTGGTGTGTCTGAAGACAGCTACAGTGTACTCATATATACAAAATAAATAAATAAATAAATCTTTTTTAAAAAGTTGTTGTTTTTTTGTTTTTAAAACAGCCTCTTGTGTTGTATGAAAAGGAGAAAGTAATAGGCCCCCTTATTACTTGTATATATTTGCATTTCTACTGTGAGTTTTTGTGCTAATAAAAAATGTTTGAGAGGCTTCCTTAAATTATCTATCTGATATTTTTATTTCTTAGTTAAGGAGAATAAAGTGATTCTACTTTAAAGAAATAAAATGAAAGTTTTAAGAAATATTGTCACTTCAAAGGAAAATTAAATTTATTAGAGATGCTAACATGGTTTAGTTCTCAGCCCTCAGATAAGAATCACACACTGAGAAAGCTAGGGCCGATGGTTCAGGCCTCTCAATCAGGAGGTAACAGCACAGGATGCTCAGAAGATCATAATCTGATTCATAGAGAGTAGAATTGAAGGCCAGCTCAGGCTAAAACTCATGGTAGAAAAAAAGCTATACCAATGATCTCAACAAAAGAAAAGTTAGAACCCTAATCCGAATTGAATAGTGTTCTGTGAGAGACTTTCTCCTGGGGAGAGGACGCACAAGCATGCATACACATGCACACTCCGGGGCTACCAACAGGAGTAAGAGTGAGGGATTGCTTAACCAAGGCAGGAATGAGTCAGACAGCTGCATCACAGATGCATGCCCAGGTTAGCATCGGTGGCAACTCAACAAAGCTGGGACCTGGAGCATGCAGAAAGACATACAAACAGCTCAGCGGGTCAGAGGGTACCTTTCAGCAGCTTGGCTGGTCAGCATCCACTTCCGGTACCTCAGCTGTTAGGTTCCTTTAGTTACTCTTCCTGTTTGTGAATCCCTGGGGAGGGAGGAGAGTAGTGCTTTTGGTTGGTTTCAGGACTTTCTGAGACTTCTGTGTTGTTTGCTTCCTGAGTCTTATGGAGCCTCCTTTAGAGCTTCCTGGGTCTTAATGAGCTTCAGAGGAAATTGCTATACACAGAGAAAGGCTTGGTTATATCTATTTAATAATTCTCCACAGCATCCCAGCTAATTCTTATGAGTTAATGTATGAATCATTAAGTATCTAGAGTCTGGAAAGTAATACTGGGATTATTCCCCACCCAAGGAATAGTCTCTTGTGGAATTTTAGTGTTCTGATAGCTTTTGACTGTTACTATGGAGATATTTTTAAATTATATAATATCTGTCTATACCTACATGTATATAAGTCATGTGTATGTATGTGAACATATGTGTGTGATTTAAACATTTTTGTCCAAAGTGAGTGCTTTTTAAAAATAGGTACTCTATAGACTATTAAATATTAATTTAATTCAAAACATACACTTACAGCAATAGCTATTTCTTCTTTTTAAAAATTCTGTTACTGTGATTAACAATGTGGGCAAAAGCAACTTGAGAAGGAAAGGGTTTATTTCATCTTATATTCTACAGTCCAGTATTGAGAGAACTCAGGAAAGGAACTTAAGAAGAGGCCATAGAGGAACACTGCTCACTGGTTTGCCCTCTGTGGCTTGCTCAGCTTAACTTCAGCTAGGACCACCTGCCAGGGATGGTACAGCCATAATAGGCTGTGTCCTAGTAGGCTGCCTCTTCCCATATAAATCATTGATCGAGAAAATAACTCCCTCTGTCTTACTTACAGGCCAGTCTTAATGGAGGTGATTCTTCAGTTGACATTACCCATTGCCCTGATGACACTAGCTTGTGTAAAAACAAAATAAAAACAAACAAAAAACCTGATCAGCACACTCTTTCAAAAATACATTTTTACTTTATATTTTTATAATATATTATGCCTACTAAGAATGTACAGAAGTGGTGTGCCCTTGTTTTTGAGACAGGGTCTATGTTGCCCACGACCGGATCTTGATACATGTATCTGGTCCGACCGAAACATGTTCTGTAGACAGATAGAAACTAAGACTTACGACCTTTAGTTCAACACGTGGTGGTGTACACTGTCCAAATGTGAAAGACCGGTGTCAAGATTCCTGAAATACAGGAATACTAGAATATAAAAGTTAAATTTTAAATACATTAAAAGAACATGGGGGCACTTGTAATCATTTCTGAAAGAAAAGATGGGTTGTGGTGTTTTTAAAAGGTAGAAAGCATGTAAAAATCAAACTAAGAAAAACAATCGAGAGCTATCAGTAAAAATGCTTTTCTACAAAAAGTCTAGCATATATTTTTGCCAGAGTGCATTATGTGAACAAGAAAACGTGTCTATAAAATAGGGAAACAATAGTAACTAAGGCTAGTGTCGTCAAGCAGATGTAGGAACACGCTGCCTTCGTGCATCTGCAGTGTGGGCTCATGCTCTTTTCATACTTAAACCAGGCTGTGAGTAAAATTCCCGATAACATTCCACGAAAGTGAGATGTGAGCTTTACGATGGGGATAAATATCTTCAGTAAGAGGGAACCATCTGAATTGTGTGTATAGCATGCATTTGCATGTGTGCATAATGTGTGTGGTATACAGGTGTGTGCTCATGTATCTTCTGTTGCGCCAATACTGCCTTGATACAAGATCTCTCCTGAGGACCACCATTTTGAAGCTCACCATTTTCACAGGCTGGCCAAACTGTCCCACCAAGCTCTTGGGGGCCATCTCTCTCTGCCACCCAATGCTGAGATTATAGAGGCACAAAGCCACATCCAGCTTTTTAGATGACTGCTTGAGGTTTGAACACAAAACATTCATGGTTACATCTGCGGCATCTCTCTAGTCCCAAATAGATGGAAATTTAAAGACTGTGTTATCCCAGTTAGATTATCAAGGGTGGAAGCGGTAGACACTCAGAGCAGCGCACAAGTCCCCGGGTGCTTCAGGCAGAGCAGTGGAAGGCCACTGGAAGAGGAGAAGGGGCCAGCCAAGCCAGGCAGCAGTGTAAGAAAGACTCCTTAGGGTCTTTGGTTTTCCCAGTACCTTTTGATTTTTTTCCCCCCTTTACAGTTTTTTTCTTAACTAATTTGTTTTATCTGTTGAAAACTTTGGCCAGGAGACATCCACTCCAGTTGCTGTTGTGGTAACGTTGTTCAACTCAAGACAGAAGAGGGGCTCATTCAGAGTCCCTGTGCTGTGCAGCTGTCTCTCTTCTGAAATGACCTCATCCTGAAAGAAGTTTTGTGTTTTATTCTCTTGGTCAGAAAATCTTCCTTCTTCAATGACTTTATTCATTCCCCTTGTGATTACTCAGTGTTTATGCTCCTTGCTAATGGCGGCCTTCTCACAATAACATGCTGTCTCTTGCCGGGAGGTTGGCAGTCTCAGAAGGTCTGGGTCTTATTTCTCTAGGAAGTTTGAACAGTTTTCTATTGGAAGAAATTTAGACATTTGGTCTAGACTTTTATACATATCTGTTTAGTATTCTTGACATAAGTAGATGTCCTGGGTCTGTCAATTAAATAAATAAATAAATATATATATATATATTTACGTGTGTGTGTGTGTGTGTGTGTGTGTGTGTGTGTGTGTGTGTGTGTGTGTGTGTAGAGAGAGAGCTGTCTTTACCTCTCGAACTGTTACTGGTGAATGTTGATCACACTGGTGGGTGTGGAAGCCAGTGAGGTGTTTGTGATGATTTTCTGGCCTGTGGACAAATAGGAAGTAGAGAAAATTTCCATTTCATGAACACTTCCTTCTAAGACCTAATAAAAGTACATGTAGATTGGTGAGATGGGGGGGGGGCAGAATCCTGCCTTTTCTTTAGGTTAAAAAAAGAGCAAGCAAGCAAACCAACGAAAGTACGCAGTTGTGCTTAATTTTCTTCCCAAGATCGGTGATGTACTTTAAGGGAGTTTTTTGTGCATGTGACTGCTATACAGAGCGCTTACTGCTCATTCCTCCCATATGTACACCCACAGCACACAGAGGACCCGCTATTTGTGTGTGTGTGGGGGGTAATGTTGAGCAAACCTGAGAGCCTGTGGGATGACAGAGAGGTCTCCTCTATAGAGGGAAGTTCTAAAGAGATTTTAGTGGATAGGTGCAGCAGAGAGTTGAGTGGTGGGTCCTGCAGATGCTGGGGGAGGGGTGGGTGCTGCCGAGACTGGGGAAGCATTTATTTATTTATTTATTTATTTTTAATTTTATTNAAGCAGATATCCTACATATCAGATATCCTACATTGCAGATATTTACATTACAGTTCACAATAGTAGCATGATTACAGTTATGAAGTAGCAGTGAATATATTTTATGCTTGGGGATCACTCCAACATGAGGAACTGTATTAAAGGGCCACAGCATTTGAGAGGCTGGAACCCACTGGCTTAAAGGAAGCCTCAGTTTTAATATGGGTGTGGTACTAGTACTTGCAGATGCTATAACTTAGGTGGCTAACCCAGGCAGGTGTCAGGTTGAATTGGCACGTATGAAACTTAACACACTGTACTTTTTCCTAGGCCGGACCTGATAGACATGAATACTGTTGCTGTTCAAAGCAACCTTGCAAATTTAGAGCATGCTTTTTATGTAGCTGAAAAAATCGGTGTTATCAGACTTCTGGACCCTGAAGGTGAGTTGTTTTCTTGACTCTTACCTGTGCTGGCACAAACATCTCATCAGAACTCACCTTGGCATCGTGAAATAACTCATTTCTGTTGCTGCTTATAGATGTCGATGTCTCTTCCCCGGACGAGAAGTCGGTGATAACCTATGTGTCCTCCCTTTATGATGCATTTCCCAAAGTTCCCGAAGGTGGCGAAGGCATTGGTGCAAATGTGAGTGTTGCCTTTTCTGCACTTGAAGCTTTCGGTTCATTGATGACCCGAATTTCTTGATAATTATAGTGCAGGATTTTAAAAACGAGATTTTAAATGCCATTTGATTATTTGGGTTAATGTGCTATTCTGATTGCATGTATATCTCACAGTGTTGCTATACCATTGAAATTGAAATGTAACTGAAAAACAGTCCTTGTGTCTCGAATAAAGGTATTGACTTGAGAGTCACAGCACATCTCTGAGCAACAGTTAGGGGTCACTGTAGTGTAAGGATTCCCCTTTTTACTTGGCTGCCCCTTCAGAACCGCTGGCTCTTTGATCCTTCTGCATAGCTAGACTGTCCCACTCTAGAACACACTTTAGAGTTGACTCAGAAGACCCTGAAACATACTGATGGCTGTTTTCTGACTTACAGGTGAAGCCTAGGTGCAGGTCTCTGCATTTGACTGGGTGGCCAAAGCTAGGTTCCTGACACACAGCTTTAGTTCTTGGGAGTTCACTAGATAGCATTTCTCACAGGCTTGTGACATTTAACCAAGCTGTGCACCTTGACATGACCACGCTAAGCAAACGCTATGCCTAGAAGTGAACAGGAAGCTGTCCGTGTTCCTGTGAGAGCCACGCCTCTTCCTTCTCATGGATGATAGAGACGAAGATCTATAGATACACGTGCAGTGCTTGGAAGCCTAGTGCTTTCTTTTCCAATGGCTTATGTCTCTGCTCTGCAGTATTATTTCTAGGTTTATTTTTCTCCTCTGCCCCTTGCCTTTCCTGTGAAGATTGTAACCTTTTGGGTCTCCGTGCAGTGTGTTCCTGTTTCTCCTCTCTTAGCTCCTGCCACAGAATGGTCCCTACAGCTCCACTCCTTTATCTTCTTGCTTCGTGTCACCCCTTCTTTCTTCCTGTAGACCTGGCTTTGAGCACTTATGATTTTCATTTCCATTTTTCCATTAACTCTTCACATGCCAAAGTAATCATCCTAGCCCGTCATCAGTGTTGCCGTTCACAGGCTATGTGGTAAAAATCCGTGCACATGTTTCAGGAGTCAGAACTGCCTTTTGATTATCATTATTGACAATCCCGCCTGCTGCTCTGTAGTATTACCCGATCACTTAGAGGCAGAGCATTTCTGTATGGGTGCCATGCCTTCTAGGACTCATGTCTCCTCACACTCTGCCTACACCCTGCTTCGGCCGTAGGAATACTCACTGCCTGTTACGGTAGAGCTCAGAGCCCAGCCTTCTCGAGAGGCCTCTGGCGACCAAGGCACACATGGATCCCGATTCTTCCCTCCAGTTTTTAGCCTGTGCTGCCTGTTTCTGCCATTCAAACACTTGAGTAGATACTGCTCCCCAGCGCTCTTTCATGAGTCAGACAGTAACTCCTGGCCACAGGTGCTATGCCTTAAAAGTTTTGATTTTTATTATATAACATCTAGTGTAGTTATGCTATCTCTAAGCGTCTTCAGAAACTTAATTATATAATAGTTCACTCCCTTGTAAAAGAGTTTGTTTAATGAGTATTTGAAAATCCCACCATTTCTTATCTGGTCCCCACATCTATAACTGTGTTGAGCATCAAAGGCTGGGGGATTTAAATGCTCAGCGGTTGGCAGAGATGTTGTAGCCTGGCTTCTGTAAATCGTTGCTCCCCTTAAGTTGAGCTCTGGAAACCTCTCAGGTCACAGCATTCTTTTTGAAGCCCCAGAAGCCACTTGAGTGCAGTAACCCAGACAACTACTATCTCTGGACCAGAATTGGCATTCACTGGGACTGGGTTAGTGGCCAGATGTTAATAGCACATTTTAAATTGTGTTTGTGTAGAAAGTATTGTAGCCGGGCAGAAACTAAGAGAATAGTCACCTGGTTTTCTCTGTCAAGCTTCGTGACACCTGGCCTCTTAGGAATATGTCTAATAAGTTGTGTTGCAGAAGAGTGTTCTTATCCATAGATACAAGCCTTTCCTGCTGTCTTGTCATCTAGGATGTTGAAGTCAAATGGATCGAATACCAGAATATGGTGAACTACCTCATCCAGTGGATTAGACACCACGTGGTCACAATGTCCGAGAGAACATTTCCTAACAACCCTCTAGAATTAAAGGTTGGTATATTGCAGACATCCCAAGGGGTTGGTTTGATGGGAAACTTTAAACTAATGCTAGGTTAACCCCATAATCTTAGAGTTCAAGATAAGTTACTATTGGCAAGCTAAACATTTTTACTAGGGAAATTTTTATTACCCATTTTCTAGGGTAAATAGAAAAATATTAATAATTTAAAAATATAGCAACAACATCTTTAAGAATGTATTCCCCAAGATTTAATTTGTTGAGAATTGAAGGTATAATTTGAGCGATTCTGAAACTAACGTTGTCAGATTGTACTTGAGTGAGAAATGCTAAGAGTTCACAGGATGCTGAAACAGGAGAGTCCCAGGAAGCTCACATACACGCAGCCCCAGTCAGGAGCTTGCATCTCTGCCTGCCTGGGGGCTTCTTTTGTACAGTATAAGCCACATCCTGCATGTTATGAATTTTAAATACAGATCCATCTAGAGTGCAAGTAAATTTACCATTGATTGTCATAGGCAGGTGTTAGCGGTCAGGATTTGGAAAACCTTTGCTAATCATGTGGCCTTAGACACAATCATTGAGGAAGAGATGTCACAGTGGTATAAAGGGATCAAGAATGCATCGCTTATCAAAGACTAAACTGTGTCATTTTATACATTTGTATTTGAACTAGCAAAAGACATTTAATTTTTCACAAACCACTAATCTGACTGACTACAGAGTAGCCTTAATTTTGACTTAATAAGCTTTGTTTTAACTCTGACAGTAATCTCAGAAACTGTCATGACACAGCATAGGCCCCATGAAGGCTCTTTGTTATGCTCACATCTGTTCAGAACATCTGTAGTGTGGCACTTCTCATTGCCTCGGCGAATCTGTCCTTGGCACAGAGTTACTGGTATTTGTTGAATAATAATAAGACCTTTTAAATAGGGTCTTTTCTTTGTAAGGCGCCTTCCTTGTGGATATGAACTATTCTAGGGCATGTAAACCTGCCCCTAAGACTTCAGCATAGTGCCACAAACAGCATTTTGCATATAATAACATTTGGTGATTAATGACTGATAGCAGCCTACAAGATTTTGGTTTTGGGTCAGTAGAATTTTTGGATTTCATGTACAAATACCGTTATTTCCAGATGTATTCCTGGGGTTGTTTGGTCGCTTGTTTGTTGACCATGGGCAAATCTCTGTCAGTCTCTGACTTCTGCAGATCTTTGCAGTGTGAGTGTTCACACAGGTTACTTGATTGTGTGTGGTATGGGAAAGAAAACATATCCTGAGGAATTGGCAAATCCACAAACCTTTATAGACTCTTACAAAAATGTGTTATGTGTTTTAAAGTAGCATAAATTACGCTTAACTAATTAGTATGCACTTATTAAATGTGAAAGTGTTTTATTTATGCCATTTTAGTAAAGTTTTTCTTAAGTGGATATAATAACACTTTACGAGGTTTACCGATGGCATGATAATTACATGACTGGAGCATTTATAGCAGTAATATCAGCTAATAACATCCACCTTCCGTTGTTAGGAAACAACCCCCAAAACAAAAGCCAGTCAAAACCGACAGCAGGACTGTGAGGCCACAGGTTGGCCCTACACAGCTGCTACGGATTCCAGAATAGGGCCCAGGAATGAAAGGGAGCTGGTCTTTTCCTTTCCTTATGCAAATTGCATCAAACTGTTTTCTGGAAGCTAAAAGCCAATGTGTGATGTTTGGAAAGCTCAGACTCTCAAGGATGTGTTTGGGCCCCAGGCATGTAACAGAGCCATTGTTTATTGTTTAGATTCCTGTGTGGCGGCACATGTTGAATCGTGGCTCCCATTGACAATTAAATCCTTATCTATCCCTGTACAACCCAGTACACAACTACACACACACACACCTGGAGCACTGATCACAGAAATGATGCCATGAAAGCAGACTGTGAACTCGGACTGTAATTCATTTCCCTTTCCATTGTAGGCACTTTATAATCAGTATTTACAGTTCAAAGAGAAAGAAATCCCACCAAAGGAGATGGAGAAATCAAAAATTAAACGACTGTATAAATTATTAGAGGTGAGCCAAGTACTCTTCGGTACTTTAAAGCACTCTTGAGTTGTCTCCAGTTCTTAGCGCTACATTAGTTCTCTTGTTCCCTTAAGATCTGGATCGAGTTTGGGCGTATCAAACTCCTTCAAGGTTATCATCCGAACGACATCGAAAAGGAGTGGGGCAAACTCATCATCGCCATGCTCGAGCGGGAGAAGGCGCTGCGTCCTGAGGTGGAGAGGTAGGGATGCTGTCCCAGATCGGAGCCGGCTGAGGGATGGCCTCGATCCTCATGCTCTGAGAACGTGGTTTTGTTTTGATGGTTGGCTGATTTGTTTTTCACTCTGTGTGTGTGTTCATGTCTGCCTGGGCATTTATGTGTATGTGCGTGTGGAGGGCAAAGTTCAACCTTGGTCTTTCCTCAGGAGCTGTCCCTTGTGTTGTATGAGACATGGCCTCTCACGGGGACTAGAGGCTCACACAAATTACATTTTACATTGGCTTGTTGGTATGATCTTGGATAAGTCTCTTAGGGTTTTTCCCCTTCCGTTTCCCTATCAGAAATGCTAACGAGAACAGTTAAAGAGTACATTAGTGACTATGTAAAGGACCTGGTAGGTTGGGTTGCTGTGTGGAGTCTCATCTAACAAGATATTATAGTTTAAAACAAAAAACGTACCCAGAAGTCTTTCTCAAAAGGACCATAAATTACCAGGGCCCGAGTTTGGAAGCTGGTAGGTTAAGGATTAGCTCTTTTGTTTCTTGTTGAAGTTTTTCATATGGCTGCCTTCTCTTGTGGTGGTAGAAGGCCTTCCCTTTAAAATGCACTAGAGGCTGGAGTGTGTTCAGTTAGAGCACTTGTCTAGCATCCACAAAACCATGGGGTCTATCCCTAGCACCACATGAAAGTGGTTGTGTGGCACTTGCCTGCAAATCTAGCATTTGGGAAGTAGAAGCAGAAGACTTAGTGAGGCAGAGGCTGGCATGTGCTCTAACTGTACATCACCAGTGGCTCAAGAAGGCACACCTTACTTAGCCTTCGGGAACCACCCACCCGCTCGTCCAAGTGCAGAGGTTCTAGACCTCTGCAAATGCACTACCCGAAGCCGCTTGCCCAGTCATGTCCTGTGTGCTTATTCCTTTGAGGCTGTAATCCTACAGCCCCACTGCAGCATGGGAGGCTTGTCCTTGGTGTCCCTCCTCACAGACAAAGGCATATGTGACAGGCAGCTCTGGCTGCGGAGCTGCCACTCTGCCTGGCTTTCAGAGCTGGCCTGTGCTGGGTTGCACCATGCAGGGAGTCTGCCTCACTCGCTGCCTTTCTTTACTCCTGCTCGGTCCTTGCCTTGAGCCTCCATGTTCTCTCCAGGAGTGTCCCAGGCTGGGTCAGATGCCTTTATTTTTTTAATGAATAATTATTTGAGTATTGTTCAGGGTGCTTACCTTAGTTATAATTTCATATTTCTTCATGTGTTATTTAAGCCACCTGTTTCTTAGGTATCAGCTCTGAGAATGTAGAGAGGAGCTGTCATTTTGGGTCCCTTACCAGTGCCTTTGCTCAATGCCAGGCACATAACAGAGACACGCCCAGTATAGCTGTGTCCTCACTGTCTCCGAAATCAACTTCAGTGTTGCCATGGAGTAATGAATTAAAAAATAATCAATATATTATACATGAATGCAAAGGCAAGTCTACCCTTTATTACTGGCTACATCCTTGTTAACTCATAAAGTTACCATGTCTATATAAGCAGGCTATGAACCAAAATGAACTGTAAATGCTTAGGGTGCAGCCCTTACAGGTAGTTAAAATGAAGCATTAAATGAGCCGTTTGAAGTAAAGTTACTGAGAAAAGATAGTTTTGGTCACTACAGCAGTATCTGAATTTTAATGTGTATCGTAATCCACTTTGTATTGCTACAGATTGCATACATTTCACAAAAGAAGTTTATTGTCTAGGCTTGCATTACGGTGCAAGTCTACTGTAAGCCCAACACTTAGGAAGCTGAAACAGGGGCAGGGCGAGTTGCAGGTCAGCCTGGACTATCGAAAAGACTGTCTCATACTGTAAAAAAAGAAGGGAAGGAGTTGGTGACTCGGAGTTGCAGAGGTTGAGGGATGCAGTCTGGGGCTGGCGTCTTTGAGGATCTTTGCGCTAGAGGGCAGAAAGGAGACTGAAGTGAGATGGCCGGTGAGGAGTCAGATTGGTGAGGAGTCAGATGGGCACAGGAGACAACAGATGCTCACTGAAGCAGGAGAGCCAATGCTTCACTTGCCACTGCTGCAGTAACCAAGCTGCCCCTTTGATAGTGGCACTCATTTATTCATGAGGGTTGAGCCTTGATGACGCCATCGCTCTTCCCATCTCGGGATGCTGTTTCCAGCACATGGCGCTTTTGAGATACATTCAAGCCACAACAGCATGCTAACGAAATAAAGCAGTTGAGACTTCAAGATTGAGGAAGCAGTCTATTCTGGGTTAGGTTTATTACTTCAACTTGGAAGTCATGTGATCATAGGCAAGTTCTTCAGTGTCTAGGCCTCAGTCTCTTCATCTGTAACAGGACGTAACAATACCTACCATGTTTGGTGGTTATAAATACAAGATGAAGTTTTGTGTGTGAAATGTTTCCTTCCCTGGTACACAGCAATTGTATAAGTGTCAGGCACAGCTGTTTCTGGTTTTAATTGTACTCTTTTATTTGGTAAATGCTCTTTGAAAATTAAAATCTTTAACTCAGTTTGGCTTCGTAGCATTGGAGGTAGGGAAGTATTTGGATAAAACCCTTCATTTTTCTTGACACAAGTCTTTTGTGGGCACAGACCAGGTATTGCAAATTATAGCTATGTGGCTTGGAGTGTGTAGGAGACAAACAGGGAAGAAGCAATGTTCTTGGAGCCTGTACTAGTCTGTGTGAAGGAGAAGCAAGCCCAGACACATTCGCACTTAGTTACTGAGCCAATATTCTGCTTGGAGTCTTTGGCTTTTAGAATCAGAGCAGTCGTGTCTTAGGAGAGAGAGTCTATCAAACAAAGAAAAGTAATTGAACATTTTTCCAGTTAATTTAATACGGTGAACAATTGAAGAGATGGTCAAATGGAAACAGATTTGGTTTCTCATTAAATTCTTGTGCTTGTTTATTGATTATTGACTTATTGATTAGTCGAGCATTTTACCTTGTGTTAGTAAGCACATGGGATCTGCTTGCTGTCCAGCATCTGTCCAGCTGTGTGATCTGAGCTTTGTGTTTCTAGTTGGTGCTTGGTATTGATAGAATTACCTTCACTGGTGTTACCTGGGCTCTCCTGTGTACCTGAGTTGTTTTTTAGGTGGTTGAAGTTGGATGACTCTTGGTGAAAATATTTGGCATATCTTTCCCAGTGACGCCCAATCGTCCTGCTCTGCCCGTACTTGCAGGGCTTTAATGCTGGCTACAAGAGGCAAACCTCAGCAAACAAATGAATGGCTGTAGGCAGGATTCTTTACAATAGTTATCAGCATAGTATTTGCAGTGCATTGCATATGCACACCGCAGCATATTTAAGGATCCGTTAAAGCCCTGCCCCTCCTTTTAGACTGCCTTTCACCTGGTAGAAGTCGAGCTTTCTCGTGGTAGAAGTCCTCCTTGCATGGTCCCAGGATAGCATTTCAGGACCGAAAATGCAGAGCAGTAGCTACAGTTACCGTAGCAGTGACTCTGTGTTTAGTAACACCACCAGCACTCGGACTAGTCTGGATTCCAATGAGAATCTCCTGTCTGTTCATTGTGGTCCCACGCTGATCAACTCCTGCATTAGCTTCAGTAATGAGTCCTTGGATGGACACAGGTACGCAGTCTTCAGCATGAGGTTGTCTTTCCTTCCTTACAGGGGCCACATTTCGGGACTGGTTAGCTCTTTGACTTCAAAAAAAAGATTTGTTTTTTTCCTTTTGACCCTTTTAGGTTGGACATGCTGCAGCAGATTGCCACCCGAGTTCAGAGGGATAGTGTCAGCTGCGAAGACAAACTCATCCTCGCCCGAAATGCTCTCCAGTCTGTAAGTCGACTTCAGGGGCCAGGGCTTGCTGTAGAGGGCTGGTGTGTGCTCGGGTAAACTGGAAACTTCCGTAACAGTTGATTGACTCCTAGTACCTGCTCTCTGCAGAAGCCTTGAAGGAGGCAGCGAGGGAAGGGCATGTGTCTGAACCAAAACAAATAAATAAAGCCCCAATAGGCATCTCTCCTAGTATTTTGGAGTTTGATGTTTAAAGCTGGTTTTGACCTTTGTCTTTATGGAATTAATGCTGAGTTCTTTTAAATATAGGATTCCAAAAGATTAGAATCGGGAGTACAGTTTCAGAATGAAGCAGAGATTGCTGGGTACATACTTGAATGTGAGAACCTTTTACGCCAGCATGTGATTGATGTACAGATTCTTATAGATGGGAGATACTACCAGGCCGATCAGCTGGTGCAGAGGTAGGAGCAAGCCTTGTTTCTTTTTTCAATAAGTGTGGGAACATAATGGGAATATACAATATACAGTGTGTGACTCATGATATTTCTATAAAAACAAGTAGAATCAACATGTATAATTAACTTTTAAAAATCTAATTTAGTTTTTTTTTTTTTTTAAGCGTATTCACTTTACATCCTACTCCCTGATCCCCTCCAGGTCATCCACTCCCCAATCCTTTTCCCAACTCCCTCCCTTTTCCTCTGAGCTGGTAGGGCCCCCTGGGTATCCCCTGACCCTGGCAGTTCGAGTCTCTGCTAGGCTGGGTGCTGCTTCTCTCACAGAGGCCAGACAAAGGAGCCCAGGTAGTAGAACATATCCCACATACTGGCAACAGCTTTGGGGATAGCCCACTGCCCTGTTCCAGTGTTCAGGACCCACGTGAAGGTCAAGTTGCATATCTACTACACATGAGTGAGGAGGCCTAGGTCCAGCCCGTGTGTGCTCTGTGGTTGGTGGTTCAGACTCTGAGAGTCCCAAGGGTCCAGGTTAGTTGACTCTGTTGGTCTTCCTGTAGAGTTTCTATCCTCTCAGAGGCCCACAATCCTTCCTCCTAGTCTTCCATAGATTCCCCAAGCTCTATCCACTATTTGGCTGTGGGTATCTGTATTTGAGTCACCTACTGGTTGGAGCCTCTCAGAGGAAAACATGCTCCAAGCATAACAGAGTATCATTAGTAGTGTCAGGGATTGCTGCTTGCCCGTGGGAGGGATCTCAAGTTGGGCTGGTCATTGGTTGGCCATTCCCTCTGTCCTAGAATGTCATTCTCATTAACATATACTGTCACAGAAATATTGGAGTCATTAAAATGAATATTTTTAATGCCTATATTTATTTCCAAGTGTTCAGGATATTTATGTGGGTCTTTGGATGTGACCCAGAGGCAGAGTGGATATTTAAGTAAGCCAAAGTTAAGGCCCTAAGTTTAGTCCTCAGACCTCCAGATGATGAGGAGGAGAAGGAGGAGGAAGAAGAGGGTAATTTATAACATTAGAAAAAGAAAAATTGTAAAAAAAAGGTTTTTACAATCAGTTTTCTGTTTACTCTGTTATGAAAATGGTCATAACCAAATATTAGAAAAAGAGACATGTGTAGCTAAAGCTGTGTATGGTGGCACCCATGTGGATTCTCTGGAAGGAATTACAGATACCAGGGCTTGCAGGAGCTACATAGCAAGACTTTACCTCAGGAGGAAAACGACCGTCCAAAAATAAACAATAAATCCAAAATCTATCTGAGAAGGTTATGGGATCAGAGGGAAGAGAACCTGGCGAACCGTAGTCTCTGTCTCTGTGTACATCGTTGTGAATCACGTTTGAGCCAGGGGTTCCACTTCTGTGAGCCAATGGTTATTTTCTGGTAGATAATTAGATGAAATTAGAAAAACCTTATGTTCATGCCAGACATAGCTTATAAAAAATTATTATCCTAAATATCAAATAATAGAACCATCACCTTATGGTATATAATTATGTTCCTTGTAAGTGACAGTTATAAGAATTAATAATGTGGAGAATTTTCACTCATAAAAATTAAACATGAGGCAAAGTTTTATCAAGATGGTTTCAATGATGTTTTTTAAAAACAAAATAGGCATTTCTCAAGCAAGTAGGTTTGCAGAACAATGGTTGGAAGCAGAGCTCCTGTGTGCCTTCTTGGGCCAGCACTACCATTAGAGTCTTGCAGCAGCAGTCCATGACTGATGGATGCCATTGCAGAGCCAGCACTGATACACTGGCTAAAGCCAGTGATTTGCATTAGTCTTTTTCTGTCCCACCTCAGATGTCTCCTTGTTTCTTCACAGGGTTGCAAAGCTGCGTGATGAGATTATGGCCTTAAGGAACGAATGTTCCTCAGTGTACAGCAAAGGACGCATGCTGACCACGGAACAGACCAAGCTCATGATATCAGGAATCACTCAAAGCTTAAACTCAGGATTTGCACAAACCTTACACCCCAGCCTGAACTCAGGGCTAACCCAGAGTTTAACCCCTTCCTTGACGTCTTCTAGCGTGACTTCTGGCTTGTCATCCGGGATGACCTCCCGCCTGACGCCATCAGTTACTCCAGTGTATACACCTGGGTTCCCATCAGTTGTAGCTCCAAATTTCAGTTTAGGGGGAGAACCAAATTCATTACAGACTCTGAAGCTAATGCAGATCCGAAAGCCCCTTCTCAAGTCGTCTTTGCTGGATCAGAACTTGACAGAAGAGGAAGTCAATATGAAGTTTGTTCAAGATCTCTTGAACTGGGTTGATGAGATGCAGGTAATGTTTATCTCAGTTGTCCGGTCTTACTCTTTAAACAACTACTACTTTCTTCTTTCTTCCTTCTTCTTTCTTCTCCTTCTCCTTCTTCTTCCTCCTCTTCCTCTTCCTTCTCCTCTTCCTCCTCCTCCTTCTTCTGTAAACCATTATTTTACTATTTTAGGTGCAGCTTGACCGCACTGAATGGGGCTCAGATTTACCAAGTGTTGAAAGCCATTTAGAAAACCATAAAAATGTTCACCGAGCCATTGAAGAATTTGAATCCAGCCTTAAGGAAGCTAAAATTAGTGAGGTATATGAATTTTTGTGTTTTTAAATATTTTATTGTGTTTTGATACTATTTTCTTTTTAAAGACCCTGTAACTCAGTAATCAGTATTAGTAGTCCCTAACTACCCATGCCTTTGCTCCCATATTTTAGATTCAGATGACAGCACCTTTGAAACTTTCTTACACGGATAAGTTACACAGATTAGAGAGTCAGTACGCTAAACTCTTGGTAAGTATTTTCTCTTTCTTTTTAATTTGTTTGTTTTAAGCATTCTGTTTTCATTATGCCTGTTGCAAAATGATCTGATTCTTACAATGGGTTTCCCTTAAAAAGAATACATCCAGAAATCAGGAGCGGCACCTCGATACACTCCACAACTTTGTAACCCGAGCAACTAATGAGCTTATCTGGTTGAATGAAAAGGAGGAGTCGGAAGTTGCTTATGACTGGAGTGAGAGAAACAGCAGTGTCGCCCGGAAGAAAAGCTACCACGCGGTGAGTTGGCTGTGCTTGGCTCAGGTGCCAGCGCTGGACCTGAAGAGCTTGCCGCGTTTCTGACACGCTTCTTGATGCTTTCTCCCTAGGAGCTGATGCGGGAGCTAGAGCAGAAGGAGGAAAGCATAAAAGCTGTGCAGGAGATCGCAGAGCAGCTGCTTCTGGAAAACCACCCAGCACGCTTGACCATCGAGGTAAGAAAGGTCGAGGCGTGGGCTGATGCATTAGCAACCTTAAACCTTGTCTGCTAGTTAAAAACAAAACAAAACACTTCTGGGTGCTTACTACAGTGTGGCTCGAAAATAACTGTCCCAGTAAGTCATGCTGATCTTCTCTTCGCCATCTCTTAGTGATCTTCTCTTCGCCATCTCTTAGGATAAAGGTAGCAGGCGATTTTTAGGACCCATGGAGCTCCTTGTGGGGAAATTCATATGATGGAGTGGAGGGGTGTTCTGTGTACTTACCATGTGTAACAAGCAGAAATGTAGCTTAGTTGGAGGGAGCAAATAATATTATGTGTTGCTAGATCCCCAGAGGCAGCTAAGTGCACATCTGTAGGAACAAGTGCCTGACCACAAGACAGGGGCAGTGTGACATTCCAGGAGGAAGCTAGATCAGGCTTTAAACATCCTTAATGCACACAGAGCGCCCCCTCCTGGGAGGCTGGGAATTGCACCTTCTACATAAACGGGTTTCATAATTCATGAATTAGATGTGCTTTCTACAGTATTTTTTCTTTATGAAAGATAAATACTCTGCATTAAATAATAAGCCTTCAAAGAGACGAGTGTTTTAAATATTATTATATATTAAATGTAATAATTACGTTGATCTGCCCAGCTTTCACTGTGTTCTCTCCCTCAGGCGTACAAAGCAGCCATGCAGACGCAGTGGAGCTGGATCCTACAGCTGTGCCAGTGTGTGGAGCAGCACATTCAGGAGAACACTGCCTATTTTGAGGTCAGTCAGTAGAATCGCAGCTTGAACAGACAGCATTGCTGTTTGGACCGAGGTGCAGAAATACCACAAAGACATGTGTAGGAACAAGTGCCTGGGGGGGGGGGGGGGGTTGGATAAGCCAGTGCAGAGCACACTGGAGAGGGGGGTAAGCCAGTGCATTCTTTTCAGGACATAAGTGCTGCTTTCTCATCCTAAAGGGGAAAGTCTAGCCTTTAAGGAAGAAATCCTATGGCTGGATGGTGGCTTTAGTTGGCAACTTGTTTACACTGAGTTCATTCCCCAGAAACTACACTTATGAAAAAATAAAGTGAGCGGAGGATCCCTGAGGCTTGCTGGCCAGCCAGCCTAGACAAATAATGAGAAATTCATTAATAATTAGTTATGCTTATTATTTGATAATACTTATTAATATAATTAATCAATATAATATGTCTATGTGTTAATATGATATGATTAATATAAATATAATATGGATATAAGTATAATAATAAAAGTTATTATTTTGTAATAACAGATAATTATTATTATATAGGCTCAGTGAGAGACCCTATCTCAAAGAAATAGGGTGGAGAGAAATGAAGGAACATCCAGTTGTTGACCTCTGATTTACACACACACAAATACTGTACAAAAAAGATCACTCTAAAAATTTGTTCGATATTAAGGGAAAATATATACTATAGTCAACCACATAAAGACTTCATTTTTGTTTTCTTTAGAAATTTTAATATATTGTTTGAAATTCCACCCCTACCTAAAAGATTGATTGAACCCTAAAGGAAAACAGACATTTGATCAAAATAATATAAAGCCAAAACATAATGCATAATATGCATGTACACTTTGCATAATTAATGTTCATCTGTAGCCACCCAAGTTAAAGATTAGTTTCAGCTTCAGAAAAGATGATGCTGTTGCTTTGCGCTTTGAATCTGCCCTGGCTTGTCAACGGGGCACAGAGGGCCTGGGCACCAGATTTGACAGCTCTGCATTTTACTGGCATTTACTCTACTACAGCTGCTAAGTTTTCTCTCTCTAGTTTTTCAATGATGCCAAAGAGGCCACTGATTATCTAAGGAATCTGAAAGATGCCATTCAGCGCAAGTACAGCTGTGACAGATCCAGCAGCGTTCACAAACTGGAAGACCTCGTTCAGGAGTCCATGGTAAGGATGCAGAAACTCTGGATTTGGTCATACAAATACAAACAACAGGGTAGATTAGTGTTTGGTTCTATGTTTATATGTTATATGTTTACATACACATGTGTACTCCAGACACACAGCTGTCTCATTCAATTGAGACTTTAGTTTGGGTAGTTTTTGATGATGTTTCAACTGCTTTAGCAGAGATATGTGTGGTCAGTTTTCATTTCTGGAGATATAACAATGTCGAAGCAGGCAGGAATCACCCTCTCTTTTGGTGCCTGGATATTAGAGGGTAGCAACACAGTCGTACATTAAATAAACAAAATTCGTGTAGACTGTTACATAGTAGTAACTGCAACGAGGAAACAAAATAACCGTAGACTGGTACATAGTAGTAACGGAAACAAAATAACCAGACAAAGTGAAGGAAGAAGAGGGCTTCAAGAGGGGTAGGAGATGTGGAAGGTGTCCCCAGTAGTTAGGGCATTCTTCAGTGATGAAGGTTTGTGTGAGTCCCTGTGGGATATGAAGTTTGAATCATTAATTTTAAAACCCCGCCGTGTTTGCTGACTAGGAGGAAAAGGAGGAGCTCCTGCAGTACCGGAGCGTGGTGGCAGGGCTGATGGGGCGAGCAAAGACAGTGGTGCAGCTCAAGCCCAGGAATCCTGACAACCCACTCAAAACGTCCATCCCCATCAAAGCCATCTGTGACTACAGACAGATTGAGGTACTTGTCATTCTCAAAGCAGACTGGATATTAAATGACGTCATAATGCTTCCTAGCCAGAAGGCATTTCTCTGTCTCATAAGATACATATATATAAAAATTCCCAAGATTGAGTATGGAGGAAGATGAATTGACGGTGACCTCAGCTTTCCTTTCTTTCGTTTAAAACCAGATAACCATTTATAAAGATGATGAATGTGTTTTGGCAAACAACTCTCATCGAGCTAAATGGAAGGTCATCAGTCCTACTGGGAATGAGGCCATGGTCCCGTCTGTGTGTTTTACTGTTCCCCCACCAAACAAAGAAGCAGTTGACTTTGCCAACAGGTTTGTATGGTTTGTGGCCTTTCTGAAGGTTAAAGAAGCCATCAGTACTGTGTCAGGGACAGGGGACATTTTAGAAATAAATATTGTAGCATCCTTTTCGGGAAGGAGTAAGAAGGCCTAAAATCATCTGCGTTCTCCCGTAATCTGCGTTCTCCCGTAATCTGCGTTCTCCCGTAATCTGCGTTCTCCCGTAATCTGTGTTCTCCCGTAATCTTCGTTCTCCCGTAATCTGTGTTCTCCCGTATGTATTTCAGAGTTGAGCAACAGTATCAGAGTGTACTCACTCTCTGGCATGAGTCTCACATAAACATGAAGAGTGTGGTCTCCTGGCACTATCTAGTCAATGAAATCGATAGAATTCGAGCTAGTAATGTGGCTTCGGTGAGTATGACATCATTTACGATCCTCCCCACTCAGATGTAGCTCCTGGCACTATGCCATTAATCCAAGGATCTCTGTTCTTTAGATAAAGACAATGTTGCCTGGCGAACACCAGCAGGTTCTCAGTAATCTCCAGTCCCGCTTGGAAGATTTTCTGGAGGATAGCCAGGAGTCCCAAATATTTTCAGGCTCCGATATAAGTCAACTAGAAAAGGAAGTGAATGTGTGCAGGAAGTATTATCAAGAGCTTCTCAAGTCTGCAGAAAGAGGTAAAGCACGGGGTGGCTGGTTCTCTTTCCTTGTGGGGGCTTCATCTAGACTTTTATGCTCCCCTTGGACATCTCAGTCTTGGGTGTATTATATCAGTCAACTTTGACATGCATGCAAGATTGCTGAACAGTATGAAAATGTGTGTGTGTGCAGGGGATATAACTCAGGAGCACATAACTTCATGCATGAAGCCCTGAGTTCAATTCCAGAACCACCAATAACAGTCAGAACTTCTGAGCTACAAAGATGCCAGACAAGATCGTTAATTTCTAAAACTGGAGCAACTAAAAATGGCCCCCAAGCAGTGGGACAGATGACAGTCTCAGTGGAACAGGTGACAGTCTCAGCTCATCTGTGTGAAGCACATTTGCTGTGCTTTACCCAGCAACACTCACAATGGAGGTCCTTAAGGCTCACGAAAGATCTGATTCTTTTCCCATGTTTAGTTTTACACAAGGAGTTAAAGCAAAGTGCCTTATTTAGTTACGTTTTATTTAATATCAATCTTAGTCTTAACTCTTCATACTATTTAGAAACAAATGATTTTATTAGTAATATTTTGTTTTTAAAACCTTAAAACATTAACAATTTTTTAAAAGATTTATTTATTTATTTTATGTATGTGTGTGCCCTGTTGCTCTCTTCAGATACACCAGAAGAGGACATCAGATCCTATTACAGATGGTTGTGAGCCACCCTGTGGTTGCTGGGAACTGAACTCAGGACCTCTGGAAGAGCAGTCAGTGCTCTTAACCACGGAGCCATCTCTCCAGCCCAATTAACAATTTTTTTTACCTGCTTTTTCCTTTTAGATTTTGGTTTAATGTAATGGTTAATTGATAGCATATAATTCACATTTTTGTGACTATTAAACAGAATAATACATTTGGGCATTTCAGTGATGTTTTGGTATTTTAAATGGCCTTAGGGAAATTTGCTTAGTAATTTTTAAGTTTTAAAGTTCACATTCTAAGATTTCTGTTTTAAGGTTATGTCCTTAGGGTTTGTGCTAATAGGGACCACTGGTTTGCCTCAGTAAGAACAAAGCTGTTGTAGTGAACCTTGCATGAGAGCTTCCTGGGGAGCGGAAGTTACTTACAGGATGTGTCCTTCCACAGAGGAGCAAGAGGAATCTGTGTATAATCTTTACATCTCGGAAGTGCGTAACATTCGGCTCCGCCTGGAGAGCTGTGAAGACAGGTTAATTCGGCAGATCCGGACTCCCCTGGAAAGAGATGATTTACATGAAAGCATGGTCAGGATCACGGAGCAGGAGGTAAGACTTACACACGTGTTAGCAAAAGCCAGGGTCGCTTCCTCTTAGTGACCCTGAATGTCACCTTCTGATTTCCTGCATGAAACTGTGACTTCAATTCAGTTGTGCATTTCTTACTGGATGTGAACTAAGATGGAGTGACTGAGGTCTGCCTGTGAGGTAGTAAACCTAGAAGTGCCCTGGTGGGCTTCACGCAGAGAGTCATTATACACCTGCTGTTTACAAAGTTAGAGATTTAGGTCAAAGGAATATACAGTAAAGTCATTACTGATTATAAAGCTGGACTGGTATGCTTCTGTTTACTTGGTAGAGAAAAAGGTTATATAGGTGCTTAAACTGCGGAATGTGTTTTTAAGCTGCTGTAAGAACCATGCCCATTGCAGAGACAAAGATAACCTCCGTTTGTTTTCTGTACTAGAAACTGAAGAAAGAGCTGGAACGGCTTAAAGACGACTTAGGAACAATCTCAAATAAGTGTGAAGAGTTTTTCAGCCAAGCGGCTGACTCCCCATCTGTCCCCGCTCTCCGATCAGAGCTCAGTGTGGTCATTCAGAGCCTGAGTCAGATCTACTCTATGTCCTCCACTTACATAGAGAAGTATGTCAGCACTCAGTCCTCACCCCATCCTCTCTCAGTGCTTCTGCGGGCCATCCGTTTATCTTAAGAAACTAAATTGGTGATATTTCTCCATGTTGCAGGGGGTGGGGGAGGTACCCTTTTTGAAGTTTGATGATATTTCTCCATGGGTAAGGGGGTTACCTATAAACTCCCTTTTTGTAGTTTTTGGGGTTTCTGCTCATGCTTGGCATAACCTATCGGAACCTAGGAACCTATTGCAATCTGTGTAAATGCCTCCTAGGGGTGGGGTATGGGGTGGTATCTATTAAGAAAAGAATCAACTGACTGCCACATGTACAGGAGGCCAGTCAGTGTCCTATGTCATGAATTTTAATGACCCTCTAAGTCTACAGTGTGTGTGTGTTGGGGGGGGGGGGACATTGAACAGCATGAACTAGTATTTATTTCTCTTTAAGGTTGAAGACGGTGAATTTGGTTTTAAAAAACACTCAAGCTGCAGAAGCCCTTGTCAAACTCTACGAAACCAAACTGTGTGAAGAGGAAGCAGTTATAGCAGACAAGAATAACATTGAGAATTTGATGAGTACTTTAAAGGTAAGAGTCTCTCCCTTCTGACTGTGGCTCCAAGGTCTGCTCGTGTCTTTCCTCTAGCTCAAAGTTCGAGCGTCAGACATCCGGCACTAAGAGACTCTGATGTAGAGAGTGTTTCAGAGTGTGCCACCTCTGTTTCACACTTCTAATTCCAAAACTTCCTATAAATAACTACACTCAATCGTTCCAGTATAAGTTATTGATCTATTGCCATGTGGAGACATCAGGACCAAGGTAATTTATAAAAGAAATCTTTTAGTTGGGGGCTGGCTTACAGTGTCAGATGGTGACTCCATGATCATCTTGGTGAGGAGCACGGCGGCAGGCAGGCAGGCAGGCAGGCAGGCAGGCACTGGAGAGATAGCTGAGAGCTTACATTTAATCCACAAGCCCAAGACAGAGAGAGCATCCAGACCTGGGCTTTTGAAACCTCAGAGCCCAACCCCAGTGACACATTTGCTTCAACGAAGTCACCCTCTAATCCTTCTCAAACAGTCTCACCAACTTGAACCAAGCATTTAAATATATGTCATACAATGATGAACAAATTGTAACCTTAGGTAAACAATGTGTTTCTGTATGACTTGTTGATACATTATATCATGATGCCCTTTGATTCATGTATTTCAGCAATGGCGATCAGAAGTAGATGAGAAGAGAGAGGTGTTCCATGCATTGGAAGACGAGTTGCAGAAAGCAAAAGCCATCAGTGATGAGATGTTCAAGACACACAAAGAACGGGACCTTGACTTTGACTGGCACAAAGAAAAGGCAGACCAGCTTGTCGAAAGGTGGCAGAGTGTTCACGTTCAGATTGACAACAGGTGGGTCACCTTTCTGTTCAGTGCACATGTAGGTGGGAGTCCCTTTGTGTACAGACTTACCAGGCGTTAAGTGACGTTCCATAACTAATGCGTTAGCTGTAGGATTGTTCCCTAATTCCATTTCTTTCTTACAGACTCTTTACATGTAACATGAAAAAAACATTCTTTTTAAGATTTATTTTATTTTTTGTGCATGGGTGTCTTGCCTGCACGTGTGCATGCTTGTGTTCCTCATGCATACCTGGGACCTGCACGTGTGCATGCTTGTGTTCCTCATGCATATCTGGGACCTGCACGTGTGCATGCTTGTGTTCCTCATGCATACCTGGGACCTGCACGTGTGCATGCTTGTGTTCCTCATGCATACCTGGGACCTGCACATGTGCATGCTTGTGTTCCTCATGCATACCTGGGACCTGAAGAGGCAGGAAGAAGGCATTGGATCTTCTGGAACTGGAGTTGCAGTCACTAGTGAGCCTCTATAAGGATGCTGGGAACCAAACTTAAGTCCTCTGGAGAGCAGCCAGTGCTCCTAATTGCTGAGATGTCACTACCTCCAGAAAAATTACCTTTTCAAATGTGCACAATTAAAAATGCTGATTTATCCTGACATTTGTATAATCTGTCTTTTAAAAAGATAATAGTATACTGCTCTAAAAGTTATTACCAACTTATAATGTTCAAATAACCATGAGTTTATGAAATAAATCATAAACTTATTTCCTTTTTTTTTTCCTCTCGTTCCGGGTCAACCCTGCTTGCTCTGTTCTGTCCCGCTTGCTCCAGCCAGCCCGGCTCGCTCTGGTCGGCCCCGCTCCACTTGCTCAGTCCCTGCTCTCTTCGGTCCAAGGATTCATTTATTATTATTCATAAGTACACTATAGCTGACTTCAGACGCACCAGAGCAGGGCGTCAGATCTCATTACGGGTGGTTGTAAGCCACCATGTGGTTGCTGGGATTTGAACTCATCACCTTCAGAAGAGCAGTCGGGTGCTCTTACCCGCTGAGCCATCTCACCAGCCCATAAACTTATTTCTTGGGCTCCACGTAGCAATAAGCTACTCAGGATCTGTTGATTGATTGTAATGAAGGTCACTTTCCCCGTGTCTCCAGCTTTAGTCTTAGTGCCATAGTAAAACAACACCAACAAACTTCATAGCTCCCGGGACAGGCTATCTCTGTTCACCCGGACGTCGTATGGGGCAGGTGCTGCTGGAATTGTGTTTTAGGCTGCTGCCAGGTATCTACCCTGTTGTACTTGGTGGCTCTTGGGTGTTAATTTGTCTTTCTCTTCCCTGCCCTTCACCCTCCTGCTGGAACGTGACTATTCCATTGCTGTTCTTGTAGGCTCCGGGACTTAGAAGGAATCGGGAAGTCCCTGAAGCACTACAGGGACTCCTATCACCCTCTAGATGACTGGATCCAGCACATTGAAACTACCCAGAGAAAAATTCAGGAAAATCAGCCAGAAAACAGCAAGGCCCTGGCCCTGCAGCTGAATCAACAGAAGGTACTTGAACTGAGATTCTGTCTGCTTTTGGTCAGCCTCAAGCCTCACCTTTCTCTCTTGTCTTGGAATCAAAGGCAGTTGCTTAGACCACTGTGAGGAATGATGCCGCGTGTGAGAATCCTATACCTTAAACCTGCCTGCATTTACTTTTGTTTTCCAAAAGTCATTTATAAAAGCGTAGATATTGGAGAGTGTGTTAGGGTAGTTTCCACAGACTTCATTTTCTGGGTCTAATTTTTCTTGATAATAAGCTGTCAGCATAGTTTTATACTTGCTAAATTAATAAACATAGCCAGAGGTAATAGATGGAATCCCAGCTAGTCGCAATTGGTGGGAAGTTGGATGCTTTAAGGTTTGATCATTAGCAGCCAGTAATGTCTAACAGTTTGCATCTGTAGTGGGTATAAGGAAAGGTACCAGGTCTGCTCTGCAAAGTTCTCATTTCTGCCCTGAAAGCCTCCCAAGGGTAGATCACTTATTAACCTTTCCTGGAAGTTTGTTATATATCTATAAGTCAAGGCACATGTAAGGTATGACGCGTTAAGAGGGGTGGCATTGAGTGGCTGGATGCGTCTTCATTACTGAGCATGGGGGAGCGCTGTAGAGCTCCTGTCTCCTTCGTTCTAAACTCTGTGTTTACAGATGCTGGTGTCTGAAATAGAGGTGAAGCAGAGCAAAATGGACGAGTGTCAGAAATACTCAGAGCAGTACTCGGCTGCCGTCAAGGTGAGGACAGACAAATAGGTATATGATGCTATAGCATAGTTTTAAAGCAGTTCAAGCCAGTCCGTTCTGTTTAAAAAGAGAAAGTCCTCATTTGATCGTTTGCATACATGCCTAGTAATTATGAAATGAGGTAGGTGATGGCCCATGACTGGTTCATTTTCTCTGTCTCTGTGAATGCATGAAAGTATACAGATGCCCCAAACACATAGCTCTGAAACGTTTCTTTTTTTAAAAAGGGTTTATTTATTTATTTATTTGTATGAGTGCACTATAGCTATCTTCAGACACACCAGAAGAGGGCATCAGATGGTTGTGAGCCACCATGTGATTGCTGGGAATTGAACTCTGGACCTCTGGAAGAGCAGTCAATGCTCTTAACCACTGAGCCAGCCATCCCTTCAGCTCTGACATTGGTTTCTTATTGCTTTCCTTTTCTCTTTAATTTAAACTGTAGAGAACATTTAGCTTGTCCTGAAGAAACACTTTCATAGTTTGATAAGTTAACACTGATACTATCTTAGGCTCCCAGCTCCATAGCTCTCCTGTTGAGTAAGTGGAGGATGCCTATAACTGATAGTATTCTGCAGTGAATGTTTTCTCGGTTCCAAAGACAATTGGGACCTTTGCTGACCACTGCACATGCCTCTGCTCATGTCACTGCCTCGCAAGTATCTCTAGAATCAAATAGATCTTTACATTTTTCGTTTTCAAGGCAGGCAGTGGTGATGCATGCCTTTTGTCTTAGCACATGCATCTCTAGCCTGGTCTACAGAGTGAGTTCCAGGGCAGGCAGAGCTACACAGAGGAGCCTTATCTCTAAAAACAACAACAACAACAATAAAATGTAGTATCCACATTGACTTTTTTATTTAAAATTGTTTCAGTGAACTAGTCATCAATGCTCTGTGGTCAGTCCCTACGGAGTGAAGCTTTCAGGCTTTGCTCAAATTCATTTTTATCATATTGGTTCTTTCATGCAGGACTACGAATTGCAAACAATGACGTACAGGGCTATGGTGGATTCCCAGCAGAAGTCGCCAGTGAAGCGACGGCGGATACAGAGCTCAGCAGACCTTGTTATTCAAGAGGTAACAAACACAGAAGGGCGGGAGCGGGCAGGGAAGAGAGAAACAACGCTTTCAAAACACTTTTACTTTCTCCTGGTAAAGCATAACTAATATAAAACTGGCCATTCTAATTATTTTTAAATGATTTAATGGCATATTAGTATATAACAATTTTGGGAATTCATGACTGTTTACTTCTAGTGTTTCTTTTAGATAATCCCTCTCAGAAGGTACCATAACACTACATTTTATTAAGTCTCTTTAAAAACTCTTTTAAAGTTAAGATCATTTATTAACATAGAAAATAATATCTTTCATGAGTATACCCAGAAGGAAGCTATGACTTGGTGGGGCATACAAAGAGGGCAGCAAGCTCGTTACTCCTGAAGTGAGACCAGCTACTGGATAAGTGTGCTTTATTCCCGAAAGCCTAGTCGGTAGTGCTGGCATCAGTCAGCACTCACACACCGCCTTGGTCACAGAGATAACACTCTCTTCACTTCTCCCTTGCAGTTCATGGACCTACGGACGCGGTACACTGCCCTGGTCACTCTTATGACACAGTATATTAAATTTGCTGGTGATTCGTTGAAAAGGCTGGAAGAGGAGGAGGTAACCGTTGACATGTTACATCCGTGTGAACAGGAACTAGGTTTGAGCTGAAACTGTAATGCTTTGGGAAGGGAAGATAAAGCTTCCTGATGAATTTACAGGCTGATTGCTGACATGCAATAAGCTTCCGGATGAATTTACAGGCTGATTGCTGACATGCAAGTCGTTAATTAGTAGCTTACCCTGGAAGAGACTGAAAGCCTTGGACGTTCATTTGTTTTTTAGAGTCTCCAAAACAGAAAAGCATTTTTAAAGCTTTACTTCAGGTGGACTGGAGTATTGGCTTAGTGTACTTTAGTCATGGGTTTGATCCCCAGACCTCAAAAGCAGCTACTTGAGAACCAATGTGGAAGAATTAGTATCATAAACAGTCCTGTGTCAGTGGAAGGTGTCATAAAGATTCCTGTGTCAGCAGAAGATTTGGGCAGAAGTTGGTTGAGCGTCTTCACATCTGAGAGTTTCTATCAGATGCTGCTCATATGAAGTCTGTAGAGAAGTTCCATGCATATACACCTCCATTATGCATCTTAAATTGATGTACATTTTTTTTTTTTAAAAGATTTATTTTACTTATTATATGTAAGTACACTGTTGCTGTCTTCAGACACTCCAGAAGAGGACGCCAGATCTCGTTACGGATGGTTGTGAGCCACCATGTGGATGCTGGGATTTGAACTTATCACCTTCGGAAGAGCAGTCGGGTGCTCTTAACCCGCTGAGCCATCTCACCAGCCCCGATGTACATTTTTTTTAAAAGTTAAATTAAAATCCACTGTATTAAAAAGATACACTTAATAGTAGATACTTGTGCAAAAGAATGGGCTTAAGAAGTGTGGAGCTTTAAGCTTTGCATTTTTGCCAAAAAAATTATATGTGTTAAGAAGAGCAAACCTTGCTGGGCGTAGTGGCCCACGCCTTTAATCCCAGCACTCGGGAGGCAGAGGCAGGCAGATTTCTGAGTTCGAGGCCAGCCTGGTCTACAAAGTGAGTTCCAGGACAGCCAGGGCTACACAGAGAAACCCTGTCTCGAAAAACCAAAAAAAAAAAAAAAAAGAAGAAGAAGAGTAAACCTCTTTACAAAGATACAAAGGATATTTGCAGCTTTGATCCTGAACTTAGAATTGTGTTGAGAAACAGGAAGAGTAAGAAATGGCTTATAAAGATACATTGCATGAAAACCTATTGGTTCTGTTCTCAAAAGGAGTACTTGGGATGGCCTTTCTCCTCCTCTCTCAGAGCAGACAAAGACAGTTGGGAGAATGCCAGAATGTATGCATTGTAACGTTTTGGCCTGGCCATCCCAGCTAGACTGCTGCAGTGCCACTGGTGTGTCTCCGCCCACCACCGTGCTGGTCGCCAGCGCCCATGAGACAGTAGTTACATTCTCAGCTTCTGAGTGTGACTTTCACAGACTGTTTTAGTCTGTTCAGAGTCTTCTCAGTAACCCGCTAATGTACACACACCAGGCTTCACAGTCAGCCTCCTGCATGCTTACCCAGGACCCCAGAGTACCCTTAATATGTGTAATGCACTTCTTGCCTGTGATGGAATTTTTCTCATTTTCGCTACACTTTGAGAGATGCTATTCCATTTTAAATGGTGTATGTGTCTTTTAAATCTTAAATGCAGTTGTTAGGCATGAGAAATCAGTTAAGTCTTTTTCTGATCTCACAGTGTATATCTAACTGTTCATATGTGGGAGACTCAGCTCAATTCTTACAATAAGAGAACTGGACAGAAACAAAGACATTTTCAAAGATTTAAATACTAATCATTACCAAAGCATTAAAGATTTATAATGAATTCAGAATAAAAACAAAATAGTTTTGAAGATATACAAAGACTATGATTTAAGATAAACTTTTGTACCCTCTGTTTAAGGGTCATAGTAACAGAATATGCTTTAAAAATACATAACTCAGTTCGGTGGTGGTAGTGCATGCCTTTAATCTCAGCACTCAGGGGGCTGAGGTGGGCGGATCTCTTTGAGTTCAAGGCCAGCCTGGTCTACAGAGCTAGTTCTAGGACAACCAGGGCTACAAGAAGAAACCCTGTCTCGGAAAACAAACAAGCAAAAGATATGTAACTAATTTGAGTTTTAGAGCCCAGTGCTTCTGAAACAGTCTTGAAGTTCTCCAGGATGAACTGCCCTGAGAGAACAGTTTTTCATAATCAACACACAAGCAGAGATACCTGAAGATTTCAGAAGTAACAGCACGAGTTAGAGAAATATAGAGCATTAACTTAGATATGTATTTGATATGGTGGAGAAATTCTGTAGCTGATACACCCAACTCTAGAAGTTATTGATCCCTCTGCAGAGAGCTGCAGAGTTCCTTTCAAGGAACTGATTTTCATGCGTAAGTTTGATGGAAAGATGTAAAACCAGTAACTGACCTAATTATTGAGAGTAATTTTAAGCATAAGTGAAAAATTCTAGTTAATTAGCTAACATAGACTTATTAGTAAACCACCAAAATTACTCTAATTAAGATATTAAAGACTCAGCAATAGATTTTTCTTTATTTTTGCTGAGGTAAACAAATTCTGAACAAGAGAAAAGAGCTCAGAATACCTTGGCTACAGCTAAGCTGTGCTTCTGAGTAAGATTTGATGAGGGACTGGTTCTCAGAAAGAATTTTTTAAAATTAAATTTTGTGGTTTTGTTTTTTGAGATAGTGGCTCTCTGGTTAACCCAGAATGATAGGCCAGAACTCCAAGTCCTCCTGTTTCAACCCGAGTACTGAGATCACAGGTGTGGGGTCTGTGCCCTGAGGAGACTTCATGTTTTCAATATGCAGAATGCTGTAGTGTCCTGAGGGTTGACTTTGATACAGAATTGAAATATACCATTGAGCGTAGCAATTGCGATGAGACTTGTTTCTCTGTGGAGTCATATTAACAACCATGGGGAGATTAATGAAGGAAGCTGAGCTTTTAAGCCCCAAATTATCAGAGACCAAGAAAGTGGGGGAAGAAAAAGATTTGTTATCAGTTAAATTCTTAAGTCACATATTCCAGTGAAAACAAAGCATAGCTATGAAATGATTTTGTCTTTCTATTTCAGCTATTATCTCTCTTTTCAAATTGACACTGACTCGAAATATTAAGTAAGAAAACTAGAATATGTTTATAAACTAGTCCAAACATTCAGTATTTCAATTAATATTTACTTCCCCAGTCCTCCCAGCTGCTGAAAGGTTTCTTGATACTTATTTGGTAAGATGGATATGAATCCTTATGTATATTTTTAAATCCTTTCTATTTCACAAGTTCCTTTGTATTTGTGGGGTATCTAAAGGGACTTGACAAAATGGGTTCCAGATGAGTCAGGCCAACAACGGCCTGGGGGTACCTGAAGCTTATCTGTCAAAGCCATCAGGGACAGCCGCTGCCTTTGCATTAGCAATGACCTTCATTGTAACTGTCACATTCGCATGCATAAACATTGACTTAGAAATGTCAATGTTTTGCATAATTCTCCTTTCCCGTGTTTTAAAGTACTTTGGCTCTCTGTTCTGTTTCTTTCATCATAAACATGGAACTGCGCGTATCATGTTTAATTTCTACTGAACTCTGCTCTTGAAAACTGAATCTTGCGTTCTTTGGTTCTTGTGTGGTGGTGGTGTTCTAAGCGGACAGAATTACGTTGTATGAGACTAGAGTGAATATCATTATAAGAAAAGCTTATGTTTTATATTTATAAAAGTTTGGGGTCCCACACGTGTTGTATAGAGACATTTCTTGCTTCAGAACCTCAAGTCTGCTAATTTTCCATATGAAATTACTCCTGAGGGGCAGAAGACATTCGTTGACGATCGAGCAGGCTTGCAGGATTTCTGTCTCCTTCCTCCTGGCTTTCTGAGGCTTCTGCTCTGCAGGTGCTGGTACTGGTGCTGGTGGCAACTGCTTATTCCACATCTGAGTTCCCTTGGTCTCGTAAGTACTGCTCCAGAGGCTACAGAATCTATGTCAATGGGACGCCTTTGACCCTTTAAATGTTTCTCGTAGATGAAAAGGTCTAAAGAGAATTCTGAGCACGGGGCGTATTCGGATCTACTGCAGCGTCAGAAAGCAACCATGATTGAGAATAGCAAACTTACGGGGAAGATCAGTGAACTGGAAACAATGGTGGCTGAGCTGAAGAAACAGAAATCCCGGGTGGAGGAGGAGCTTCCGAAAGTTAAGGAGGCCGCCGAAAATGAACTGAGAAAGCAGCAGAGGAACGTGGAAGACATCGCCCTGCAGAAGCTTAGGGCCGAGAGCGAGGCCAGGCAGTACCGCCTGGAGCTGGAGACGATCGTGAGGGAGAAGGAAGCTGCTGAGCGGGAGCTGGAGCGGGTGAGGCAGCTCACTGCGGAGGCGGAGGCCCGGAGAGCCGCGGTGGAGGAGAACCTCCGCAACTTCCGGAGCCAGCTGCAGGAAAACACCTTCACCAGGCAGACACTGGAAGATCATCTGCGGAGGAAAGACTCGAGCCTCAGTGATCTGGAACAGCAGAAGCGGGCCCTGGCGGAGGAACTGCAACGAAAGCGGGACCACGAGGAGGAGCTCCTGAAACTGGTGAAGCAGATGGAGCGGGACCTGGCCTTCCAGAAGCAGGTGGCCGAGAAGCAGCTGAAGGAAAAGCAAAAGATCGAGTCAGAAGCCAGAAGGAAAATCACCGAAATTCAGTTTTCATGTAGAGAGAGCACTGCGGCAGGGCCCCAGAGGGAGCAGGACAGGCAGAAAGAGGAGGAGCTGAAGCAGCAGGTGGATGAGCTGACCGTAGCCAATAGGAAGGCGGAGAAAGAGATGAGGGAGCTGAAGTATGAACTCAGTGCGGTCCAGCTCGAAAAGGCCTCCTCTGAGGAAAAGGCCCGGCTGCTGAAAGATAAATTGGACGAGACGAATAACACACTCAAGTGCCTCAAGGAGGATCTGGAAAGGAAGGATCAGGTCCAGGAACGCTATTCCCAGCAGCTCAGAGACCTTGGCAGGCAGCTGAACCAAACGACAGACAAAGCCGAAGAAGTCAGGCAGGAAGCAAACGATCTCAAGAAAATAAAGCACACCTATCAGTTGGAATTAGAGTCTCTGCATCAAGAGAAAGGAAAACTCCAGAGGGAAGTTGACAGAGTCACCAGGGCGCACGCACTAGCCGAGAGGAACATTCAGTGTTTAAACTCCCAAGTTCACGCTTCGAGGGATGAGAAGGAACTCTCAGAAGAAAGGAGACAGCTCTGCCAGAGAAAATCGGACCATTTAAAAGAAGAGTTTGAGAGGAGCCATGCACAGTTGCTTCAGAATATTAAAGCCGAGAAAGAAAATAATGATAAAATCCAAAAGCTGAATGAAGAGCTGGAGAAAAGCAATGAGTGTGCAGAAATGCTCAAGCAAAGGGTGGATGAGCTCACTAGACAGAATAATGAAACCAAATTAATGATGCAGCGGATTCAAGCAGAGTCCAAGAACATAGTCCGGGAGAAGCAAGCCATTCAGCAAAGATGCGAAGTGCTGCGAATCCAGGCAGACGGTTTTAAGGATCAGTTACGGAACACCAATGAACACTTGCACAAGCAGACCAAAACAGAGCAGGATTTCCACAGAAAAATTAAAAGCCTCGAAGATGATCTAGCCCAAAGTCAAAACCTAGTAAGCGAGTTCAAGCAAAAATGTGACCAGCAGAACATTATCATCCAGAATACAGAGAAGGAGGTGAGGAGCCTGAGCGCAGAACTGAGTGCGTCCAAAGAGGAGAAGCGGCGGGAAGAGCAGAAGGCGCAGCTGCAGCGAGCTCAGGTGCAGGAGCTGAATGACAGGCTGAAGAGGGTGCAGGACGAACTGCAGCTGAAGACCATCGAAGAGCAGATGACCCGCAGGAAGATGGTCCTGCTCCAGGAAGAGTCAGATAAGTTCAAACGCTCTGCAGATGAGTTTCGGAAGAAGATGGAGAAGCTAATGGAGTCCAAGGTCATCACTGAAAACGATATCTCAGGCATCAAGCACGACTTTGTGTCTCTCCAGAGAGAAAACTGCCGGGCACAAGAGAACGCAAAGCTGTGGGAGACGAACATCCGAGAGCTCGAGCGACAGCTCCAGTGCTACCGCGAGAAGATACAGCAAGGCCAGCACGTCGAAACAAACCACTATCAGAAATGCCGGAGACTCGAGGAAGAGCTGCTGGCCCAGAGACGGGAAGTTGAAAACCTCAAGCAAAAAATGGACCAGCAGATAAAGGAACATGAGCACCAGTTGCTTCTGCTCCAGTGTGAAATTCAAAAGAAGAGCACAACCCAAGAGCGCACCTTCACGTCGGCTTTTGATCAGACAGGGAGAGAGTGCCACCACCCTGCAGAGACCTCCCCCGGGAACTCTGGGCACCTTAACCTAAAGGCCAGACTCCCACTGTCCAGATGGACTCAGGAACCACACCAGACAGAAAGAAAATGGCCACACAGGGCTGCTGAACAACTTCCGAAGGAGGTTCAGTTCCGACAGCCAAGGGCTCCGCTGGATAGGGAGAGCAGCCAGCCGTGCTACTCAGAGTATTTTTCTCAGACAAGCACTGAACTGCAGATAACTTTTGATGATAAAAACCCAATCAAGAGACTGTCTGAGGTAGAGACGATGAGGGAGCAGGCCCTGCGTCCCTGCAGACCGCCAGTGACGTATCAGGATGACAACCTTGAAAGGGAGTTGGTGACGCTTTTGACTCCCTTAGAGGTACACATTGGCCTGAGGCCTTATTAGCTATGTCATGTCAGGCTGCTTCTTTTATTTCTTTTTTTTTCCTTCCAAGACTAGATTTTTAACAGTTTTGAATGCTTAGCTGTGTGTGAGAGGAAAAAAAGAACACTGTAATTTTCCAGCAGTTTAGCTGCATTTACTATAAATTACAACTGACTTATGAATGCTTGAGATGAGATATAAATATGGTGGGTAAACTTATTTCTATGGGAGTAAATATTTTAATATGACTATGTTTTTAAAGATCTAGAAAATCGTTGTGGGTGCAGTTCAGTGATAGAAGGCTTCCCTGGCATATAGATGGCCCAGGGTTAGAGACCCAGAACTACAAGAGAGAGCGGGAAAAGATAGAAGAATCAAATATCACCTTCAATTTCTAGCATACTCTGTGGCCAGGTTTCATTCTGACCTCTTCCCACTCATCACTTTAATGTATTTAGTTGCTAACACTTGAGTCTCTTAGAATATTATCCCTACCCTGGGTTTGCAATTCTCCACTCAGGTATAGTTGAAGGGATTGTGATTGGATGGAGACTACTGGATAAAATGTCATGTTCTTGGGGCAACGTTTAACGTCTTAAACATTCCTATTACAGATAGCTAAGAACAAACAATGTGGCATGCATACAGAAGTCAAACAGGAGAAGAGGCTGGGTTCCAGTGCTGGTGGATGGATGCTGGAAGGGTGCAGAACATCTGGTGGACTCAAGGGAGATTTCCTTAAGAAAAGCGTAGAGCCAGAGACTTCCCCGAGCCTTGATCTTAACCAGGCATGCTCTGTTAGGGATGATGAGTTTCAGTTCCAAGGGCTCAGGCACACCGTGACTGGCAGGCAGTTGGTCGAAGCGAAGCTCCTGGACATGAGGACAGTTGAGCAGCTGCGGCTTGGTCTGAAGACTGTCGAAGAAGTTCAGAGAAGTCTTAGCAAGTTTCTGACCAAAGCTACCTCCATTGCAGGACTTTATCTAGAATCTTCCAAAGAAAAAATGTCGTTCACTTCGGCGGCCCAGAAAATCATAATAGACAAAATGATGGCTCTAGCCTTTTTAGAAGCTCAGGCTGCAACAGGTTTTATAATCGATCCGGTTTCCGGTCAGACTTACTGTGTTGAAGATGCGGTTCTTCATGGCATCGTTGATCCCGAGTTCAGGAGCAGGCTCCTGGAGGCAGAGAAGGCAGTTTTGGGATATTTCCATGCTTCTAAGACACTGTCAGTGTTCCAGGCAATGGAAAATAGAATGCTTGATAGGAAGAAAGGTAAACATATCTTGGAGGCACAAATTGCCAGTGGGGGTGTCATTGACCCTGTGAGAGGTCTCCGTGTCCCTCCAGAAATGGCTGTGCAGCAGGGTTTGCTGAACAACGCCGTCCTCCAGTTCCTGCATGAACCGTCCAGCAACTCGAGAGCCTTTCCTAATCCCAACAACAAGCAGGCTCTGTATTATTCAGAGTTATTGCAGATCTGTGTGTTTGATGTAGATTGCCAGTGTTTTCTCTTGCCATTTGGGGAGAGGGAAATATCCAATCTCAACATAGAGAAAACTCACAAAATTGCCGTGGTAGATACCAAAACAGGGGCGGAACTGACGGCATTCGAGGCTTTCCAGAGAAACCTGATTGACAAGGGTATTTATCTCGAACTCTCAGGGCAACAGTATCAGTGGAAGGAAGCCACATTTTTTGACTCCTATGGGCATCCTTCTCACATGCTGACTGATACTAAAACTGGTCTGCAGTTCAATATTACTGAAGCTGTAGAGCAGGGAACACTAGACAAAGCCTTGGTGCAAAAGTATCAGGAAGGCCTAACCACACTAACAGAACTGGCTGACTTTCTTCTGAGCAAGATAGTTCCTAAGAAGGATTTGCACAGTCCCATTGCAGGCTATTGGCTGACTGCTAGTGGGGAGCGGATCTCCTTGCTGAAAGCCTCCCGTAGAAACTTGGTTGATAGGGTTACAGCCCTCAGATGCCTTGAAGCCCAAGTCTGTACAGGAGGGATCATTGATCCCTTAACTGGGAAAAAGTACAGGGTGGCCGAGGCTTTGCATAGAGGGCTGGTGGATGAGGGCTTTGCCCAGCAACTACGCCAGTGTGAATTAGTGATCACGGGGGTCAGCCACCCCATCAGCAATAAAATGATGTCAGTGGTGGAAGCCGTGAATGCAAATATCATCAGTAAAGAGATGGGCATGCGGTGCCTGGAATTTCAGTACCTGACAGGGGGCCTGATAGAGCCACAGGTTTTCTCGAGGCTGACCATAGAAGAGGCCCTTCAAGTTGGTATCATTGATGTCCTCATCGCCACCAGACTCAAAGATCAAAAGTCTTATGTCAGGGATATAATGTGCCCCCAGACTAAGAGAAAATTGACATATAAAGAGGCCCTGGAGAAAGCAGATTTTGATTTCCACACAGGACTTAAGCTGTTAGAAGTGTCTGAACCCTTGGGGACAGGGATATCCAACCTCTACTATTCTTCCCAGTAGGGCGTGTCACTCTGTGCAGAGGCTGTGCCGGCTGCATCCTGCCATCTGTTCAGAGCAGATGGTGTCTGCTCAATGCGCAGCCTAGGAACTGGGTCACCAACTTGAAGTGCTGTTAATTTCTTGTAGGCTAGAAATAGTTCCCTGCTCAGAAAACATGGCCATTCTTAAGTTGAAAGCAGAAAACGATTGGCTGCCCCTGAAGTAGTAACTTTTTAAAAAAATCTTATCTTACTAAAATAAATGGGTTTTGCCTAGAAAATGGAGTGAATATGGTGACCATCAACAGGTTCACAGACTCGTTTCTTCTGACCTCCTTCATAGTCCTTTCACTGAATAGATTCAACACATTAATGATGTCATTCATTGTGCATCCTGAAAGAGCACCTCACAGAGCACCATAGGACCAGGATCCGAAGGAACATGCAAAAGTGCACCCGACCTGTGAGGCTGCAGGCAGTGATGTTCTCTACATATTGAAGTGTTCTCTGTTAACTCTTACTGGTTGAGACTTTGGAAATAAAATCTAACAAGTGCATTGTGTATTGGAGGAGGGGTGTCATCTGTGTGGAGTTTCTCTCTCTTCTTTTGCTCTCTCCTTTTGTCTAATAGCATCTGTCAAGGCATCTGCGATTGTAATGCTAATGTAAAGGCAGCGATTCCCAAATCTCTCTCCCCCCTCTCTCATGAATAAAGTTGAGTTTGCTTATTTGTCATACTTCTGAAGCAGCTGGGTGGCCAGAGCAGTGATCCCAGACTGATCATAAAAGCTTTTCCCGTCCTCAAAGACATCTGCTGTGTGATGCAGTGGACATGGTTAAGTGAATGAATAAAATATCGCAGTAACCTGTATGCATGATGGAAACATTTGTGCCTTCTTGTTTCAGCAGAAAGGAGAGGTCAGTTGAGAAGCTCAGTCATTTATAGGAATGTTTGTTTGTTTCTTTCTTTCTTCTTTTTTAAACACTTGTACCTGTCAGAAGTCACTGGATGAAGAGAAGAAACAACATATTGAAAAAGCTAAAGAATTGCAGAAATGGGTATCAAATATCAGCAAGACCCTGGGAGATGGGGAGAAAGCTGGGAAACCTCTCCTCTCTAAGCAACAGGTATATTCACAGAGGCCCTAATGCGAATGGGGTAGAATTTACCAAATCATACAGTCTACAAAGCACAAGCTATAAATCTTTACCACACCCCCCAGAGTTAGAGGCTTTTATAATAAAAATTAATAGTTTAGGTCCTTAGGCATTTTCATCAAAGAGTCATAGTTAGAATCTACTAGAAAAAGGGGTCCTATTCCAAAGCCAGAGTCATGTTCATTGACCTCAAGCAATGAACTAGGCAAGCCACTAGGTTATAGGGCCTTATCGTACATCTCAACTCCCTGCTTAGAATGAATGGGATTGTTGACCAATGATGTCATCAGCCCTACATGCCATCCACGTCAGAGAGACATGGAGAGTAATGTTCACAGCTGTGAACGCTGTTGAGTATTTAGTAGACCTCTCCAAAGCCTTTTCTGTTTCACGAGGAAGGCTTCGTTGTCCAATCTCTACACCGTACATTCTTCCCATTGACTACAGTCTCCAGCCCTTCCTGTTTTCCCTGCTGATGGCTACGTGTGTGTGTGTGTGTGTGTGTGTGTGTGTGTGTGTGTGTGTGTGTACTGCAGTGGGTGGTGGTTTTTTCTCAGGACATTGGCATTAAGGTGTAGATCCTAGTAGTGCCTGTTCCTGATGGTAGGAATTCCGCTGGTTTGTGCCTTCGTGCTGTTGGGTTTTGTTTTGGGCAGACAAGGTCTAGGCTAGTCTCACCCTTGCTATGTAGCCCAGGCCGGCCTTGAAGTGTGATTTCATACAAGTGGAAGAACTAAGAATTCAGAAAGCATTTGGTGGCTTTTAAGCAAAAACACTCCAAACTGGCTTGCTTCAAATGTTTGGTTTAAAATATCTTCTTCCCAGGTTGCTTCTCACTATGAAAAAGAAAGGTATTCAAACAAGGCATGTAAGCCTTAGCAAAGAACTCTGGAGAGAACGCATATCTTCAGAAGTGTGGATTATAAACACCTGGTGTCTTCATATTATAGTTACAAAATTCTCCAGGAGGTTCATTAGATTTAGACCTAGTACATACAGACACTTTTAAATAAGATTGTGGCCCTAACTAATTCTACTAGAACACCTGCTTTCTCTTTTGAAGGAGAAAGTGGTTTGAGGTACATGAGTCCTCAGGATTCCATTTAGCATCATGATTTCCTATATCCATACAAAATTGACTGTGTAAATTGACTGATAAGTGTGCTTCTCATCTTTTCATTGGCCCAATATTTCCTCTCATCTCTATTCATTTATAAGAATGAAAACTTTGATCAATTGGAAATGGGGTTTGGGACAAGTCTTAGACAAACCCCTTTCCCTGTAATTGATGAGTCTGTCTTCTCTAGTAGCCACAGATGGTGTAGGATGGAGGGAGCTATCGTTCCCAGTTATTTCCTGATCGACAGGCCTCCTGAGTAGTGCTTTCAACACAATGAGAGGAGCTTCAGGAAAGGAGAGTCCCATAGTCTCAGTGTCTTTTTGGTGACATAGAAGGCTGACACTGGGCCAGTGCTGAGCCTTTGGGCTTTGGCAGATTCATGGTTGGGCTGGGACAGACTCAAGAACTGTGTTGCATTAAAATTCCCTCGTGAAGATATCACTGTTAATAGAGGGCACTGCACTTCCTCTTGTGTATGTTGAGGAGAGCTGAGCTCTTAGGCCGTTAACAGCACCACTAGCCAGCACATTACCTAATTGTGCCACCCAAAAAATACACCTGCCACTTTTCATCTTGATTAGAATTCTGTATTTTTAATTACTATTTCATACTGTTTCTGTGGGGAGGGTTTGAGTATGCTTTCTTACCTTACAGATGTCCAGTAAAGAAACATCAACCAAGAAGGAGCAGTTCTCGGAAGCTCTTCAAACCACACAGATCTTTCTGGCTAAACATGGAGACAAGTATGTTGGCTTTCATTAGCCCTTTTATTCAGGGTAGGGTTATGTTCTGAAAAAATCTACTCATCAGAAAGAAGGCAGTGTGTCATCCCTGACACTATGAAAGTGGAAAACAAACGAATCACAGTTGGCTTGATAGAATGTGAAGAATGTGACTTAGCTGTGTGTCACAGCCAGCCTTGACATGCCACAGCATACTGTGAATACCCAGACAGGGCTCAGACAGGTTGAGCATTAGCCAGCAAGTGGCAATGCAGGCTCTGAGTCATGTTTTAATTCTTCATAGTACGCTGAAACTACTTTTTGCACAACGATGTAAATGTGTTCTGTGTGTGCGTGTGTGCTTAGAATCCCTGCACAGAGTGTGGGCAATGTGCATGTGTGCTTAGAATCCCTGCACAGAGTGTGGGCAATGTGCGTGTGTGCTTAGAATCCCTGCACAGAGTGTGGGCAGTGTGTATGTTAGTGCTGCTTTTCACAGTGACGGTACGATTTAGACGAAGAAGGTGTCTTCCCTTGTCTTAAATCCTTGGGAATGTCCTCTTCATGGTTACCCCAAAACAAGTTTATGATACTCCTTGAAGAATCTTGAAGAATGTCAGGGGATCAACCTGACAGTAGTTACTCTGGTCTTTGTTTGTTTGTTTGTGTGTGTGTTCTTATCTTGGAGAGGCACAGACCTATTTAACTCTTTAGTCTCTTTCTCAGACAAAAGAGAATCTTGGATATTTTATATAGGCTCCTTAGTTTCATACATCATCATTTCAAGACACATAGATCAAGCTCTATCTTAACGCTATGTAACAGTAACACTGAAGCAAGTTACATACTGTTATACTTGACAGCTGACTTTTCGGATATTGCAGACTGACAGAGGAAGAAAGAAGTGACTTGGAGAAACAGGTGAAAACCCTGCAGGAGGGCTACAATTTATTATTCAGTGAATCTCCGAAACAACAAGAATTACAAGCCTCTAGAGAGTCGGAGGTCCAGGAGAAGGTAACACTCCTCACAGATGTGAGGTCTGGCATGGCCTAGAACACATGGTGATGTGCCTTGGGGTTTCTATGGGGAGAATATCTGGACAGAATTTGAGGGTTTGGAGGCTTCTGTGTTGTTTATAAAATGCTATCTTACATGTGCAGATCATTATTCTATGCCTTAATCTCTGCCTTGCATGGTGAAAGAGGACTCATTCATCATCTAACACTTCTTTTCAAAGCCATTCTTCAATATCATGTTCAGGATTTTATTATAAAATATGGTCAGAAAAGAGCCCATGGCTCATCTCTATCGTTGATAGTGCTATGGAGGTTGGTGATTGTCAGAGATATTCATGAGGGTTATTTTAGTGGTGGGAGGCTATGTTTTAAAGTGAAAATACTCTCACGTCTTTTTAAAACAAAAAATAGAAATCACTTAAAAATTGTCTGGTTCATAGTAATGTGCCCAACACAACATTTGATAGTAAAAGGGTGTTTGTCATATTTAACCCCATGACTCCCAGGAACAGTACCACATAATTTGTCATGTTTTGGGGGTACGTAACAAGTTACTTTTTGGGTCTTTTACTTATCCCTGGAAAAGTCTGTATGCTGTAAACATCAGTAGCATGGAGTGGATGCTCTCTCTCTTGTCACTGGACTCTAATCTCACCCAGATGCAGAAAGCATGATTTGTCTTCTGGATAGATCTGTGTTCTGTTTTCTCACCGTCAGCAGCTGCCCTTGTGTCCTCACTAACCTTGTTAGTACACGGATGTTCAGTTCTCACTTCACAGATGCATGTTGTTTTCAAAGCTTTATCACAGCCTGTGCTGTTGAGTAGATCACTGACGTAGGTCACTTGTGCGTTTGAGCTGCCTAACACTCACAAGCTACCTGGGTAAGTAGAGGATTTTTTTTTTTTTTTATGATTAAGTCTATTATTACAAAACAAAGCCACCTGAGCTGCAAGAAATTGCCTCAAGTATCAGACTGACCTGGGCTTTCTGCATTTCCCTTTCAGCCGGATAAAGTGATTGCAGGCACCGTCAATCAGACCACTGGAGAGGTCCTGTCTGTCTTTCAGGCAGTTTTAAGAGGCCTTATTGACTATGAAACAGGGATCAGGTTGCTTGAAGCACAGCTAGTGATTACTGGTTTAATTTCACCAGAGTTAAGGAAGTGCTTTGACCTCAGAGATGCCGAAAGCCACGGCCTCATTGATGAACAAATTCTGCACCAACTAAAAGAAGTAAATCAAGCAAAGCAGCTCATTTCTGCTGCGTCGCCGATCACGATCCCCGTGCTTGATTCTCTGGCTCAGGGCATGATCTCAGAATCCATGGCCATCCGAGTTCTCGAGATACTGCTCTCTGCGGGCTCCCTGGTTGTTCCAGCCACCGGTGAACACCTCACCTTACAAAAGGCTTTCCAACGGGACTTGATTTCCTCGGCCTTGTTTTCTAAAGTCCTAGAAAGGCAAGATACTTGCAAAGATCTTATTGACCCGTGCACTTCTGAGAAGGTATCTTTAACTGATATGGTACAAAGGAGTATTTTGCAGGAAAATACCAGAATGTGGCTTTTACCAGTGAGACCGCAGGAAGCTGGCAGAATAACACTTAAGTGCGGAAGAAGTGTCAGCATCCTGAGAGCAGCTCACGAGGGACTCATAGACCGAGAAACCATGTTTAGGCTGTTAGGGGCACAGCTTCTGTCTGGTGGTCTCATCGATTGCAACTCTGGCCAGAAAATGACTGTTGAAGAAGCCGTGGCAGAAGGAGTGATTGACAGAGACACGGCAAGCAGCCTCCTCACCTACCAGGTTCAGACGGGTGGGATCGTGCACTCAGCCCCTGCTAAGCGGTTGACGGTGGATGAAGCAGTGCAGTGCGAGTTGATAACTTCCAGCAGCGCGCTGCTGGTTCTAGAGGCTCAGCGGGGCTACGTTGGACTCATCTGGCCCCACTCTGGTGAAATATTTCCCGCATCTTCTTCCTTACAGCAAGAGTTGATTACAAATGAATTAGCCTCCAAAATTCTGAATGGGAGACAGAAAATCGCTGCTCTCTACATCCCAGAGAGCTCTCAGGTCATCGATCTGGATGCCGCTAAGCAGCTGGGGATCATAGATAACAACACAGCCTCGGTTTTAAAAAAAGTTTCCCTGCCAGACAAAATGCCAGATTTAGGAGATTTGGAAGCTTGTAAAAACACCAAAAGGTGGCTCTCTTTTTGTAAATTCCAGCCATCCACAGTTCATGATTACAGGCAAGAAGAGGATGGTTCCGATGGTGAAGAGCCAATTACAGCTCAGAGCTCAGAACAAACTAAAAAGTTATTCCTATCCTACTTAATGGTGAACAGCTACATGGATGCACACACGGGCCACAGGCTTCTGCTCTATGATGGAGACTTGGATGAGGCTGTGGGCATGCTTCTGGAAAGCTGCGGTGCAGAACTCGGAGCCGACACATCCACAAGAGAAAGCCCATCTGTCTTCACCATCCCTGATGTCTTTCCTGATTGTGCTTTGAGTGAAGAAAAGCACGAGTGTTCAACTTCAGCAGCTGGGCCTGATAAATGTCACTACAGACACCCCGGACATAAAGAGTCTCTTGAAAGCGCAAAATGGGATGTGAATGAAGCGTTTTGTAAAATGGGAAGCAATGGTGAGTTGCCAAGGCCAGAAAATCTAGCAGCTACAACAGTTGCTCAGAAAGGCTCAGAAAGTCCATCTAGAGTGTGTGTCCCCAAACCTACATCATCAACAACACAGCCTGAAGGGAGCGTGCTCAGATCTGATTCTGATAGCATACTTAAAGAATGTAAAAATCAAAGTGAGCTTGTTCCAAAGAAGAATCCAGATGAAGGTAACCATTCTAATTTTTTGATATCAGAAACCAGTAGACCTTGTTATTCAAATGAAAGAGAGGATGAAGAGAATATACAGAAGGGCCCTCCTGTCTTTGACTATTCCCCCCTGCTGAGTGCCCTGTTAAGCCACGATGAGTTGAGACACGGTCAGGGGTGTTTTAGTGATACACGTACCCCACAGAACACAGGATATTTATGCGAAGCCTCTACTTTGTCATCCAGTGACCAGAGTGTGTCGACTAATCAGAGCACAAGAGAAAAGTCTCAAGACCAGTTCCTAGGAATCGCAGCTATTAACGTCAGCCTCCAGGGGGCGCCCTGTGGACAGAAGCATGAAGATACTGAGTGTAGCAATTCTCAAGCACACTATCACAGTGATGAATACATGTCAGATGCTTCTGCTGAGAGTGGAGCCACTCGGCAGACAGATGAATCAGAAAAGAATGGGTCTGAGGTGGAAGACAACTCCAGTACCGTGGACCCTGGGGGTGGTTCCTGCAAGGCCAACACGTCACATAAAGGAGCCATTGATGCTGGTGACTATGAGACATCACTGCTGGCTGGCCAGCAGAGTGACACAGCGACAGACAGTGACAGTGACGACTATTTCTATGATACCCCCTTGTTTGAAGATGAGGACCATGACTCTCTAATCCTTCAAGGTGACGACCGTGACTGTTTGCAACCCGAGGACTATGACACCTTGCAAGAAGAAAACGACAGGACCCCTCCACCTGATGACATTTTTTATGATGTTGTGAAAGAGAAGGACAATCCTGAGTTTCCTCATGGAGGAATGAATGAGAACTTAAGTGTGGAGAACAAAGTATGTTGCCCTCAGGGGTTTCCTGTAGGTATCGATAAACCTGAGTTATATTTAGTTGGCCAGAAACAGTTTAATTCTGGTGGCTCAGAACAGTTAGTGGAGTCTGTGTCTGAAAGTGAGAACCCGCCTGGCCTTGAGGATAGTGAGTCTGACTTGTTGACTGAGGGTGAGATTATAGGAAGGAAAGACTGCTTAGGAGCTTCGTTAACACCTGATGGTCATTGGAGAGGGGACAGAGAAGAGTGTGACACCAGCCGAGAAAGCCAGTCTGATACCGATGGGGTAGGCTCCATGCAAAGTAGCGAAAGCTACAGGCCTTCTATGAGCGATGGTAGTGACTTGGATGAGGAAGACAGTGAGGGCCACAGCAGTGAGGACAGTGGAGACAGGCGAGGAGGACAAGAAGTAGCAGATGAGGGTGGAGAGCCCGAGTACCAAGCTGACCCTGCCCAGTTATACGCTGCTACCAGGAAAGAACAAGGGGGTGAACCCCAAAATGTCAGTGACATGATTCTCCTGGACAAAACGCACAGTTATAGTCCATTAGAAAAGCAGCATGGTGCAGGTGTTTTACAGCCAGAGTCAGCTGGGGAGGGAAGTCGGGACACGGAAAGAAACAGCCATCCAGAATTTACCACTGAAGCTGATGAAGAAGACGAGGCAAGTCTGCCCACTCACGTGGCAACTAAAAGCATGTCACTATCTAATGCTGAGGGCACTGCCTCAGAAGAAATCAACGTGGTTCAAGGGCCAGACTCTACAGACATCCTAGAAGCTGCAGACGAGTACCCTGAGAATGTATCGCCAGAAGTCAGCCCATCTTCTGATAACATTGTCTGTTCTGAAGCTGAGTTAGGAGGAGGACCTTCTGAGGAAGGCCATTTGTCATTCACAGGAAGTGACAGGGATCAGCAGGGACCTGGAAGAGGTCTGGTTAAAGGTAGAGGTGGCCAAAGCGATGAGCTGGTAGATGAGTCGTCCATTCGGGAAATGGGCTTTCAGAAAGAAGGAGTGTTGATGAATGGGCCAGAGGAAGGAAAAGAAGAAAGGTATCTCAACCCCTTCCCGAGTGGAAGTGCAGCAGAGGGCCTCAGCGTGTGTAAGAGTATGTTTCCCCCTCTACTGACACACCCCGAGGAACTTGGTCACAGAGGGGGTCCGAGCACGACAACCGAGCCCACAACTCTTGAAGGTGAAGCGAAGAATGTGCAAACGGGGCTTACCCAAAGTCCTGTCCTGCTCGAGACTCTTGCAGAAATGTTTGACTCCTCAGCTTCTAAAGTGACTCCTGCTGACTTGACTTCAGCTGTGACATCCTCTGAGATGAAGAGCCAAGTGAAAGAAGCTTCCCTCACTGGAGGACCAGAGAAAGAGACTGATCCGCTTACTTCCTTAGAGCATCGTGATAAGTGTGTACATGTGGATATGCTGGAACCAAACAAAAATACCCCAAGCTCTGTTTTAGCAGCTTCTCCTACTGTGAAAGATAACTTATGCTCTGCAAATCATGCAGAGGAGAAGTCAGTCAGTCCCCAGGAAGACTGGTCTCCAGGTACTGAGATCCGGCAAAGTGATGCTTGTGTTGAAGAAAGTATCTCCGAAGGAAAAGCGGGAATTCTCCAGTTCACTCAGGAAAATACTGACACCACCCTGTCACTTCTACCTCATAAAAGCGTGGCGGGCTCTGGGGAAGGCACCGATTCTGTGCAGGCTCAGCTTCGTGTGAGTGGACCTCGAAACGCCTCCGATGACGCTTTAGGCGTGGGCTGCCCCCGGTCAGAAAGCAGCAGAGAGAAAGGAAGCACTGAGAAACAGCCACACAGAGAATGCGTCTTGTCTCCAAGACCCCAAGAGAGAGAAGGTCATACGCCTGAGTTCGTAGATGGGAAAAATATCTTGAAAAGCAGTTTAGACAATGTTCATATCAATCTCCAAGACGTGGGAAACCCTTCAGCTGGCACAGGAACTAAAATTTCAATTCAGAACTTAACTAAAAGAGCTATCTTGTCTCAGTTGCGAAATAAAGTTTCAAATGTGCCCAGTCATGGCATTTCCCCCGTTACTAACTCATCAGAAGTAAAGGCAGAGAGTGGAGGTGATCCTCTCTGTATTACAGGTCTTCTTGATATATTGAAGCAAAACCAGCATCCCCAAGAAACTCCAGGCATCGCTGAATTAGTTAAAGTGTTAACCCAGATGGACTGTGATACAGAGGAAAGAGGCCTTGGGGCTGAATTACTTCCACCACAACTTAATACCCTTTACAAGCTGCTGTTTGATGGATATTCAACTGAAAGAAACCAGGCAGAAGCTTTGGAGCAAACATCATGTACTGCTCCCAAGATGGCAGAAGAAAAGCCACATGTCTGCAGTGACCTCAGAAACAAAGAAGGAAATCACTGTCCCCTGAACCCACAAGCTGTAAGAGAAGCAGAGGTAGAACACTCCAGTGTGCACATAACAACACTTCCCGGAGGTGAGAAGCTCGGAGAACTGTGCAGCGAGCCCCCAGAGCATTCAGAAAGTACATCTGGATCAAAAGAAAGGTCTTCTGATAGTAGCTCAAAGGAAAAAGTGAGTTGACATACGTGGTTTCCCGTGACAGTTCCAGTGGGAAACATGGGAGACAATCTCATACATTTTGTCGGCTTTAATTTTCTTCCATAAGGACTGCTAATTACTGTATCCAATTTTGGTTCTAGTGTTCTAATGGCTTGCAACAGTGTTTACAACATACTGAGAAAATGCGTGAATATTTGGCTTTGCTTCAAGATATGAAACTCCCCTTAGACAATCAGGCATCTGTGGAGAGCAGTCTAGAAGCCTTGAAGAGCCAGCTGAAGCAGTTAGAGGTAAGATGCCCACTGGCATGCCTGTCAGCTTTCCGTCCGCAATCAAGTAAAGCAGGGGTTCACTTGGGCCTTCAGAGGCTCTAACCTGTGGGCTCTTAGTCCTGCCACATCTGCTCTTGTGGCAAGGCAGGTCTTCACTTCAATCTGAAGGGCAGAAGAAGAAAGGGCAGAGTGCTCCTAGCACCTTTGAGAGTGGACAACTCCAGGGATCTGAAGTCCTCCTACTAAAAGTTTCAAATTCTTCCTTGTAGCACCAAGCCAAGGTTCGAAGCACGGGTGTTGGGAGATATCCAGGTCCCAGCTACAGTAGCCAGTGGTCCATGGATGGTGCCATTTAATACATAATTTCGCAGAAAGCAGAGTGCCCTTCTCTCTCACACTTCGTGTTTGGGTTTATGCTGTTTCCTGCGTGGTAAACAGATGTGGGGCTGTGTTTGTTTGCAGGTATTTGAGTTGGGATTGTCCCCCATCGCTGTATTTTTAAGGAAAGATCTAAAGTTGGCAGAAGAATTCTTAAAGTCTTTTCCTAGCGATCTTCCCAGAAGACATCATGAGGAGCTGAGCAAAAGCCACCAACGTTTACAGAACGCCTTCTCATCCCTCAATAGTGTGTCCTCAGAAAGGATGAAACTGATCACGCTTGCAATCGACTCGGAGATGGTAGGCATAAAATGGTGAAATCTGGGTAAAATGTGATTGAGAATTTAAGCTTTATTGTGAGGGTTTCTTTTTTAAGTATTATATTTTTACAGTTCTTAATTCTCCAAACAGAATCACTGTAGGACTTTAAAATTTGGGGGACAAACAGAAATGAATGCGTAATTTTGTTTTCTAGTCTAAGCTGGCTGTTCGTCATGAAGACTTCTTACACAAACTTACATCCTATTCAGATTGGGTGTCAGAGAAAAGCAAATCTGTGAAGGACATTCAAACTGTGAACATCAAAGATACTGAACTTGTAAAGAATAGTGTGAAGTTTCTTAAGGCAAGTACCAAAATGCACACAACCTGCGGGTCTAGTGTAGGAACTGTTCAGGACAAATACAACCTTCCCGAGACTGTAAGGAATTGTCTTTGGCTTAAAGAGATGTCTTTCCATAGTCAACCTAATGCTAGAATTTATTCCATCCACCATACCAAATTCTCACTACCTCTGACATACTGACATCTGTATTTATGTTTTTTTTAACCAATGAATTATATAAGCCCAAGATAGCTACAGATTAGTCAAAGTATAGTAGCCCAAGTTGTGCTTGTATGGCAATATTGTTCTGAGATTTTTTTATGGGTTCTTAATTTGAACAACATTCCCATGAATGCTGAGCTCCTTGCTTCAGTCAGGAAACTAGAATTGTAGCCTGTTAATTCATATTTTGTGTTCTTTGTTGTGAATTACTACAGTTGAAGGGATGATGGAAATACTAGCAGTTAATGTCTCTTTATGATGAATCAAGCCGTTTTGGAATTTTATTTTATCTTATTTTTTGGGCATCTTAAGTATAATCTACCAGGCGTGGAGAGAATGTTCTTGGGGTTATTTATCTTTGCATATTACCTCCCATCATATTTAAACACCTTATTATTGGGATGAAGAGATGGCTTAGTAGATAACATGCTTGCCACACTTCATAGGCAAGTATGAGGATCTGAGTTTAAATCCCTAGACTATGTAGAATTGGGTCAGGTAACACATACCTGTAGTACTGATGCTTTGGGTTGGGGGGGATGGGAGGGTGGAGACAGGAGTTACCAGTTACCATGGTAACTTGTGGCTGACTGGCTTGGAGAAAGCAGTGAACAATGAAAGAGAAGACCCCAGTCTCAAAGCAGAAGGCAAGAAACAACACCTGAGATGGTCTTCTGATCTCCACATTGGAGCCCTGGCGCGCACACACACATACACACCCCGAATACACAGAGACAAAATGTGAAAATCACCTATTACCAAATGATGAATAAGTAGATTTTTTTTTTGGATGTATACTGAAAAAGTATTGTTACCTCTGAAAGTGCTGATAGAAGGATCCTATTTAAGTAGTGAGAATGCTTCGGTATTTCCAGTGATGACGAACTCCATCCTCACCTGCCTTTCCTGCAACTTGTACTGCTCTCTTCACAGGATGTGCTAACAGACCTTTCACACACCAAAATGCAGCTGGAAACAACGGCCTTTGACGTACAGACCTTCATCTCTGACTATGCACAAGATCTGTCTCCCAGCCAAAGCAGACAACTGCTGAGACTCTTAAATACAACCCAGAAGGCTTTTCTTGACCTGCAGGAGCTGGTAACCACTGAGGCGGACCGGTTAGATGCTCTTCTGCAGCTGGAGCAGGAACTTGGTCATCAGAAGGTTTGCCTCTCTTGTGGAGTTGTGCTCACTGTTTTACTTGATCAGTGTGAAATTGTAACTTAGGTAACCAGGACTACTGACCAGCTGTGGAGGTGCTCTGGACAGGTCTGAGCAGGGGCTGAGCAGAATCCCTGCCGTGTGTTGTGGCAGAGTCTCACCTTGATGCTGTGGTGTAGTCGAGGTTTTTCACTGTCCTCTTAGCAGTATTTTGTGAGGTGAGCGTCTTCATCCTTGCCCTGAAAATGAGAACCAGAAAGCATTCAGGGGTGTCCAAGAGTAACTGACGAAGGTTTAGCTCTGAACCTTCGGGAACTACTCCCTCTAGCGAGGCACAGCTTGTGCTCTGGAGTTTGCAATGTAGAGCTGACTTGCCTAAGTTTACATCCTGAATGTTCTACTTTATCTGCTTCGTGTGACTTAGAAAAGTTTCATGCCCTCACTTTGTTGGTAAAATGGGAATGGGAATGTTTATCTGGTAATAGTATGAGCACTGATAAAATGATTCATATGAAACCCTGAGCCCTGTGCCTGACCTCCGCTGAGCTTTTAGTAAGCATGAGCTGTTTGCTGTTGCTGTAAGTTAGGTAATTAATCTGTTAGATTTAGTGGATTCTGTTACAGAAGTGTCTAATAGCAGCAGTGAGCGAAGAACATAATGTTAGAATAAAAATAATGCATGCAATGTTTCTCTTCTTCTTAAAGCATCCAGGCACTGTGTGTAGCATGATAACCTGTATGTACATACCCATATGTTTACTGACAAATCACAACTAACTTCTCTTTTGGTGTCCTTTTGCAGAATTAATTCTGTGTATCACAGGTTTCGAGAGCTTAAGAAAATGGGATGTTTCTTCCTGTTGATCCGAAGTTCCATCTCTTACACGTGTGCATGGCCAGTATTCTACTGAGCATCTTCACTCAAACAGGCTCTTTCTGTGTATACGGGACATGTTCATACTGTACTGTCTGTCTGTCTGTCTGTCTGTCCTTTCTCAGTGTGCACTCCGATGCTACCATGTTTACAGCATACTCAAAAAGCTTAATTCAGGGTGTTTGGCAAGTGTATTCTGATAAGAGACTTGATCAGAAGTAAACTGAAGGCTGCCCACTGAAAGCATTTTGGGTTTTCTCCATCTTAGGTTGTGGCAGAGCGTCAGCAAGAGTACAAAGAGAAACTCCAAGGGCTGTGTGATCTCCTCACCCAGACTGAAAACCGCCTAATTAGTAACCAGGAAGCCTTTGTGATTGGAGACGGCATGGTGGAGTTACAGAAGTACCAGTCCAAGCAGGAGGTAGACCTTTTGGTGTCTGCAGCTGCATATCCCAGTTAGCTCTGGTTCCCATTTCCGTAAGGCCACTGGGATTGGTGAAAACATGGGGTATCAGAAGCAAAGCGTGCCCAGAGGCTCTGGGGATTAGATTTAAACATTATACCTACACCTAGATTTACAACTTAAAGCAGGCCAGGTAATTCTCTTGACTTTTTTGGTGACATACTGTATCAAGGAGGTAAATGATAGGTTACAATGTAACCCTTTTGTGGCCGGCTGACTCACTTGCAAATCAGGAGAAATAGGCTTCTCTGTTTCTCTGGTATTTTCCTGTAACTCATTCTCTTTAATCCAAGGAAAAGGGGTAAAAGAGCAAAAATGCCAGACAGGAAAACTTGTGTTTTGGTGTCAGGAGAACGAGAGCATCACTATTTGTAGCTGTCGATTTAATTCAGTATTAGTCAGGACTCCGGCTCTAGGTTCCCTTCAGTAAGTACAAAGCATACTTCTGTTGCTACATTGTTATTAAAGCTGAGCAAATATGTATCAGGTCACTGCTACAGTTAATGTCATGTAGTAGTGATGTGATAGCAGGCAAGTAAGTACTCAAGCTCTTGAGGAAGTTCAAGGTAGAATATGGGAAAAGGTGTTATTAAGGTGCAGTGGTACAGTATAAAGAATGAAATGTATGAAAATTGGGTTCCCTCATGTTTAAGAGGAAAGATCACAGAGGGCAGTTTTTACTTCCCAGAAGAGCCAGAACTCCGGAGAGATCTTAATCTTGAGTATCTTAGTAGCTGGGGCTAAGATGCAAATGCTGTTTTATGTAACTTGGTGTTAAGAAAAAAAAATCTCAGTTCACTGATGGGAACTATTTTCTTCTCTTTCCTGAGTAATAAATATATATTTAAAAATCAGAATTCTGCTGGGTGTTGGGGGTTGTGAATGCCTGGAAGCAGAGCACTTGGGAAGCCAAGGTGAAAGAGGACTGTTTCTCTGCCCATGAGGGCCACAAAGTGAGACACAGTCTCAGGGAATATGACTCAGTGTGGAGAATTAGAGTAAATATCACCACAAATGTATGTGGCAAAAGCGCTAACAGAAAGCTCATACAGATTTCTACAGTCATATACCAAATGCCTCGATGTTTTCAGTGTTTCACAAATATTGTTTTCTTAAGCATAAAAAAGCACATACATTTTTAATACTGAGTTCAAATGATACGAAATGAACACGCAGAACTCACACCACCACACTCTATATGCTTTTCAGCTGTGTTTGTCCGTCTCTGCCTGCGATAACTCTCTTGTAGAATTACAGCTCTGCAAGAATTGAAATAATACAATAGAATTTCTTTTTTTCCACATGTATTTTAAGGAATTACAGAGAGATATGCAAGGAAGCACACAGTCCCTGGCAGAAATAGTGCGAAACACAGAACTCTTTTTAAAAGAGAGCGGTGACGAGTTGTCCCGCATGGATAGAACCTTGATTGAGCAGAAACTGAACGAGGCGAAGTTGAAGTGTGCACAGCTGAACTTAAAGGCAGAGCAGTCGAGAAAGGAGCTGGATAAGGCGGTGACTACAGCCCTCAAGGAGGAGACTGAAAAGGTGCCTGTCTGAGTGTGGTACACTGTTGCTTCACCAGGTGGTTAGCACGTTAGCTGCTTGCTTTTATTGTGCATATCAGATGGTGGTGAGCCGTGGTTAGCACCAAGGACGAAAATACGGGACTCTGGGTACATAATTGCCCAATACAAAGATAGGAAGAATTGGCTTTACCTAGTCTTTCCATGAGTAGAAGCTGGTTGAGAGATTCTGGATGTGAGAAATGCAGTCAACTATAGTTAAAATTTCAAAATGCACGTATGAAGGCAGCGTAGACCTAGAGTAACTGCTTGTGGCTGTAAGGTTTAATTCTTAATTTCCATATGTTTCTACTATGTGTTACTTATTATAATTTAGAAATATATGTATTTCTAAATATATAATATAATTAAATATAATTATGTATGATATGTAATATATAATTTTATTTATTTAGATAGACAGATGATAGATAGATAGTGTGTGTGTGTGTGTGTGTGTGTGTGTGTGTGTGTTAGCCTAGGCTGCATCTATAATAGTTCTAAACCTTCCCTACCCAGGTTGCAGCTGTGAAGCAGCTGGAGGAGAGCAAAACCAAGATAGAAAACCTTTTGAACTGGCTGTCAAATGTTGAGGAAGACTCCGAAGGGGCGTTGACGAAACACACACAACCCATGGAGCAGAATGGAACCCATTTGCATGAAGGTGATAGCAAGTCAGGAGCTGGTGAAGAGGATGAAGTCAATGGTAACCTGCTGGAGACAGATGCTGAAGGGCACAGTGAGGCCACCGATGGGAATCTGAACCAGCAGTACGAGAAAGTCAAGGTGAGATGTTTAAGAAGCCGTCAGACTCCGTGTGGAGGGATGGGAAAGAGTCAGACTGCTTTATACAAGACTATACAAAGACTTTCCCTACCCCAGCGTTATGTCAAATATAAACTACCAAGGATGTTCTTAGCAAATAAAAACAGTAAGAGTAAGTCATTAGGTTCAGCTTCTGTGCATAGCTGAAGCCCTGCTTTAGAAACAGAAGAGGGCTGGAGAGCCGGCTCAGTGGTTTAAGCAAGCTTGCTGCTCTCGAAGAGGATCCAAGTGCATCACAGTGCTGCTCTCAGCTGCCTGTAACTCCAGCTGACCTCCAAGGTCATTCAGAATAGACATATATGCATATATTTTTTAAAAAGAAAGAAATGAAGGGGGTTGATCATTGAGCTTTCCACAGCAGGGGCCATGGCCTAGAATGCCTCCTCGGTTTTTCAGTCTTCTTGGCTACTCTTTGAGGTTTTAAGTTCCCATCATATAAGACATTTGTGACTTACATACCCGACGTAGCCTGCTCAGGTTCCACGTGTATTTAAGCTAGTGTTTGGCTTCAGCCTCAGCCATAGCTTTGGTCACTGTGCGGATCCATACTGCATGTTCACAGACTGGCTTGCTGTGCATCCCTGAGCTTGAAGCCACGCCTGTGAGGGGGTGTAGGCTGTTGTGAAGAAGGAAAGGCCAGGGCCTGGAAGCAGTGGAGGCTGTCCCTAACGCACCTGCAAAGGTGCAAAGGCAGTTTGGGCGTAACTGTTTTAAAGTGTCCCAGAGTTGATGGCTCTTGCCTCTGTGCCTGGTTCTTGGTGCTTGGTGGCTGTCCTTGAGAGGCTTCCACAGAATCCACAAAGTGGGGCCATCAGTGACTGGCTCTGCTTGCCTCTGACCTGCCAGCCTCTCCACTTCCGCAGAGCCCTCTGCTTTCCTGCCTCAGTGGGCTTGAACCTCTGCCAGGTTCTGGAGGAATTCTTTGTATGTGAGCTAAGCAAGCCTTAAAGCAAACCTGAGACCCAGTGGGGCCAGACGTCTCCACCACTCTCTCTCACATCTGCTCCTTTAACTCTGCTGGACTTCTCTCATACCATTCTTGTTTCCGCTCTTGTTCAACTGTCTTTAAACTAATCAGCAGGAGGGTTATAGATACGGTGGTTTGAAAAGGGCATTGAGAAGCAGGTTGGGTCCTAGCAACCTGGTCACCTCCCGAGGGTGTTACCAGCAGCAATAAAGTTGTGATTGACTTGTTTCCACTCAGGCCCAGCATGAAAAGATCATGGCTCAGCACCAGGCGGTCATCCTAGCCACACAGTCAGCCCAGGTGCTGCTTGAGAAACAGGGCCACTATTTGTCTCCTGAGGAGAAGGAGAAGCTGCAGAAGAACATGCAGGAGCTAAAGGCACATTACGAGACCGTGCTGGCCGAGTGTGAGAAGAAGGTGAAGCTGACGCACTCCCTGCAAGAGGAGCTGGAGAAGTTTGACACCGACTACAGTGAGTTTGAGCATTGGCTACAGCAGTCAGAGCAAGAGCTGGAGAACCTGGAGGCAGGTGCGGACGACCTCAGCGGGCTCATGGACAAGCTGACGAGGCAGAAGAGCTTCTCAGAGGACGTCATTTCCCACAAAGGCGACTTGAGGTACATCACCATTTCCGGAAACAGGGTGATAGATGCTGCCAAATCTTGCAGCAAGAAAGACGGTGACAGGATCGGCAAGGACAGCATCGAGACTTCTGCAACCCACAGAGAAGTTCAGACCAAACTGGATCAGGCTACAGACCGCTTCAGGTCTCTCTACTCTAAGGTAAGTTTATTTTACTTTTATTTTTTAAATGGAGGTCAGTCTGTTATAAACCTTTCTACATGTCATCTTCACTTTTTCTTTTAATTTAGAAGTAAAAAAAAAATAGAAAACATAAATAATTCATATGGGAAAGTGGTAGTTTTAATCATGTCCTTTACATCTAGAAAATGTCTCTTAAAGGTTAGTAACTTGAAGTTACTTAGTTTCTCAAATTTTGTAGTACTAGATTTGACCACCAGATGTCGCTTATGAACTAAAGGGGGCTCAATTTCTGGTTCTTGCCATTCATGTAGGATAATTCCCTTCAAATATTACAGGACTGTTCTACAGATGTATTTGATCAATATATTTTCATTATTAATGACTAATATTCTATGCTGCTTCCTTTAATGCCTTGGAAAACCAAGAGTCTTGCTAAGAAAAAAACAAAAAACAAAAAACTAAGCTACGTGTAGAGAGGGGTACATACTCCAAAAACTGAGGGAGAAGGAGTGTAAATTTGTGTCAGCCTAGGCTACATAGCAAAATCCTGACTCAAAGTGGGGAAGAAGACCACCCAAGAATGTATTTCCCAGATTTTAACAGAGGCTATTCAGACGTAACATGTTGCATAAATGATCTGGCATACACCTCTGAGGCTTAGGTTTTGCTTCATGTTAATGTAGATTATTTGACCTAATTGTGTCAATCCTGTACAACATGTAGAAATGACTTATGAAGCACCTTAAAGGATTTTCATCACATTTCTATGTGGATTGTCTGAAAGTTTGCCTAGTCCGGTGATTGATTCTCGTATAAGGCCAGCCAGCAATAATGTTATTTAATTATTGTAAGTCTAGAACTATCTCCTCGTTTTTATGGTTACCTTTGAGGGGAAGAACCTCCATGTTGGTTAAAGTCTGCTCCCCCCCCCCCCCGAGTTACACAGCTCATCCATCTTGAGATCTTGTCATGCATGAGAAGACAGTGGGTCTCAGCCTCTCTCCTTCTCTTCCTTGATTTTTAGTGCAGTGTTCTTGGAAATAACCTCAAAGATCTGGTGGATAAATACCAACACTATGAAGACGCTTCCTGTGGACTTCTCTCTGGGCTCCAGGCCTGCGAGGCCAAAGCCAGCAAACATTTACTGGAGCCCATTGCTTTGGACCCCAAAAATCTGCAAAGGCAGCTAGAAGAGACCAAGGTAAAGAAGGAGGAAGGAAGGGAAGAGAAGCAGCCGCTCAGCCATCATGTGAAATCTGTTCTCCACGTGCGTGTGGTAGTTTAGCTCTGGGCCCAGGAAACCTGTGGAGAGTATTCTGTCCCACCAGAGGGTTCCAGTGTGACTAAGTGCTCCGGAACGTTTGTCCCGTGAACCGGATTGACATTGCTATTATTGGCTACAATCTACTGTACCCGCGTCCTACCTCCAACAAAGCCCAGCCCACTTACTTCCTGTCAGACTTGTTAACTTTCCTCACTTTTCCACTAGAATTAAGCTCCGTGAAGGCAGGTGTCTGTGCCTGTCTTGTTCAGTGCTTTATTCCTAGGACAGCGGTTCTCTTAGCCTGTGGATAGCACATTCCTTTGAGGGTTCGAGCAACCCCTTTCATAGGTGTCACCCAAGACTACCTGCATGTTAGATATTTATGTTATGACTCACAACAGTAGCAAGTTACAGATTAGCAGTGAAAGTAGTTTGTGGTTGGGGGAGGGGCCGTCACAACACGAGGAACTGTATTAAAGGGTCGCAGTATTAGGAAGGTTGAGGACACTGACCTAGGGGGTCACAGGGCCCAAAGTGCACAATGTGTTCAAGAAAGGGCGTGTAGAAGAATGTTACTGTCATGTTCAGAGTGTCTCTGAGTCAGTATTAGGGTTCCTGTTGTGTTCCTTCATGATGTATAGAGATGCAAACTTCAGTTACCACCTTACCACAAGAATGTCTTTCTGCCTTTCCAGAAATGCGTGATTGACAAACTCTTGGTGAGACAAGCTGTCAAATTACTCTCTACTCGACTCTTTTATTAACTAATTCATTTATTTAGTGTACATCCCAATTGCAGCTTCCCCTTCCTCTCTCCTCCCAGGCCCCCTCCCCTCCCCCTATCCCCACCCCTCCTCCCTTTCTCCTTAGAAAAGGGAAGACCTTCCATGGATATCAACCAGCCTTGGCATATGAGGTTACAGTAAGACTATTTGTGGCTGGACGCAGCAGCCCAGTTAGGGGAACAGGATCCAAAGGCAGGCAACAGCGTCAGAGACAGCCCCTGCTCCTGATTTAGGAGTCCCACGTGAAGACCCAGCTGTACAACTGTTACATATGTGCAGAGGGCCTAGTCCAACTCATGCATGCTTTCTGGTTGGTGTTCAGTCTCTGTGGGTCCCTATGGGCCCAGGTTAGTTGGTCTGTAGGTTTTCTTGTGGTCTCCTTGGCCCCTCTGGCTCTTTGGATCTCTCCTCCCCCTCTTCCACAAGATTACCCAAGCTCTGCTTAATGTGTGTCTGTGGGTCTCTGCATCTGTTTCCATCAGCTGCTGGTGAGGCCTTTCAGATGACAGTTATGCTCGGCTCTAGTCAGCAAGTGTAGCAGAATATCATGAATAGTATCGAGGGACTCTCTCTCATGGCATGGGACTCAAGCTGGGCCAGTCATTGGTTGGCCATTTTCTCAATTTCTGCTCCATCATTACTCCTACACATCTTGTAGCCAGGACAAATTGTGGGTCGATGTTTTTGTGGCTGGGTTGGTGTCTAATCCCTCAATGGGAAGTCTTACCTACATATGTTTCAGGTTCTGTATCCCTCATTACTAGAAGTCTTAGCTTGAGTCCCCCTCAGAGATGCCTGGGAGTTTCCTTTGTCCTAGATTTCTAGCTCATCCCAGACTCCCACCCCCACCCCACCCCTGATTCCAGTTTTCTCTCCCTCTGCTCTGTTCTTCCCACACCTGCTCCCTCCTGTTCCCATCCCTACCACCACCCCCACCCAGTCTCCTCCCTCCATCCACCCCACCCCCATGTCTATTCTAGTCTCCCTTCTCAGTGAGATCCAAGGGTCCCCCTAGATCCAAACCATAATTTAAAAAATTTAAAGCAAGGATAAGTAATTTTTAAAATACTATAATATTCTTACTCCGTATGATAACTGAAAACTAAAGTTTAAAAGTTCATTGATCTGGAGTTTGTTTGTTTGTTTAGCAGGCGAGGGTACTTGAATTACCATGGTCAGTGCCTTAACCCCGGGTGGTGCTATGTAGCTAGGCTTGGCCACCACCCTCAGGCCAATTATAGAACCAAGGGATGAAGAAGAGAGAAGAGGCATGCTCAGTGTGTCCCCACTGAGGAGGGAAAGAAAGACTCTGTCTTTGGGGTTGTGACCTGAGGTTTAAGCGGGAAGCCAGAGAAATGCATTCCTGGTCAGGGTGCAGTCTCGCTCATCACTGGCCCATCCCTGTCTTAGCTTCAGACTCAGACAAGGTGCTCTGACAGGTTGTGGGAACTGTATGAAATATCCTTCTAAGAGACAAGCTTACCCTTTGGCTTTTGCTAGAACCTAGCCTTTCCCTTCACCCAGCATGAGATTTCTGGGGAGATACCAATTCCTGGGGGCCCATTGTTTCAGGGGCCTCATGGGCTAAAGGAAAGGCATGGATGTCTCCAGGACATCTCTGCATTCCTGCCCTGTGGAGTCAGAGAGGGCTGACTTGGTTTTCTGAAGGGCTGTGGAAGGGAGACTATTACTAATTTTTTGGCTTCGGTCTCCTCTTCCTCTTCCTCACATCTGAGTGTAGACTGTCTTAATTGTTTACTTCCCCTTAGTTAACGTATTAAGGCCAGAATGTGTGAAGAAATCAGAGGAGGGACTGTGACATCTAAGGCCCCGATTTTGCTGAGAAATGCCAATAGTTTAATATAGTTATTAAGATCGATTAACATTTAATTAGGAAGTAAAATATTTTAGCTACAGGGAAATAAAATTGAACATTTCTGGTTTGATCTATGCAAATATGCTGCACATGAAGTTTTAGGAAATAGAGCAAGAAATAGAGGAAAACCTCTATGAACCCTGTAGCTTAATTAATGGATACAGGGACGGATACAGGGATGGATATTGGAATAGAAATGCTTACTTGGTAAGTGCTGCAAAGAGTTATTGATGCAGAGGCTCAGAGGATGGCCATTGTGTAACAAGAATAAATCTCAGATTAATGGCACCATTGGAGATGGTCTTTGTATGTAGTAAGGTTAAACTTTAATGAAGATTAGGTAGTCTTTGTCTTAGGGTTTCTATTGCTGGGAAGAGACACTGTGACCACAGCAACTCTTATAAAAGGAAAGGGCTGGCTTGTAGTTCAGAGGTTTAATCCATTACTGTCATGGCAAGAAGTGTGCTGGCGTGCAGGTAGACATGGTGCTGGAGAAGGAGCTGAGAGTTCTACGTCTGTATCGGATCTGAAGGCAGCAGGAAGAGAGTGTGACACTGGGCCTGGCTTGAGCTTCTGAAACCTCCCAGCCCATCACCTGGTGACACATCTCCAGTAAGACCCCACCTACTCCAGTATGGCCACAAGTCCTAGTAGTGCCACTCCCTGTGGGCCTGTGGGGGCCATTTTCATCCAAACCATTGTGGTCTTTATATTTTCTTTCTTTCTTTCTTTCTTTCTTTCTTTCTTTCTTTCTTTCTTTCTTTCTTTCTTTCTTTCCTTCCTTCCTTCCTTCCTTCCTTTTTTTTTAAGATTTATTATTATATGTAGCTGTTTTCAGACACACCAGAAGAGGGCGTCAGATCTCATTATGGATGGTTGTGAGCCATCATGTGGTTGCTGGGATTTGAACTCAGGACCTTTAGAAGAGCAGTCAGTGCTCTTAACCGCTGAACCATCTCTCCATCCCCCTTTTTTTTCTTTTAAATTGTTCAACAGTTACTAAGCTGGAAGCAGAACTGGATATGGTGGCACACACCTACAGTCCTAGAACTGGGAGGCAGAGGCTCAGGCTTTAGCCTCCTAACAGTACAGAAGATGGGCATGTGAGCCCAGTGTAGAGGCCTGGGTTTGAAACCAGCTCTAAATCACACTGCCTGGTGATGGGCACCTTCAGGATGGTGCAAAGTCAGGAAGCTTTCATGCACTGACTAGGAGTTCTTTGCTGTAGAGACCCTCGTCTGCTGCAGCCAAGGAGACCAAGGCTAGGGTTAGGGTTGGGGTTAGGGTTAGGCTCTGCAAATGCTAGGGTCACAGAAGTATCATCATATCCACTCAGTCTTAATGTGTGCTCTGGGGACCAGAGCCCTCTGGCCTTCATGCTTGTAGCATGCACTTTCTCCATTGAGCCATCTCCCCAGCCCCCTGACATTTTGAGATATGAGTGTGGCATTAGAGGAAAGCTGTGGTACCTCTGTGAACCTGAAGCCATTGTGGATCCCCTGAAGCTGGACAACAACATGGGCACAAAGCCATCTGAGCTGTCAGGGACCGCAGGCTCCAATCCTCTTCTTACCTCACTCGCTCCCTGTGTAGACCTGCATCTCTCATCCAGAGATCTGTAGGAACCTCTCTCCCGAGTCTTGTTACCCTTGGTTGTATTATCATTGTGAGTCACCTCTCACACAAACGCGTGTCTCCTTTCTCCCCCTCTTTCAGCTTTGCTTATAGAATTCTTCTGGGCTCTTTTTACTTCTTTGGCCACATTATTTCTGTCTCCCCATCAGAACACTGTGAACATCTTCTATCCCTTCTGCTTTTCCTCTTCTGGTGCTGCTGCACCACCTGCTATGGTGGCTCCTCTTACCTCTGCAGTGCTCTCTGCTTGGCTCCATTTGTACAGTCCCATGTGTTGCCAGCTTGCTTCTTTCCTCCTGTATGCTGTTCTGAGGTCACAGACTCCAAAACGAAGGTCTTCTTCACTCTGAAATGTGATCTCACCTGAGTTTCATAGACTTTGGTAGTTAACCTCAGCTGAACAGAACCCAGCCTGTTTCTCCCTTCTTATCCCCTCATGCCCTGGGTTCCTGTCCTCCATGATGACTGGCCATTCTTTCATGGGCTCCATCCAACAGCCTCGTCATAGTCACTGCGGAAACGTGGCTAACACAGCTGGGGAATTACGTGTTTTGCTTCACTTGATTTTCTTGTAAGATACAGTTGTATTTGTAATAACTTACACCCTGTGTTAGATATTACGGCTTTAGATAATATGACCAAGACGTCCTGGCTCTCCCCAGCCCTGAACTATACTGTACTGTACTGTACTGTACTCTGTGGTCCAGGCAATCTGAGTCCAAGAAATGGCCTCAGTCTTTGGTAAAGTCCCAGCTGCCTTGTTCTGACTTAAGGTATGCTCAGCTGAGCACGTTGCTTCTTGGTTCACTTCTTCTGGTTTCCCTGCATTGCTATATGCCCTTACTTAGCACTTTCTTCAAAGCCTTTGGTAATTCCCCATCACTAGCAGGAAAAATGTCAAGCCCTAAGCCTACCATTCGAGGCCTTTGCAGACCTATGGATTCTTTCCTCCTAGTCTATCCCCCTCCCGGTCCCCTTCCTCTCTCCCTCTCCCCAGGCTATTTCTTTGCCTTCTGTTTACCCTATGGAGAATTATTCTGCTTTTTCATTTCCACAGTTTAATCAGGGCCCAGCAACCTCACCACTGGCTGGTTCTCACTTCCTCACGGATCTTCCTCCAGCATCTCCTCTTTCCTGTAGAATGTAGCCTTTCCTATAAGCTCTTACCTCTGACCTGTAGAATGTAGCCTTTCCTATAAGCTCTTACCTCTGACCTGTAGAATGTAGCCTTTCCTATAAGCTCTTACCTCTTTCCTGTAGAATGTAGCCTTTCCTATAAGCTCTTACCTCTTACCTGTAGAATGTAGCCTTTCCTATAAGCTCTTACCTCTTTCCTGTAGAATGTAGCCTTTCCTATAAGCTCTTACCTCTTTCCTGTAGAATGTAGCCTTTCCTATAAGCTCTTACCTCTTTCCTGTAGAATGTAGCCTTTCCTATAAGCTCTTACCTCTTACCTGTAGAATGTAGCCTTTCCTATAAGCTCTTACCTCTGACCTGTAGAATGTAGCCTTTCCTATAAGCTCTTACCTCTGACCTGTAGAATGTAGCCTTTCCTATAAGCTCTTACCTCTTTCCTGTAGAATGTAGCCTTTCCTATAAGCTCTTACCTCTTACCTGTAGAATGTAGCCTTTTCTATAAGCTCTTACCTCTTTCCTGTAGAATGTAGCCTTTCCTATAAGCTCTGTAGCCCTGTAGAATGTAGCCTTTCCTATAAGCTCTGTAGCCTTTCCTATAAGCTCTGTAGCTGTTTTATCCAAGGATATAGCAACACTTTTTGAATTTTTTGATGCTCAATAACATACTAAATTACACAAATTCAGATGATAGAGTTTTGTTGCTGCTGCTGAGATTTGGGATTTGGGAGTAGGGCTATTGTACAAAACATCAAAGTAGAAACTAGAGAAAAACATGGAGTAAATGAGGTTAGAAGTTGAAAGTGGAAGATTGTTAAGAATATCTCATTGTGTGCCGTGGTCACCTCATTGTGTGCCGTGGCTCACCGTCTAGATTGGTTGATTAATATGTTCTCTTTGCTTTACCTGAAGTCCAGAATAAACTTGACAATGAAAGTCTATGTATTATAATAGTTTATTCTATCCAATTTAGATTATCATTTTCCCATTAGTCCTGAATCTAATTGAAAACCACTCAACCCCACAGGCTCTGCAAGGACAGATATCAAGTCAGCAGGTTGCTGTAGAGAAGCTGAAGAAAACCGCAGAGGTACTCTTGGATGCCAAGGGCTCGCTGCTTCCTGCCAAGAATGACATCCAGAAGACGCTTGGTGAGGTCTTAGCTTAAGGTCTTCGCTCTTGTTTCCTGTCTCAGGTAGATAGGGGTGTCTTATAGATAAGGAGGAAGTGTTCACAGATGTAAGTCCTTGGTTTATGATCTCTGCCTGTGTGTATGAAATTAAAAACATCTTCCAGAGATTCCCCCAAATAGAGCCAAGTTTCAATCTTAGTAGAAATCTTCTGTGAATAGAAAGCCACTCCATAACTCTTCATTCTTAGAGACGAACAAGCATTCCTGATTGTGACCATGATCAATAAGTAATTTCAAGGCACATCTATTTATAAATTACATGTGCATTTTATCACATAATATGCAATTATAAAACACAAAACTACAAATTTTAAGGTGTATGAAGAGTGTGTGAGTGCTGGCCCTTAAGGTTTTATTCTTTCGTTTCCATATATGGTCTTAAAAGCCCACGTGGGGAACCATCACTGGAGCAAGAGCCTGAGCCTGGAGGCGTGGAGGAGAAAGGCTGCCCTCATTGTGTTTCTGGCCTTTTGATGTTTTCTCTTTATTTTCCTCTTTGTTTTTTCATCATTTTTAAGATGAGGTCTTGCTCCTTAGCCCAGTTGGCCTGAGAGTCACTGTGGACCCCCCAGCTGGCCTTGAACTCACGGCAATCCTTCCACATTAGCCTCTGAAAGCTAGACTTCAGGCATGAGCTGCCACACTTGGCCTTCCTGCTGTTAAATGTTCATTTCATGGGTTACAGCAATGACTTAAAGCTTCTCTCTGGCAGCATTGTGTAGGAATGTGTGAAACAGTTTAGGATACAGAGGCATTTCCATAAGATCTTGTGTTTATTTCTAAGAAAAACAATAACTTCTAAAAATACATTTTTTGGATTGTTTGTTGATTTAAAAAATAAATAAAAACAACAAGAGCTTGCATGTATCTCAGGCTAGCCTTGAACTGATGAAGGAATTGCTAAAACACTGAAGAACTTTGTGTTAGGAACTAGGGCCAAGAGACAAATACTACAACAGAGATTTTTCTAGTAATTTTTATTGCTCAGAAAATTTCAAATGATTAAAATTTTATTCAAGGTACTGATCAAAACACACACACACACACATATATATGTATATATATATGTTTTAAAATGTACACACACACACACAAACACACAATGATTCCAAACCCCTCATCTTCAAATACTACCATGTTAGGCCTTAGACCTAAATACATGGATATAGTGTGGGAAGTCGAAATGAAAATGGTTTATTGTTTTGACATGGTAAACCTTATGTCATGGCGAAACAGGTCACCAGTAACTCTCATCATATGATTCATAAGCACTACCCCCTGAGAAACGGCTCGACCGCCAATCACAAGATGTGACTTAAGGCAGCCGCTTGAGTAAGGGGTCAGACCTGAATCTGAGACTCACTCCCTCTGCTTGTAGCCTCCTGGTGCATATGAAAAGCGGTTCCTCTCTCTGTGCAGCTTTCTCGTGGGCTTCATTGTATTTAGCCAAAGGGCCCTGATGGTCTCGGTCACATAAAATTTCCAATTCAGTGAGAAACTAACTGTTAAGCAACAACTTAAATCATTTTGCTATCGAGTCATGTGCTGTAGACCAAGCACAAGCCTCTAAGGAGACTCGAGTAAGGAGTTGTAACTACTAGGGTTGTGCGCCACATTGTGTTCTGCTAAAACCTTCAGAAATAATTCATGTGCTTTTCTGAGTCTTTGTATAATAAAAGTCTTTTTAAAAAATCATGATAGAAGAGAAGTCATCTTCCAAAGAGAATCTTAAATCTTTAGCATTGAAAGTAAAGTCGTATCACAGGAGATAGAGTGTTCTCTTAAACTAGGATTGTTCCCCTTTTGTCTACTAGTGAACTTGTAAGTGAATCCTGACCATAGCTTTTAGTGGATTTGTGCTGTTACCATCCTGTTTTCCTGATACATTTGAAGTCTCTCTCTGATTATGACAGAAGCTGACCATGACTGTCATGTGACAGAAGTGTCTCTAGAGAGTGCCTGAGACTGTAACTTCCTACCCCTGGCAGTTATCGATAAGTGTTGACAGATCAGGCTGAGACACTGTAGTGACTGCAGTGGCCCACCATTTAGACCTTTCTATCATCTCTCTGGGGCACTCCAAATGTGTATGCATCTAAAAATATTTACTGATGCAGATGACAGGCCTGTGAATATTTTTTTAACTATTTTATTACCCAATTCCTGTCTTTATAAAAGTTATACCTGACCTAATTACTCATTGGAAATGTATCATCTATGTTCTTTTCTGTGAAGACTTAATTTGTCCATTGTAAAGTGCATTTGAGAAAGAATCAGGCAAGTAGAACTCTGTGCTTCCTGTTCCCCTCTCTGTCTGGAGTAGATGATATTGTCGGGAGATACGATGAGCTGTCCAAGTCTGTGAATGAACGGAATGAGAAGCTTCAGATCACGCTGACCCGCTCACTGAGTGTGCAGGACGGTTTGGATGAGATGCTGGACTGGATGGGAAGTGTGGAAAACTCACTGGTCAAGCAAGGTCAAGTGCCTTTAAACTCCACAGAGCTCCAGGATCTCATCAGTAAAAACACTGTGAGTGACCTTTGCTAAAGGGAACCATTCCATTTGCACTTGAGAACAAGTTGTTTATCTTCAGGAATAGGTAGTCTCAGAGACAAAGAGGGGTGCTTCTGAATACAGCAGAGGAGCCAGCAGTGCCTGTACAAATGAATATGTAAATTTTTTGACAGTGGCTGGAAAGGGCTTCATAGACTTGTCATTATTCATTAAGGAGAGTTTAAAGCTACATTGTATCTAATCTCAGCAGCTGCTCATGGGGTTCCTCAGATCAATCTTGCTGTTGCCAAGCCTTTTAAAAATTAAGAACATGGCTAATCCCCAGGCTGCCCTAGATCCCAAGGGGTTGCCAGCTGTCAATAAGCCCCATGCCCTTTTCAACCAGCCAGCTATCCAGCTGTTCTCCACACTCCCATGAAGAGCTTTGGGATTGGCTTCCTTGAGAGAAAAACCACACGTGTCACTCATTTCCAACTGTTGACCATTTTAGTTGTGGGTAGTCCAAGCTTAGGCTGATGTGAAGAATCTTTTTCAAAACTTGGCGGCTTTATTTGTAGTCGTCGTTAGGAAATATATGCCGCGATTGCTGTTATTTCAGATGCTGGAGCAGGATATTACGGGTCGTCAAAGCAGCATAAATGCCATGAACGAAAAGGTGAAGACATTTATAGAGACGACAGACCCTTCCACGGCCTCCTCGCTGCAAGCGAAAATGAAGGACCTGTCTGCTCGCTTTTCCGAAGCAAGTCAGAAACACAAAGAAAAGCTTGCCAAGATGGTGGAGCTAAAGGCCAAAGTAGAGCAGTTTGAGAAGCTCTCAGAAAAGCTCCAGGCATTTCTAGAGACACAGAGCCAGGCGCTCACCGAGGTGGACATGCCAGGAAAGGATGTTCCGGAGCTGTCTCAGCACATGCAGGTGTGTGTTCCTCAGTGCTTACAGTGCCAAGCACGTGGACTCATGCATTGTATCGACAATCTTAGCTACCCGTATTTGTCTCTCCATGAAGCATTTTCCTGTTGAATAGAAACAGACAATTTACTCCACATATCATAGCTGTTACAACTATCCTGGAACATGCTAAATCCACAGAGATACAAAAGCACAGAGTGTAAAGTCCCTGTATCCTGCCTGTACATTCACAGTCTAGGTAGTAGAGGCCCGAGCCGTTCTGCTTGCATGCAGAACGTGCTGGTGGGTTTGTGGTTCTAAGATCTGGCAATGTTTCTACTGACTGATGTAAATGCTTTGCAGGAATCCACTGCTAAATTCTTAGAACACAGGAAAGATCTCGAAGCTTTGCACAGCCTCCTGAAAGAGATATCCAGCCATGGTTTACCAGGGGACAAAGCTCTGGTGTTTGAGAAAACTAACAACTTGTCAAAGAAATTCAAAGAAATGGAGGACACTATCCAAGAAAAGTAAGTTCCTCTCTAAAACAGTGTGTCTTATCCCGCTCTGGTCCTCAGCAGCTGGGTCGCCTATATTTATGTAAGTCTCTGACTGAGGTGGTTTCCCAACTGTGGAGTCTCAGACGGTTGGTGGGTCTGTGCATTAAATAGAGTCAGGAGGCTGAAGGGGGGTTACACAGAGTTTGAGGCCCTACTCTGGGCTGCAGTAAGACTGTCTTTAAAAGCAAAACACAACAACAAAAACATTAGTTTACTATTGGCTAAAATGCCAAGGTGGGAAACGGGAAAACGCTGCTTATGTAAAAGTGGGAACATCCTGTGAGCATGGTGGTACTGGTAAGATGAACTCAGAGATACTGAGTTTAATTCCCAGCAACCACATGATGGCTCACAACCATCTGGAATGGGATCCGATGCCCTCTTCTGGTGTGTCTGAAGACAGCAACAGTGTACTCGTATACATAAAATAAATAAATAATATGACGGCTTCCTTCTTCAATTAGTGAATGAGCTACCAATCCACAAAGAATAAGGCAGGGGTCCAGTTTTGACCTTTGATTCGATGTGATTCTATTCTGTGCCTTCACATTTTTCTATATCATGTTTAGAGCACACATCTGATGTATGAAAGAGCCCCCAAAAGATGTTTTAGCATGGTCATTTATCTTTCATCTAGTTATACTTCCTTAGAATTCTCTACCTAAAACTTCTGGGTTCTTGTTCTTGGCTATCTTACATAATCTAGGTTGTCCATTCCAATTTTAAATCCAGGTAATGTGTAGACTATTAAATCATTACTTGTTGATTCCTGAAGCAAAGCTCATAGAGTGAGAGGGAACAGTCAAGAAATACGTAACTCTCACACAACAGTCCTCTCTAATACTACATAAACGCTAACGACTTTGACGGGTCTGTTTTATACAAGTACGTGCTTAGCTGATTTCACTCACCACATAAGAACACATTAGCCTGGTACCCAAGAGTTGCTCTGTGCATTGAAAATGGTTGACCGCTGGGTAATAGTCAGCCTTTTGGAGCATCTGACTTTGCAGCTTGACTTCTGGTTCCTTTTTGTTCATTAGGAAGGACGCTCTAAGTTCTTGTCAGGAGCAGCTGAGTGCTTTCCAAACACTCGCTCAGTCACTGAAAACGTGGATAAGAGAGACAGCCAAGCAGGTTCCTGTAGTGAAGCCTTCTCTTGGCGCAGAGGACTTGGAAAAATCTCTGGAAGAAACCAAGGTGGCTCATCAGACCTAATACTAACTTCTGCCTGCCTGTGTTAGTAATGAAGCATGTGGTCCTTTAGTCTAAAATCAAGCAAACTGGTCTCATAAATGCCCTATAGGATCTGTGGAAATTATATAATCAAGGAATTACCTAATCTTTTTGTTAACTTGTTAAAAAAAAAATAAGTATAGTGCATCATTAATCCCCTAATATTGAAGTTTCCTTCTTTATCAAATCTCTATTTAATTTCCATTTTTTTTATACCTTCTTTCCAAGTAGTAAGAAAAAGACCCTTGTCTTCATGTGTAAGGTCTAACCAGTACTGGAAAACAAGTTATTTGAATCGTTTGCATGAATAGTGTATAAGTATTTTGTTGTCTGACTTAAGTTATAAAAGTCATGGCTGATTGTATCAGATTTTTTCAGAGTGAAATCATGTAGCTTTAACACTTCATTGAAATGTTGGTAGTTAAACTCGGTGTGAGGTGGAATTTTGTACATCTGTGTCTTATTTTTATTGTCCTGTTACTTATGATGTAGCTGCACCTGGTATAGCCCTACAGACTTACAGTTGACAGTTACTCTAGAACATTCCCGTGGCGCCAGGATGCAGCCTGCCTCCCACTGTGGCTGGGGGCAGAACACAGAATGGGCTTTGCCCTGTTCTCCTCTGCCAACAGTGTTAACAGTCACCTGGGCCTGCAGTCATTGTTGCTTTAAAATATGCTTAAGAAGTTCAATTGTAATGTACAACTTTGAAGATACTCGGAAGACTGAAAGATAATGTGTTTTTGTGTTTAAAGAAATTACAAGAAAAGTGGAGTCTGAAAGCACCAGAAATTCACAAAGCAAACAACAGTGGTGTTTCACTATGTAATCTGCTAAGTGCATTGATCAGCCCTGCAAAGGCCATAGCCGCAGCCAAATCAGGTAGGCGCTGTTTTCATGACTAATCAGTAAGAATTTGAGCTCCCACGGTCTTTTTGTGTATTTGAAATTAATTAAATTTTTTTTTTTAAAGATCACCTCAGGAATACAAAGTAAAAGAGGTTGGGCAAGTGACTTTTAAAGGCACACTGAAATTTGTCTCGGAATTGGGGAGATGACTCTGCAGATACATTTGTGCAGGCATAAGGATGGGAGTCGGTCTGAATCTCTGGTACCCACACGTGTTTTGTACACGAGTGAGCATGGTGCTCTAGCTGTAATCACGGCCCTCGGGAGGCAGAGACAGGAACTCCTCCTCCAAGGGGGCTGACGAGCCAGACTCACCAAATCCTTGACCTCGGCGAGGGGCCGTACCTCAGAAAGTAAAGTGAAAACTGATTTTGGAAAATAGCAAGTATCCAGGACCAGCCACCACGTGCAGACACATGCATACCACACGCCTGTACATGTGCAGCCACAAGCATAGGAATATATATACATACACACACACACACACATCTGTCAGGCAAAATGTTGGCTTTTAAGTACTAAAAGTCAAATGTAACTAGGTAAGGATAAGAAGGTGACACAGAGCAGGGTGTGGTGGCACACTCCTTTAATCCCAGCCCTCGGGAGGCAGAGGCAGGCGCTTTTCTGAGTTCAAGGCCAGCCTGGTCTACAAAGTGAGTTCCAGGACAGCCAGGGCTATACAGAGAAACCCTGTCTGGGGGGCCGGGGGGGGGGGGGGGGGGGGGGGGGGGGGGGGGGGGGGGGGGGGGGGGGGGGGGGGGGGGGGGGGGGGGGGGGAGTGACACTGAAGGAGGTTCCAGTCTGTTTGCTTTTGGCTCTATTTATTTAAGGGGAGATAGTGAAGCTCTCTTTGAGCTATATCTCTTCTCATTATACTATGTAGTAAGGAAAGAGATTTGGTTTCCTGGTAGAGGAGAGGCAAGGGTGTGGGCTCCTGTCTATGGAGGCAGGCTCGCCTTTTGTCTGCTTGCCTGTTTGTACACGGTTCTCAAAACATTTGATTTTGCAGCCTGTTCGCCAGTACACTCACATCTCGGCCTCAGCCCTGGCTGACCCTGCTCCCCTCAGCCAAAGACCAGAGTTGTGTATAAATGCTGGTTCCCAGGTTAACTTAATACAAATAGAGTGTTTTGGTAAGGGATACTTTACTGAGGCGTTTTGTTTCATTTTGTTTTGTTTAAGTTGAAGATTAGATAGAAGGCCAGCCTCCTAGCTCCATTGTGTGTCCTCTGGTTTATCTAGTCTGAGCAGGCCTCCAGCTGTCCCATTGTGAGTGACACCCGTGTTCCAGCTGCACTTCTCTCACACAGCCATTTTTTCCACTCTGTTGCTCCCTTTCGAGCAATGCCTGTATCGTATCGTATACGCCACAGTACCCCTCACGTCTGCCCTAATCAGATTTCCTGAGACGGCAAGTTGATCTGTCTTTTTCTTAAGAAGAGGAATTCTACTGTCTTTGATTTATCTTAGTTCATCCCACGTCCTTATATCTGGAGTAAAATCTATACTCTTGCTTGGTGTTCTCTGCTTGACTTTTAACAATTAGTTTGGAGAGTCTAGGATGCTTTCCAGTCCTTGTAAAATGCCTGTGCGTACACTCGTGTGTGGGGTGGAAAATGCCTGTGCGTACACTCGTGTGTGGGGTGGAAAATGCCTGTGCGTACACTCGTGTGTGAGGTGGAAAATGCCTGTGCGTACACTCGTGTGGGGGGTGTAAAATGCCTGTGCGTACACTCGTGTGTGGGGTCGGGGGAGGAATTCGGATGTTTAAATGTTTCTATTGCTTGCTCTTCCATGGTCATCTCTCTCCTTTGATAAGCAGCCAGTGGGTGCTAGCATGAGAAAGGTGGATTTTATTAACATTGTGGTTATGGAGACATGCCAATCCCAGATGGTTATGATAATATAGGACAAATAGCTATTAAGACTCACTCAGGAGGATCTGTTTGGTAGGTAATGGGTTAGTTATGTGTAGTTCCCACGGCATTGTCACAGGTTAGCCGCTGTGGTGCCCATCAGCTTTATCCATTACTCTTCAGGCACACAGCTGATAGTTAGAACAGCTAGCTTCTAAATTCAGGAGAGGAGTCCTCTAGGCCCACTCACTACCCACCCTGTGTTCTCTTTGTCAGCATATGTGGACTTAGAAACAGACTTTTGCTTGCCTTTTACCTTGAGACGTTTCCCTCGTCTCTTTTTAAATCATTCTGCCTTCACTGGGCCTGTGGTTATGTTGTATACACTGCCACAGACGATACATAGTCGTTAGGCCAAGCAGACATTTTCTTCTCGGTCGCTCTGCTTTCTTTAATACATAGGTGCTGGGGACCTTTACCCCCCGTTTTAGCATTAAGATGTTGTTAGCATAAAACATCTTCGCTGTTTCGTTTGGGAATCAGCTTTTGATTAATTTATGAACAGTGGAGTGTAAGACACCGAGTCACCATTGTGTCACGAATGAGCAGTGGTGGTTCGTTTAATGCCATCTATAGGTAGAAGTACTAGGGCAATCTAAAGTTATTTCATTGTTTGTTTTGTTTTTCATTGTTGGTTTTTTGTTTTGTTTTGTTGCAGGTGGAGTAATACTAAATGGTGAAGGAACAGACACAAATACTCAGGATTTCTTGGCAAATAAAGGTGAATAGTAACCTCGTCTGGCAAGTGATTAATGGAGTTTGATGTTTTAGAGGGCAGTAGTTTGTTGAGATCTTAAACTTGAGTTAAAATGGTCACCATGTTTGTGAATATATTGATATAACTGTCCATCTGAGATAAATGGAACCTTTGATGTTTCACCTTGGGACTTGGTTTTATTTCCTTTCTGTTCATTTGCTGTTTGGTACCCAAGAAATCTGTTATGTTTAAGCTTACAATTTCATCATGCTACCTCTTATGTTTTACAATTACACAATGCTCAGGAGTTATTTGTTATTAACTTGCAGTTATTTGTTATTAACTTTCTATCCTAAAAGTCTGTGGTCCATTATAGCAGGCTTAACAGTGTCAAAATAGAAGAAAACATTATGTACAACAAATCTAACGCTATCGTTCCTCTCCAAAAGCCTCAGTGTGCATTCATATACTTTTCTTCCTGCTCGTAGGTTTAACATCTATTAAGAAGGACATGACTGACATAAGCCACAGTTACGAAGACCTGGGCCTCTTACTCAAGGATAAAATAGTTGAACTGAACACTAAGCTCTCCAAATTGCAAAAGGCTCAGGAAGAGTCCAGTGCAATGATGCAGTGGTTACAGAAGATGAACAAGACGGCCAGCAGGTGGCGCCAGACACCTCCACCTGCAGACACTGAGTCTGTGAGGATGCAGGTGGAGCAGAACAAGGTAGGCTGGGTACGGGGAAGGAAGGCCACTGGATGGACTTACCCAGAACAGCCCTGGTGGCCATGAGCTCCGTTCTGTTTTCTCCCTAAACCTTCATCAAATAATGACTGTTTTGTTAAAATCAGTTTTTCTGTAGATTGGGCAACGAATTGTCACTTTTCCAGCTCTCTGACATTATAAAAAGGAGTCAACTGTAGGGTATGAGTAACTTTGCCATCTTTAAATCAGCTTTTAGTTATGAACTAAGTATATCAAGTGCCTGTCTTGTCTACTATAAAATGGGACGGCTAATTCCGTCCTCTTTAATGGACAGCATTTCTGAAGCTGTCAAGATTAGGAAAGTAGTTACTCACTGCGACGACAAAAATGTGGGCAAATGACCAGCCTGTACTTGAATTCTGCCATGTGGAATCTTGAGCAGAGTTTCACATTCTGGAGGCCGTTACCAGGGCTGATTGGCTTCTTAGTCAGCCTCACTGAGAGCAGCTTGCATTGGCCCAGCGTTGTTTGAAAGCAGGAAATTACAGACATAAGTCATTACCTCCGTAGAGTGTTCCTCTGTAGGGTTTCTATATCTCACAATTGAAGATGGCCAAGGGGGTAAAAAATAAGAATTATCAGCTATATAACCCAGATCCTTGCCCACTCCAGCATTTGACATGGGGTGGGGGGTCCTTTCTGGGTCATTCCAGAGAAGAAATGCTTTTTCTCTTTTGATGTAATATTTTTGTGTAGTTAGTGTGTGGTTTTTTTTTCCCTTGTCAGTCATTTGAGGCAGAACTGAAGCAAAATGTAAACAAAGTGCAAGAATTAAAAGACAAACTGTCAGAGCTTCTGGAAGAGAACCCAGAGGCTCCTGAGGCCCCGTCCTGGAAGCAGGCGCTGGCAGAGATGGGTGAGTCCATCGGCGTGCTCCGTCTCGCGGGTGCTCGGTCGCTTTCATGGTCAACAGAGCATTCTCCAGAAAACATCCAGTAGTCTCATGCTTCTGGATTTCCTTTAAACATTTCAGAATCTGTTTTTTTTTTTTTTTTTAACTATTTGAAATCATGGGTTTTGTTCTGAGAGCTGTCATTCAGCTGTTTTTATGAGGAAGGTTCATGGTTGGTAATGAAAGGCTATGCACTGATTAGTGTTTATTTTCTTTCATTTGCTTTATGCACATGAATTTTCTTTCATTCATCCAGAAAGGGCAGGCTCCCATCTCCTCTGTGAGGTCACTTCTGGGGCTCCTGTCTTCTCAGCTCTTCTTTCTCTCAAGCCAATGTTGAAGGAATGTGGGGCCTCCCCTCCCATCCTGTCTTTGTATAAACTGCTCATAGGTACAGAATTTCCTTCAGTTTGTGAAATAAAAAGACTAAAAACGTAAGTTTCCTACCTTACTCTGTTGTTTAGAGGTCTCGGTAGGTTTCGGTACGACTAGGTAGGAGCCACAGTGTGGACAGTGTGAAGTGTTTCCCGTTGGTCCTTGGAATGCCTTGACTTTCAGTTATTTCACTGTAGTTATTTCAAACCATCTTCCCATCATTTTTTGGCACCGTAAGCTTAGAAACAAGTTAAGTGTTCCTAATGTTCAGAGGCAGACAGAATCTGACTCAAGAATCCCCCTGCAACATGAGGGATTTCCCCTTCATCAGTGACGCTCCTAGGGATATCAGAATTACTTGCGAGTATGGTCAGATGTTTGAGAGAAGAGGTGGGACTGAAGGGTGTGCATTTCCTACAGAGCCTCTATCCTACATTTGATACTTCCCTACCCTATGTGCTTTTGTTAACAGCCTTGCCAGTCAGATTACATTGGATTGGAACTTCTCCTACAGAGGAACACCACTAAATAAAAGTCCCCTACTACATTCTATTAAAGACTGTCCTTTAGTATATTGTGCCAAGTGACAAACACACAAACCTCTCGGGGCTTGTGAAACAGCTCAGCCAGTAAAGTGCTTGCCTAACTTAGCTCATCAGGACTGTTCTGTCCCAGAACCCATGCAGAAGAGTTTGACATGGCAGCACAGGCTTGTGGTCCCAGTGCAGAGGAGGCAGAAACAGACCCCTTGGGCCATCTGGACAGCCGAGCCTGCTTGGCAAGTACCAGGCCAGTGAGAGACGCCATCTCATAAATGAAAACAAAACAAGCAAAAGCTACGGCACGGCTCCAGGGACAGCAGCTTCCACATGTGTGTGCACATGTATGTGAGCACACACATGTATGAAATAAACCAGTCACACTAAACAGTTACTGTTTGTGGGGCGATAGGTGGGCTTCAGTGCTTGTCACCATGCTCTGATGACTAATGTTGCACCTCAAGAGGTATGCTCTGTGGAACCTCGGCGAGCAGGAAGGCTTCCTGGCTGAGGGTAAGATCCCAGGGGACTGGGAATGGTGCTCAGGGATAGGAGATGTCACATGAAGGTGCTCAGGTGTGGCTTGCATGGATACATACTGCTTTGAAGAGAATGTTAAGATTACCAGGGCTAAGTTAAACATTTGATCTCAGGATAAACGCCACAGGATGGGTGTCCCAGGGCCAGATTATGACAGGTCCTAAGCTTTTGGCCTTCAGATCTTATTATCTAAAGGACAGGAAATTATTAATGAAAGGATTTGAATAGGGAAACGGTATGTTTTTTAAATGATCATTTTTAAGGGAAATTACTTAGAACCAAATGGCTCACAGCTGAGAAATAGGAAGTGGGGTGGAGGGGAGGACGGGGAATTACAAGACCAAACACAGACTGCTGTATCCCCTGGGAACTAGTTAGAAATCTGAACTTGCAAAACCCTACTACAGGCCTCCTACTGCATCAGGCCAGTGTGTGTTAACAATCCACCCAGGAGGTTCTGTAGCACCGTGGTTGGGTTTGGGCCATAACGGAGAGCAGCACTGAGCATATCAAAGATGTTCTTGAAGCCATGGCGACGTGGCAGACGAGGTCAGAGGGCCATCATAAGTACCTGTACTTACTTACCAGGCTGAGGTCACCTCATAGGTCCACAAAGAATGAAACCAGGGTGGGATTAGAGGGGCCAGAACAAGACTGACAATTTTATTGAGAGCAGTAAGACTTGTCCTATCAGAATCAGAATATAATGACAATTGCCAGGATCAATGCAGTTGTAGTTTCCAGGATTACAATGGAGTCTGCAAGTTAAATAGGGTATGGAAGATTAATATCCAAGACCCATTGTCCTGTCAGGTCTCCATGCTTCCTTGACTACTGAGGGAACACACAGAGAAAGCAGCCTGAATGCTCACTGCCTGAGGGAGGGCATTGGTCTGTCCAGAACAGGAAGGAGCATTGCGCCCCAGGAGGCATGGACTGTAACCTGAAACACCTGTGACTCATGCCTCTCAGGGCAGCCAGGCCAGGCCAGCTCGTGGGTCCTGCAGGCCGTCCAGAGGTCTGGATGCCTAGTGGTTAGCGGTGGATACTGCTCTTGCACAGGACCTGAGCTCAGTTCTTAGCACCCAAACCAGGCAGCTCCAACCACCTGTAACCCCAGCTCCAGGAGGATTTAGCACCTCTGGCCTCTAAGGGCACCTGCACGCTCATTCACATAACATATATGTGCGCTCTCATACGTGCGCGTGCATGTGCACACACACACACAAAGTGAGAGACAGACAGACAGAGACAGACAGAATTAAAATCCCTTTTAAAAGTCATTCTGAATTACTGCATCTCAGTGAAAAGGAAGAGAGGATAACCTTGGAAAAAATATAAAAAGAGGCACAGATACTTGATTAGTGTTCAGAGGAATAAAATTGATACTCCCTTTGGTAGTTCTGATTGCAGTATAACACAGAATCACGGACTTTTAAAGCACAAGGAGGGGTTTGGGATTTTTTTTTTCCTCAAGTGTGAACTTTGTAAAAGCCAGTGTCAGGCCACAGACACAAGGCTAGACCTGTCCTTTCCAGAGCTGCTGAAGCTGCTGACATTTTGTACTGCAGCTTTTTTTTTTTTTTTTTTTTTTTCTGAGACACGGTTTCTATGTGTAGCCCTGGCTGTCCTGGAGCTTTGTAATAGTTGGTTGTCAGTGAGTGAATTTAATAGAATGCTTGAGGGTAAATACTCAAAGATGGAAGCCGTTTGCTTAGAAATAATTGAGGATTTTTTTTTTTTTTACTTTGAGGTTGTAGTATTGCTCGGTAATGAAGAACTTACCTGATAGTCACAAAGCCCGAGGGTCCAATGCCCAATAAATCCATGTACGAGTGCACACGCATATGTGTGCACATGTACAATGTATTAATTATATAAGGACTTTTAGAAAGAATGCAAGTTGACAGGAACCTGAGGTTCAGGTTTGTTTTACTTGTACACGACTTAATACACAATTACTAGATCCATAATGCTATAGCGGGGAATGAAACAGAGGTCGGGTTGAGTTGTAGAGAAGGAAGCTGCGGCCTATCATCATATAGAATGAGCATTATTAGGAAAGAGACCTCAGGACCATGGAGGGCATCATCAGGCCTTGAGGCGGGAGGGAGGGACACCATTAGGCGGAACCATGCATCCTAACAGCTAGGAAAACCCACGTAACATGGCTGGGCCTTGAGATGGGAGAGCACGATAGGCATTCTGTGCACAGCATGGCAGGGAAGCAAGGCTACGGAGAAAGAGCCCTGCAGAGAGGGGATAGTTTGACTACTATAGTTTTATGCTCTGGGGCTTGCTCTCCCCACCCCCACCCCCGTCCCCCTGCAATCCCATCCAATCCAACCCTACTAAGGTCAAGGCACAAAGTATAGGTCAGCATGGCTGATTTCTCCAGACTGCATCTCGCAGCGACCGACATCTTTTGACGGCGGGCTCATGATCTAACACATAGTCCATTATCATCTCACACAAGTACTTCTCTTTAGGTTAGAATTAATAGGAAGGAGAGTTACCAGCCGTGAACAAGCTAGAGCTTACAGGTCATGCTCGCCTAGTATCAAGGCCCTAGGTTTACATTCTTACAAAGGGAACAAAAGGAATGCCACTATTATATATAATTTTGAATACATAGTTACAGTTTTCCAATTGCGATATTAAATGAAAATAAAAGAAAACAAACACCAGCGTGGTCCTTTTTCTTGTTTTCAGACACTAAGTGGCAAGAGCTCATCCAGTTAACAGTGGACAGGCAACAAAAGCTGGAGGAGTCCTCCAATAATCTAGCCCAGTTCCAGACCACAGAGGCCCAGTTAAAACAGTGGCTGGTCGAGAAGGAGCTGATGGTCAGCGTGCTCGGGCCCTTGTCCATTGACCCAAACATGTTGAACACGCAGAAGCAGCAGGTCCAGGTGAGTGTTGCCGGAGCGACAGCCGGGATGTGGCCCCTTGGCATCACAAGGCAAATGTTTGCAGTGTAAACACGTTAGCGCCACCTTTTGCTGGGTGACACATTGTCTGAAGGGGTTTCAGAGAGCTGCAGCAGTGAGGTAGCCACCATGCGTGGTCTCCCTGAGCCAGCATGTGGGCAGACCCTCCCTCCACATGTGGTTGTTGCAGGCCCACTAAACTGGCCACAGGTCTCCGAAGGATGAGTGGATTGGCCAAGTGATGGTGATGCTGGTATATACTTTGTATTGTTCATAAATTATCCTTTGAGGCCTCATTCATTCCGATGGATGCTTGTAAGACTCACCCAGTACAGTGCTGGGCGGAAGGCAGAGCAAAGGGAAGGCAAGGGCGGGGTGGAGAGAGCAGAGGGACCAGGTACGTTAGGTAAATCTTAGTCATCGGAGCAGCCCACACGGAGGGAAAACCCACAACACCTGACTTGGGCCCACTAGCTCAAGGTTTCAGCTGTGTTTCTACTTGGCGAGCAGAGCATCTCATTTAAGTCAGACGTGTAACCAGGACCCAGCGGTTTAAAGTTACATGTATCTAGTTCATAAATTCATAATATAAGGAGAGCCAAGATGAAAAGGAAATATCTGGACAAATATTTGCTTGTAGTCTTAGGAGTCTGAAAGGAATAGGTAAACAAATACAAAGAATAGATAAAATATAAATAGAAGATTAAGTACACCACAAGGAGGCTTCTGAGGGTCGTTTCTGCTGACATTCTGAGCAATAAGATTTTATGTCTAAAACTTGTATAATAAATATTGTAAATGTCAGTAAGTCCACTATTAAAAGAAAATCATATAATCCTAGCGCACATGAGCATAATAAACAGTTACCGTTGTGTTTCATTCACTGTAGAATCGGGAGTATAAGCTAATGAAGAGAAAAGTATGATCCAGGCAAGGTAAACATGGCAGTGGTAGTGTGAGCTCAGTAACAGTGTCTCATGTGAATGAGCGTTTGCCCGGGCTAGAGCTACTATCATTTTTCTTACCCTTTGGAAGATGGTATTATCTTTTATCAAGTTGTTACTTGTGAAGCACCAAGGGTCTTTAAATTATTTTATGATAACCTCACTGTCCTCAAAAAAGTAGGAAAACATTGAAACAGAATTCCAGACACAGTAGAGAAGTAAATGCCATTTCTCTATGTTTGGATGCTTAGATTTATGTTTGCTGGAGCTGGAGAGATGGCCCAGTGGTTAAGAGCACTGGCTGCTCTTCCAGAAGGCCTGGTTCAATTCCCAGCAAGCACATGGTGACTCAAAACCAACTGCAATGAGATCTGATGACTTCTTCTGGTGTGTCTGAAAAGCGCAACAGTGTGCTCATATACATTGAATGAATGAATTAATTAATTAATTAATTTATGTTTTCTGTAATTAATTATTCAACCCTTTGTTGATTTTTCACGGTTAACCTAGATTCTGCTGCAAGAATTCGACACCAGGAAACCTCAGTATGAGCAGCTCACAGCGGCTGGCCAGGGCATTCTGAGCAGGCCTGGGGAAGACCCTTCTTTACATGGGATTGTGAATGAGCAAGTGGGAGCTGTGACCCAGAAGTGGGACCACCTAACAGGACAACTGAGGGACAGATGCGACTGGATTGACCAGGCTATCGTCAAAAGCACACAGTACCAGAGCCTGCTGAGAAGTCTCTCGGGCACCCTGACTGAGCTGGATGACAAGCTCAGCAGTGGCCTCACCTCGGGCACACTGCCGGATGCCGTGAACCAGCAACTGGAGGCAGCCCAGAAGCTGAAGCAGGAAATCGAGCAGCAGACACCGAAGATCAAGGAGGCCCAGGAGGTCTGTGAGGACCTGTCAGCGCTGGTCAAAGAGGAGTACTTGAAAGCAGAACTGAGCAGACAACTAGAAGGCGTCTTAAAGTCATTTAAGGATCTTGAGCAAAAGACAGGTTGGCCTCTCTCTTTACATACCTATTTCCTGGTCAGAAGTCAGTGCCCTGTCCTGCTGTTTCGGAGCTCTTGGTGATAGTTTGTGACTGCAGGGAGCACAGAAAGCAGTTCTGTGGCAAGTCTAGATGTTCTACACAGATGAGACAAAGATGCTCTGCACATGGTCCACACACCGCAAATGCTTTAACTCTGTTCCCAGTGGCTTCTTTCTTTTCAAATGTAGAAACACCTTTGCTGTGTTACATTGTCTGTTTTCATCAGAAAAACAGACACATCGTTATTTTAAAGGCTTCCTGTCCTTTCCTCCTACTATGGCTTTATAATGATGTGTCACAGAAAGGTTTTGTAGAGAAACGTGTGGATTTCTCTATGTTCCTCTCTCACAAATAGCGATGATTCTGTGACAAACGGGCTGGCACTTTTTAAATGCAACGGGATGGATGAAGGGGCTTGCGGAAGGACACGGCTCGCTGGCCTGTTCTGTTTCCAATGTCCTAGTGGCATCTAACCCTTGCCTCTGGTCATATCTGATTAGTTTTTTAATTGGCTCTGTTTTTATATTAATTACAGCAACCATTTGAGACTTCTTTGGCACCCAGATGACATAGTGTAGTACGTAAAATCTGCATGGGTGGTGTCCTGGCTTGATCAGAGTAGGAAGGACCTGGCAAATGACGTAAACCCCCAGAATATGGAAAGGTCAAACAAATGGGATGGGGGTGGTATTTGTTGTGAAGCGGGTTAGTGATAGCACACAGGTTCAAACCAGACAAAGTCGCAGTATTAAGAAGGGGAAATGGACGCAAAGCTCTACCCTAACCAAGAAGCCATTTGCAATTGATACCAGCTGGGAAGGGGAAACTCAGTTGTCTACCAGGGAGTGTCACTGCATATTAGCAACACTCCAGGGGAGGACCATGGCTGCGCATAGTTGGTCTACACAAAACAGGCTCCATAGATAGATAGATGGATCTCTCTCTCTCTTTCTCTCTCTCTCTCTCTTTCTCTCTCTCTCTCTTCTCTCCCTCCTTTGTATGTGTGTGTGTTTCATATTGTTTAAATGTTTTTTATCTTACTGATTTTCTTCTTTTTTTTTTCATTTATTCATTCATTTATTTTTGAAACAGGGTTTCTTTGTGTAACTTTGGCTGTCCCAAAACTCAGGCTAGAATTCAAAGCTAGACCAGGCTAGCTTTGAATTCAGATATCTGCCTGCCTCTGCCTCTGCCTCTTGGGGGCTAGGATCAAAGGCATGCCCCACCACCTTCCAGCTGCTTATTTTAATTTTTACTGTTTTACTATTTTTATTTTAGAGAGAGAAAGAAGAACTCGAAGTTGTATGGGTAGAAATGTAAAGAGAATCTGGCAGGAGTTGGGGGGAGGGGAAATATAATTCCAGTGTATTTAAGATTAAAAGAAGAAGTGAGTGGGTGATTGACAGCCCAGAGCTGTACTAGTTAGTGTTGACTAGTCATTCTGACGTGGAGAAGCCAGTCTGAGAGCAGGCCTGGTATGCTGGGTCCACACCTTGTACCTCCATCTTCACCTGTTTCCATGGCCCTCATAGCTGCTTCTTGCCCCAGTTGCATCTAATGGTATTTATGTCTCCTTATTCCCTCTGTCAATAGCTCAAGTTCACTTACAGTTCTTTTAGTCAGTGTAAAAGATCTGCTTTAGGATAATGTATACCACCTTTGGAGGTTGTTGTTTTGGAGGGTTGTTTGTTTGTTTGTTTTTAATAGATAATGTTAAAAATCTTAATACATTTGTGGTCTCACTTTCAGAGAATCATGTTCAGCTCCTCCAGTCAGCCTGTGCGAGCTCACACCAGTTTCAGCAAATGTCTAAGGATTTCCAAGCATGGCTTGACTCCAAGAAAGAAGAGCAGAGGGACTCTCCCCCGATATCCGCCAAGCTGGATGTCTTGGAGTCGCTACTTAAAGTGCAGAAAGACTTTGGCAAAACTTTCACTGAGCAGTCTAACATTTATGAGAAAACGGTTACAGAAGGTGAAAACCTGTTATTGAAGACACAGGGGGAGGAGAAGGCAGCTCTTCAGTTGCAGCTTAACACCATCAAAACAGACTGGGACCGATTTAGGAAACAGGTGAAAGAAAGGGAAGAGAAATTGAAAGACTCATTGGAAAAAGCCCTCAAGTACAAAGAGCAGGTGGAGACTCTGCAGCCGTGGATAAACAAATGTCAGCACAGCCTGGACAGCGTGAAGTTCTCTTTGGATCCCACTGAGACTGAGGGGTCCATGGCTGAGTTAAAGTCCCTGCAGAAGGAAATGGACCACCACTTTGGGATGCTGGAGCTACTGAACAACACAGCCAATAGCCTGCTCAGCGTCTGCGAGGTAGATAAAGAAGCGGTCACGGAGGAGAATCAGTCATTGATCGAAAAGGTAAACATGGTCACTGAGCGGCTCCAAAGTAAGAAAGTCTCCCTGGAGAACATGGCCCAGAAGTTTAAAGAATTTCAGGAAGTTTCCAAAGACACCAAAAGGCAGCTTCAGGATGCAAAAGAACAGCTAGAGCTCCATCACTCCCTAGGACCTCAGGCATACAGTAACAAGCACCTGACTGTGCTGCAGGCCCAGCAGAAGTCACTGCAGACCCTGAAGCATCAGGTAGACACGGCAAAAAGGCTTGCTCAGGATCTGGTGGTAGAAGCCGCAGACTCAAAGGGAACCTCTGATGTGTTGTCACAAGCGGAGGCGTTAGCTGAAGAGCACAGCGAACTGAGCCAACAGCTGGATGAGAAGTGTTCTTTCTTAGAAACCAAGCTCCAGGGTCTTGGCCACTTCCAGAATACCATCCGAGAGATGTTCTCTCAGTTCACAGAGTGTGATGATGAGCTGGATGGCATGGCCCCGGTGGGGAGAGATTTGGAAACCCTGAGGAAGCAAAAGGCGTGCATGCAGACCTTTCTGGAGAAACTGGAAGCCCTCATGGCGAGCAACGACAGCGCCAATAGAACCTGCAAGATGATGCTGGCCACCGAGGAGACCTCTCCTGACCTCATTGGAGTCAAGAGAGACTTAGAAGCCTTGAGCAAGCAGTGCAACAAGCTGCTGGACCGAGCGAAGACCAGGGAGGAGCAGGTAGATGGAGCCACTGAGAAGCTCGAAGAGTTCCACCGCCAGCTGGAGGAGTTCTCCACTCTGCTCCAGAAGGCTGAAGAGCACGAAGAGTCCCAGGGCCCCGTAGGTACAGAAACCGAGACAATCAACCAGCAGCTTGATGTGTTTAAGGTAGGGAACTCTTTTATTTTCCCTGAAAGTCTTTATTATTAAAAAGCCGTTCCTAATTAGTATGGAAAGGCAGTTTTCTGTATATTTGGTGGTTGTTGCTTTTACTGTCTAGAATGACTGCATATAGTATGGAAGCCTGAATGAGCATGTAATACCTGTAGTTTGAAGACAGGATGAATATATATGGTTATAATATTCAGATATTGCAGTTCCAAGCTGACTTGGGATAGGAGTCCCCATACGAAAAGGCCTAGATGGTGTCCCAAAGCCGGAGTAGTTGAGGCAGTTCCAAGCAAGCCTCAGCCTGACCTCAGTGGGAGTCATTTCTGATGCCACTCATAGCTGACATCTGACGTGACCAGAGCTGTATTTTGAACGGCGCTTAAGTTGTTTTGTCTCCTAGCCTTTTCTTTGGTGGTAAATTACGGTCTTTTCCTATTCCCTGTTTCTCTTTTTAAAGGAGACTTCTCATCCTTCTAGATGTAATTTGTTCTCTAAGCCTGTTTTCTTGTGAAAGTTTATATATTTTTAAGGCAGTTCATGTTGTAATCCCAGTTTCATACAGATCTTCTGCCTGTGCCTGATGAGATTAGAAGTTGCTTTTGATTGGAGCAAGCCATGCCCACCACTTGATAGCCTGAGTGGTACTTAACAAATGGAGCATTATATTAAAGCACTGACTGACTGTTTCAGTGCCATTGGATTTGGGCTCATTTATGAAAGCTGAAGCTCTGTCATTGCAGGGTACGAAGATAGGTTCATTCCTGGAAACAGGGATGCCAAGTACCCTCAATGGAGTGTCAGGCGTTTGCTGTGAGTATGTGTGCACCACAGACCTTCTGAAGTTGTCATGGGTCCTGTTCCATTCATGAGATATGTTTCACTTTCTGTCAAAGACTAGTAGAGGGAAATCGCGCCATTAACACATAGAGGATAAAGGGCAACCCATCAGAACCAGGATATGCAAAATTATAACCTGAGCCCTTGGTATAAAGCATGAGAGACCTTGTGTTCAACTTTCAGATTCAGTTGTTTCCCATGGGAAAAATGGAAAGTAAGCGGACTTCCGAACCTTTTTCTTGTTACATCTGATACTTTGTTTCCTTTGCTTGTCTTTAGTAATGGGGCTTAAGGAGTGAACTCTGGAAGATAACTTGAAGTTATCTGTTAGCACTGCTTGCTGTATATTCTATTCCCTAGGAGTATGCTCCCTTCAGGGCTGAAAAAGCTGTGATCCTAGGGACCGGAGAGATGCAGATATCGGTGCCATTTTGTTTGTGTGTTCCCTAAAAACAATGAGAGCAAACCACAGGCCTGCACCTTGGCTTCACGCTGTGTCAAATGCCTTGTGGTATCAGCCATGTGAAGTAGATGCCGTGTTCATCCCTCTCTCCTGTTATTCAGGCCAACGGGTGTCAGTGGTTCACACAGAGTCACACAGGTGATGACATCACAGCCTGTGGAGTTTGATGAGAAGCACACAGTACCTTACATCAGACCTGATGTTTCCTCTGGGAAATTTTCATATCAGCTTTGTTGTTGCCTAAGTTATGGGCTTGAGTAACAAGCTGCTGTTACTGTTCATTTTAGCCCAGAACATCAGGAACTCCAACTTAAAAATAGTGTTTTTGTAAAACCAGCCACCAAGAGGGACTTGAGAGGCATGTGTGAAGCTGCAGAAGCTGGTGCAGTGTCCATGCTATGAGGGCTGTGATAGTGTGCATGCCAGTGAGTGTGCATGCCAGTGAGTGTGCATCCCAGTGAGTATGTATCCCAGTGAGTGTGCATCCCAGTGAGGGAGCATCCCAGTGAGTGTGCATGCCAGTGAGTGTGCATGCCAGTGAGTGTGCATCCCAGTGAGTGTGCATCCCAGTGAGTGTGCATGCCAGTGAGTGTGCATGCCAGTGAGGGAGCATCCCAGTGTGAGTGCTACTAGTGAGGTAGAACCAGACAGTTCATCACCTTTGTATTTTTTCTTGCTCTATTAAAGCAGCAAAAAAATCTTGCTTAAAACAGAAACTAATCTTAAATTAGTTTCTGTTGGGGCTTAGCCTTTTGCCAAATTATTTCTAATATATACTTTGGAACTTTAAAAAAATCAGTGGGATAATTTGCATAGTGTGCAGAGCCAGTCGTTATAATTTTTAAGAATGAAACAGAAAAGCACTGAGGAGTGGGCCTATTCTATAAGCTTTCCAATATAATCTAGTTAGACATTAATCTGCCAAGTAATGTCCTGGATAGACTCCTGGGATGGTTTATACATCCCGAGAGCAGGACTTTAGCAGGTTGTTAATTACCACATGACTTGCCAGCAGGGAGCCCAGCATTCACCCTGCTTCAGGGAGAGTTAAGCACAGATCTGCCCACCCCCTCCCCCAAAACAGAACTGAAGAAAATCCTTTCAAATTGAGTTTGTGTCATTTAAAAGGCAAAAGGTATATATGGTTAAAATATCAATTCAGTGATAATCACTGAAATCTTGTTACTCTGGATCAAATATCCCAGTCCACCATCAATCAAATATCCCAGTCCACCATCAATCAAAGGAAGACTGCAGAAATTTGACAAAGGATTGATGCCTCTTCAGTTAATACCAGTTTTTAAACAATGTATTTGACTTCTTGGGCCTTACAGGTTCCTAGTCACTGAACTAAGGGGAGGTCCTTTTTCTACTGCTGGGAATGTAAGGTATCCTCTTCCTTCCTTTCTCCCTCCCTTCCTTCCTTCCTTCCTTCCTTCCTTCCTTCCTTCCTTCCTTCCTTCCTTCTGTGCGTCTCTGGTCTTGCAGTTCGGTTCTGCTGCCCAGTGTGATAACTGTGCAGCCTGAAAGTCAGAGTCCTTCACATTTGTTGCTCAGGAAGAAAGCAAGCTGCTATGTCCCTCCTGAGTCCTGCCTGCAGAGTCCTGGCTCAGGCTTGCTTTCCGATGAAAGATACATTAAATAATATAGATGCTTGCTTATTTATTTATTTATTTATTTACTTATTTATTTATTGAGAAAGGTCTTACTGTGTCAACCTGGCTGCTCTGGCAGTCTCTGTACAGACCAGGCTGACCTCCAACTCACAGAGATCCTCCTGCCTCTGCCTCCTGGGTACTGAGACTAAAGGCGTGTACCACCATACCCATCACACACATTTTCATTTATCAAACACTCACACAACTGACAATACAATATCCACAGTGATCCCTGTGACGTCATTAGCAGCCAATCAGATCCTTTCATCATCAGTCCTCATCACTGTATTGAATTGACTTAATTTCAGTGAAGAGCAAAGACACTAGACAGCATTAGTACATGGTGTCGCATCTCAGCTAGATCTGGATCTTACCCCTCTCTAGGCCATGGCAAAATGATAGAACCCTTCAGCCCTGCTTCCTGCTCCCTGTGGCTTCTCTGCTGCTTCCCTTGTCATTCCTTTTGTCCCCGAATGGGTCACTGACACAAGTGAATGTGAACTTGCAGCTCTAGTTTCAAAATGGAAATAACATCTCAGAGAACAGAGAAATTTTTAAGTCAAGTTGAAATCAGAGACATAGACTGGAACATGTTATTGCTATAATAACTTTAGTCCGGTCCAGGTGTAGGCATTATCTAACCCAGGCTTTATTTGAATATTGGGCAAATAAAATGCAAAATATCATGGCGCCATAGAAACCAGGTCAGAACATTTATGCACAGGTTTTTTTTTTTTTTAGATGTATTTATTTATTTAATGCATATGAGTACACTGTAGCTGTCTTCAGACACACCAGAAGAGGGCATCAGATACCATTACAGATGGTTGTGAGCCACCATGTGGTTGCTGAAAATTGAACTCAGGACCTCAGGAAGAGCAGTCAGTGCTCTTAACCGCTGAGCCAACAATTTCTTAAACTATTGATTAGATGATTCCCCCCAAACAACTACTGTGATTTCACCATGTTTTTAAAGGTAAAATTAAAATGTCCAAAAGTGTTTTAATGGTATTTTCAGTTAGTAGAGATCAAAAATGAACAATTTATCCATTTTTGCAGAGAGCAAGGGGAGTTGGAGAACTTTGTTTTAGGAGAGGTTTTGGGTAGGGATCACAGAGAGTGGACTGGTTCCTGTTCATGTTGGCCAGCAGGCTGCTGTCTTAGTCAGGGTTTCTATTCCTGGACAAAACATCATGACCAAGAAGCAAGTTGGGGAGGAAAGGGTTTATTCAGCTTACACTTCCACATTGCTGTTTATCACCAAGCAAGTCAGGACTGGAACTCAAGCAGGTCAGGAAGCAGGAGCTGATGCAGAGGCCATAGAGGGATGTTCTTTACTGGCTTGCTTCTCCTGGCTTGCTCAGCCTGCTCTCTTATAGAACCCAAGACCACCAGCCCAGAGATGGTCCCACCCACAAGGGGCCTTTCCCCCTTGATCACTAATTGAGAAAATGCCTTACAGTTGGATCTCATGGAGGCATTTCCCCAACTGAAGCTCCTTTCTCTGTGATAACTCCAGCTGTGTCAAGTTGACACAAAATTAGACAGTACAGCTGCATACCTTTCTTCAGTCAGGATTTTAAAGGTGAAAATGTTTTCATACTGAAAACTACCTAGAGGAGTGGGCCTATAGCAGCGGCACAGCCTTTAGCCATGGCAAAGTAGTGTTTCGGGCTTTAGGATGAAAGAAGTGTACATCTGGTGAGCAAGACAGAAGTCCCTCCTCCCCATGCAGAGATCCCACCGCCTCTGTGCCTAAGCTAAGGAGTGTTGTCAGGACTCCATGTCCTGATGACCCCTAACTGGGCCTAACATGGAGCTGCACTCTTCCCTCCGCCACACGAGGAACAAATACTAGGAACCTGGAAGGACTGTCAAAGGGAGTTTGAGGGCTGGCAATATGGCTGCACTAGTAAAGGCCTTTGCCACCAGGCATGTGTCCCAAGGTCCACCTGGCAAAAGGGGGAGAACTAACGCCTATAAGGGGACCTCTGACCTCTGCACACATGCCATATCACATACTTATCACACACACATACACACACATCTGTAATCGTCACAGTGGCAAGATTGTATTGTTTCTTTTATCCCTGTTTTGAGTCTGAAGATGTTTTCAGATCTGGCCTCTCGTTCTTTGAAGGAAGTTGAATGAGGTCGCTCATGCGTATGCTGCTGCGCTTGTGGATATCTCCATGTATTCAGCCAGGAAGATTTCTACATAGGTCTGTCTACAGAATATTTGTAACCACCTGGAAACCTCACTGAAGGTGGAGCAGATGCGTCACTGTGGGAAGGACAGTGCATGCTTGTTAAAGAGCCCGAGTGCAGCTCAGACACCAGACCTGATGAGGCTTCTCAGTGTATTGCCTTTGTGCTACTACTTCTTGAATTACTCTCCAGTGAAACAAACAGCTACCACATACCCAGGCAGAGATGCTCAAGGGCTGCAATCATTGACTTTTGCGGGAAGGCTGCTTTCTCACCTCAGCACAAAACTATTTCTCATTATGTTTCTTTTTTTTTTTTTTTTTTTGGTTTTTTGGAGACAGGGTTTCTCTGTATAGCCCTGGCTGTCCTGGAACTCACTTTGTAGACCAGGCTGGCCTCGAACTCAGAAATCTGCCTGCCTCTGCCTCCTGAGTGCTGGGATTAAAGGCGTGCGCCACCACGCCCGGCTCTCATTATGTTTCTTAATCAGCTTTCCGGAGCTGTTGGGCCAAGTGAGGATGTGGTGCGCTTTTATAGACAATATAACATGTATTTACATTTTCTCCACTCAGTGATGTAGTGGACATAATATGTCTAGCTTTTCAGGTCTAAAATTTCCATGTTTAAGTTTTATAAAGTTAGCTTGTTTGTTTGTTTGTTTGTTTTCGAGACAGGGTTTCTCTGTATAGCCCTGGTTGTCCTGGAACTCACTTTGTAGACCAGGCTGGTCTCGAACTCAGAAATCCGCCTGCCTCTGCCTCCCGAGCACTGGGATTAAAGGCGCGTGCCACCACGCCCGGATTTCCACAGTGATTTGTTGCCCTCGGTAATAAGATTACTTGCTAGAATGTTCCTTTAAGAGGATATTACTTGAGAAGTATGAAGTGACAGCAGCTGCTGCTGTTGAGTTAGCTCTGGTGGCAGTCCATCCTGAGTGGACAGTAGGGACTTCAGCTAGATCATCACTAGACATAACGGGGGTGAGGTTCCATTTTGAAAACAGCACTGTGGCTTTATGTGTGAACTATCAGTGGTGGTGACAGTTCTTAGGAAAACCCTCTTGCCAACTTTATTTTTCTATCCTGAAAAATGTGTGCTCTCATCATTCATGATTAGTGTTTAATACATCCGTAGTTTGTCCTGGTTTCTCCAGCACTGGGGACTGTCACGTTTGGAGTAGAACATAGAGCAAATATAAGGTAAAAGTTGGGTCAACTTTTGTTCACAAACTTAGCTTTTTATGTTAAATCTAGGTATAGCTTTCCTTATGGTCACAAGCAACACTGATATGTGCATTATTGCTAGACATCTCAACATACTACAAATAATACAGTAATTAACTCAAATCAGAACACAATAAACTGAAATCACAAAGATGATAAGAATTCACACTTACACGTAATCAGCTAGCACACATTTTCCCGTGGTGCTTCCTGCTTCCAGACTATGCCTGGCGCATTTTATTGTCTTTATTTCCCATTACGTTAAGATGGGGTGAGTACGGTGACGTTGTGATGTCATTTCCCCCTCTCCCCTGCTCTCGCTTTGAATGCTGGAGTTTAGTAATGAATTATCTATGGATTTTTTTTTCACAATGCACTACCTATCTGGAGCTAAGCTTGCATGTTCTGCTCAGCCTTTCATAAGGCTGGGATAATACTGTGCTAAATATTCTGTCTAAAGAGGGCCACATTAGGGCCACTCTTTATGAAACATTGTGTAAGGACCTTACACTGGAGAAAGGTACCCCCAGATTTCCTGGAAACTTTACCGCTGTTACTTTGGGCAGACGGCATTCTGTGTTTCTAAGGCAGTGGGAGCTTGATCTCTGCCTCCTTGTGGCCTCAGGGTCAGTCCTGTGATGACATGGTAGCTGGGGCACATTCTGTGTGTGCTCGCACACCTGAGCATCAGACTCGTGTGCTTGTTGAGACATGACAGTGGACATCAGTGTCACGATGTTGATGGGTATTCTATAACTAATTTTTCTCTATGAATGTCTGTAGAAATGTACTTTCAACTTCACAGTGAGCCCACTCTGAGCTGTGTCTAGTAATCGCTGAATGTGAGTTCTGGCTGTGAATGTAGTTTACTTCAGCTTACAGGTTTATAAAATAATTTCAGGATGCTTAAGGTACAGATGTGCCCCCCACGACATTTTTTTGTAAAATTAGCCCACAGCCACTTTCTCCGCCTGGGGGTCAGGCCAGCCACATTTTTGTTCACGAAAGATTATGAGATTTTTTTTAAAGTCTGACTGCCTCTGTAATTACCTATTTTTCTGGCAGTGTTGCTTTATTTCATAAAAGAATGGATAGGGTTTATTAAATAATTCTTGCCATTTCTGCCAAAAAAGGCTAAGGTTTGGCTCACTAAACTTTTAAAAAAAAAAACTGTTTTTATAAGAACATTTGTTGAGCAGATAAAAATCTGTATCTGTGGCTTTATTAAATAACCAGTCCGTTTCGAGGCATTCTGCCTGCCTGGGCCTTGCGTTATTCTCAAGAGGTCTGCGTGGATATTAGTAACTACAAATATTCATGTCAGCAGTGTTGGGGTGAGGTACCCGTGGGGGTCCTTTAATGTGCAGAACAGTCGGTTTTGAAATTGGCCTTTAAAGAGAAATGATAAAACAAACACTCAACTTCAAAGTGAGCCTGTTGGTCCTGCTTAAACTGATTCGTGATGGCAGGAGAGTGGTTTCAGCTGAAGGACAGGGACCGGGCCACCCCCAGCCCCACATCCTCCACTTTGAGTTAGCAGTCTGAGCCAGTGATGAGAATGGCTGTCCCTGTGCCGCCGCTGGTGTCAGGTTCTGCCACCGCTGCCCCTCGAATCCCTCCGGGATATCTGAACCCAGCTGCCCTCTCCCAGATGCAAGACCCCGGCCTGCTCCGCGCTGATGTCACCAAGCTGTTGCTTTACAACCTAGAGGTTCCTCCCCCTGGAACCGCCCTGGGCTGGGGAAGAGGCCGAGTTGGGCAGGATGACTGTGAAGTTAAGTCACGGGAGGGCGGAGCGGCGAGCGGAGAGAGCGAGCGGATCAGATCGATGCCGCCGGGGCTGGGTGTGCTGCGCGGCCCCGCTGCCCCCACGCAGCCCGAGCCCCGGCGGGAGCGGCCGCAGCCTGCCCGGCCACCAGGGCAGCGGCTGGGGCTTCAGCTGGATACCAACTGCCTGTGCCTCGGAAGAAGCCTGGAGTTTGAGCTGCAGCCACCTCAGGTGGACTAAGCCTTCTTCAGGAAGATCAGATAAGAATCTTGGGGGAAATTTTTTAATTTTTGAAAGAGAAACTTGTTATAATAAGCCATGCTTTCTGAACTGTTTACTTTAATGGTTGCTGGCTTTTAATGTCCCAGCTCTTTTCTCTTGGGTAATTCTGGATAACCTCAAAGAAGTTTAAGATGGGAAGAAAAAAACTGCCTTTGGATCAAGTTTATTTATGTATGGCTTCTCCTCCCAGCTAAGAGAAAAATCTTAACTTTTTTACATCAAACTTAACTTATTTTTCTCCAAAGAACCATGCTGTGCCTTCTGATCTGAACAATACATGGCCCTGGTGTTTGTCTGAATTTTCTGAAGCTGTTTATCTGTAAAGGACATGGAGTTTCGTAGGACATCTTTAAGTGGATTACAGTCAGCCAGAGTTCTGCCGAAGTTAACATTCAGCCTGTTAAAACGCTTGCTCGTTTGGAAATTTTAATCTGGAAACCCCGGGCAAAATTAGAGTACAAGGAGAAACGGACTCACAGCAGATTCTCTGGGGCGTTTAAGCCACTGTTAGCTGTGCGCTTGTGTGTGTGTGTGTGTGTGTGTGTGTGTGCGCGCGCGCGCGCGCGCGCTTGGGACTGAGTGAAAGGGGGCTTTCACGGAATTTCAGGAGGTGGAGGGAGCTAAATGCTCTGTCTTGGTGCACTTTACTTCTTAGAACCAGGTTAAAGGGTAGCTTCGTTTTCCTAGATGCACTGGTCCTAACCGTCAGCCCCTCAGGCAGGCAGTATACCTCACTGTTTACCCTTTCTGGATGTGTCACGGCCCTGTTCACAGATAGACCTTCTTGGAAAAATGCTTCACCAAATTCCTTCCTCTCGGTGTCAAAAGCTGCGATATTTGTTTTGACTGTCTGCGAAATGGGGAAACCACTCAGCAGACCAGACTGTTTACGCCAGAACCCTCCATGCGTAAGGAAGGGTGAAGAGGAGGAGGACCTGAATATCGAGGACTGTTACGTCCCACAGAGGTCCATCTATGACACGGTGAGACTGAACGAACAGATAGACTCCGGTTCCAAAGGTAGCCTGTCTTCTAGGCATTTCACAGATCGGACTTTACCCTACAGCCACAGGACACTGGACGTTAGCTCTCTGTGCTCCAATGGTGCCCTTTCTTCTTCTAGCATATTTGAGCTGAGAAGTCGGGAAGCTAGCAAGCTAGATGAAAAGATGATCTTTGATGCCCTCAAGCTAAACAATGATGTCATTCGAAGCCCAGGTTTGCCCAAGCCCAAGTCTCAGGCAGAAAAGAGAGAGCACAGGCGGTCCTGGCGGATGTTTGTCCCGGCCAATTTTATGGATTATGCAAACAAAAGTGAAAGTTCTTTTGTGGAGCCTTCGGACACATCAGATGCTGTCACGAAGGCCAGCAAGTGCAGATGGGGTACTAACTCTCAAACTTCAGAAGAGGATGACTCTGGCTTATGCAGCCCCCCAGCTGAGAAAGAAGAAAAGCCAGGCATTATTAGTGGAGAGCAACCACAGATTAGAAGCCTGTCCTCTGCTGAAGACATTCACACGTCAGAGCAAGATGGGCCGTTTTTTCCTGCTGATTCTGTCAGTGAACAGAAAATCCCACTGCTCTCTTGCAGAAGAGCCCACCCCAGTGACAACTTCCAAATGATTCTGCAGGATGCCTCTCCACTCAGGGGGGGCAAGTGTGTGAACGATCAAAGGTCACTCCATGGTGAAAACGGTTGTGTGCAGAACCCTCTGAGAGAGAGTACAAAGAGCAGAGCATTGGCTATGCCCAGAGACGGGGCAAACAAGTGCATTTCCAACTCTGAAGACCAGGAGAGAACTTTGAGACAAGGGGAGTCCCAAACCACAGCACACAGGAGGGAGAGTAGGAAGGAGCCCCTTGTGGATTTACACCTCTCCACCACAGACCTTGTAAGGGGGCAGCAGGGAGACTTTGATAGCACAGCTTTGCTAGAAAATGTGGTACTGTTGGCACAGTATGATTCAGAGGAAAGCACCATGGCAGCTAAGGGGAACCTAGAGCCTCCCCTCTCTGCCCAGGAGATAGAGGTGACCCAGAAGAAAAGCCCGAACCAATCCATACAAGTCAAAAAGGAAACAGGGCCCAGGAAAACAGGGGTCCAGGCAGGATCGCCGGACACTGTCTGCAACGGCTTTCAGTCGGTACAGGTAATGAATGGGATTGAAAAACCGCCATAGCAGCCGCTTGAGGTTCTGTTTCAGAGTGGTCAAGAATGATTTTAAAAAGTCACGTGCGGACATTCATCTTGGGGCTTTGAATCGTACCTCGCCAGATGCCACCATCAGATAAGTCCATTGGTTAACAGACTAATTAGGGATTGTTAGGGAATGATCCTTCCCAGATGTGGTGGTGCGACAGTGGCTGTTGAGATTCAGTCAGAATCCACCCCTCCCCAATTGTTAATTTAGGTTCACGGCAGGTTTTTGCACAAACTGGTTTAAAACAGTGCCATGTAAGGGCAGTTGTATTGAGTTTATTAAGCACCAACAGGCTTAGTCATAAAGGTACAAACACAGTATTATATTGTTGTGGCCTGAAAAGCCCTCCACCCAGCCAGTTTACAGGAGCCCTGCATAAGAGAGGAAAGCTTTTGTGTTTTCTCAAGCACTGTAAACCCTAATTCTTCAGAGTTGCAGATGAGGTAGGAGAGGAGAGGAAAGGGTGCAGCCTCAAGTGATAAGTGGACGTTGTCTCTCAAGCCTGTAATTTTTTCTCCCCACTCGGATTCAAGTTCAGCTATTTTGGTGCTCTCCCGTGGCTCCCCTGGGAAACTTCACCTCACAGTTAACCTTGTTTTATTTAAAAGTTCTCTGTGTTTGTGTTCTACGAGCCTGTATGTATATGTGAGGGAGGGGGCGCCTGTCTTGATAGGTATTTGTTACCACTAAGAGATAAGGGGGGTAAACAGTATCAGAATTCTGCTGTTTCTTCATCCCACTGTCCACACCTTGCCTTGAGCGTACAGCAAGCACTCTGCTAACTTAAAAAGTTTAGCAAAATGCCTTCTCCCTGCAAGACGTGTTATAGCTCATGTATAGAATTGTTCTTGTTTTATTGTGTTTCATCCTAACTTAGCTGGTAGCCGTAGTCATTTTGAGGGATTTTGGGAAATGGCTCATGTAGACCTGCTCTAGTACAAACCCTTAATGTGGCCAAGATCGGGGTTGCAGACGGCTTACTAGAATGTCATACGAGTAAGGGTTTTTTCCTGAAAACTGAGAGGGAAATAAAAGGTTTTCCCCGAAACGTTATATAATGTACCAGAGATGTAAGAATGGGGCCAGTTTCTTGACCCTGTGCGTAGCTCTTTGTAAGTTCTTGAACATACCCGAAGCTCCTACTCAGCTCCTGGAAGTGATTGATAACTTAGAACGTTCCACAGAAAGGAAACAGAATGACCTTGCCAAAGTCTTCAGTCACTGCCTGTGGCAGTTTTCTGTTGACACACTTAGTAAATTATACCTTTTTGAAAACTTATAACAATGTCTGAAGTTTTCTTCTTAGCAACTCGGGATTTTGCCAACTTCATTATATCCAACTAATTTCTTTTTTTTTTTTTTTTTTTGTTTTTTTTTTTTTTTTTTTTTTTTTTTTTTTTGGTTTTTTTTTTTTTTTTGGTTTTTTGAGACAGGGTTTCTCTGTGTAGCCTTGGCTGTCCTAGAACTCACTCTGTAGATCAGGCTAGCCTCAAACTCAGAAATCCACCAGCCTCTCCACCACGCCCGGCTCCAACTAATTTCTTATCGTTGCTCTCTTGACATAGAAGCCCTTAGCCAGCGTGGGAAGGTCAGTATACATTTTCAGTGGAAAAGGCTGCTTGAACTTTTTACTACCAGGGGACATTCAGAGGAAACAGTGGCTTGTCTGTTTGCTATTTCCAATGTATTTGTCCTTACAGTAAAAGTAGAACTACCCAGCATGCTAAACACTTTGCCAGGGTCTGGGGAGTCGTCTCTTTGGGCCAGGGTCTGAGGAGTTGGCTCCTTGGCCCCTGTGTCAACTACCCAGCATGCCAAACACTGGGCCAGGGTCTGGGGAGTCATCTCCTTAGCCCATTGTCCTTTACAGCTGCTTTCCAACCTGTAATTTTCTCCTGAGGTGTTTTTAAAATATATCCGCCTCTGTTATATTTCCTTATGTTCTGTTTGCATAGCCATTAGTTATTTTATGGTGTGTTTCAGTATAATGACTCAGAGCCCCAAACTTTATTTTACCTTCACATCTGTGGAAAATTTCATTACCGAGTTAAAAATCATTGATTTTTTTTCTCATGACATTCTCCAGGCCCAGCATTATAAATATTTGTATTATCTGAGGGAAAAATTGATGTGTTACCATCAGTGGTACCTGGAAAGTGGTTGATATCGTCCTCCCAAGACAGTTGTATCTTTTCTGTGTTGATACCAATTCAGCAAATAACTATTGAGAACATATTACTCTCCAGGTACAGATCCAGGGCATAGAACTGTAACTGTCATCCGCAAAAGAGTGATCTCTGTGCAATTTGCATCTTAATCTAATGTAGTGCATCCTTCATACCTCACAGAAACCATGAGCAACCATACATTGGATAGGGTGGACAGAAGATAGAGTACTAGGGAGCTGTTGACAGACAGCTGATTCCCAGATAGTAGTGGACAAAGAGAAACCAGAGGTGCTGTGTGGCTGATGTCTGGATCCAGACCTGGTGTCCCTGTGGGTGGGGCCTCAGTGCCCTGATGTCCCTGTGGGTGGGGCCTCAGTGCCCTGATGTCTCTGAGGGCCAGGCCTGACTGCCTTGATGTTCCTGTAGGTGGGGCCTGAGTGCTTTTATGTCTCTGTGGGAGGGGACTGAGTGTGTTACGTCAAAGTGGGCAGGGCCTGAGTGCTGTGATGTCCCAGTGAGTGGTGCCTGAGTGTGTGAGGTAACTGTGGGTGAGGCCTGAGTGCTCCGATGTCCCATGTGAAGGGCCCTATCATTTCAGTCATGCCTGCCTCCACTGTGGGTGAGACCTGAGTGCTCCGATGTCCCATGTGAAGGGCCCTATCATTTCAGTCATGCCTGCCTCCACTGTGGGTGAGGCCTGAGTGCTCTGATGTCCCATGTGAAGGGCCCTATCATTTCAGTCATGCCTGCCTCCACAGTCTTTTCTGTGTCTTTAGTGTAGGGTTTTTCTCCTCAGTCTATACCTATAACTAGGAGGTTTGGTCTTCTCATAATGTCCCAAAGCTTGCTCATGTTCAGTTCATATATATATATATATATATATATATATATATATATATATATATATATATTTTTAGTCACTGACTTTTATTGAATGATTAGTTCCTCTCCTTGCCTTCAGGAACTCCTGCCCTGTCTTCTATGGGTTCTATTCTGTAGGCAAGGCCTCCCACTAAGACTTTTAAATTTGACTCACTGATTGTCTAAGTTACAGTTTTACTGCTGTGAGCAGACACATGACCCAGGCAAGTCCCATAAAGGACAACATTAATTGGGGCTGGCTTACAGGTTTGAGGTTCAGTCCATTGTCATCAAGGCAGGAACATGGCAGCATCCAGGCAGGCATGGTATAGGACAAGCTGAGAGTTCTACATCTTCATCTGAAGGCTGTTAGCAGAGTACTGAATTCCAGGCAGCTAGGATGAAGGTCTTAAAGCTCACACCCACAGTGCCATGTCTACTCCAACAAGGCCACACCTCCTTATAGTGCCACTCCCTGGGCCATCACACTGAGTTTTTTTTCCCCCTATCATCATTTCAACTTGAATTTTCTCAAGCAATTCTATGTCTTTATTGGATCCTACTTTCGTATTTTGGGAACAAGCTCACTTCCTTTTCCTTTAGCTCTTTGTTTCTGTTCTTTGGGGTACATCCATATCGTTTTTGAGTTCTTTGAACATAGTGTAATGATTCTGTCAAATTCTTCCACTGCTAGTTCTTCGCAGGTGTTTTTATTGGGAGCCATACCTGGGTTGGTGATCTTGGGGAAAAGACATGGTTTTACATGGTTTGTTTGTTTGGTCTTGTTTCTGCGCTACAGCTCATGAGCCTGACATTGGTGACTTGAGTGGTTCTTCCCTGTTTTATGTTCGCAATCCAAGTCCCTCTGCTTTCAGTGGCGGTGGCTCAGTGTTCAGGAGAGGACTGTGTCCTGGTAGGCATGAGATATGATTTTCCTCTGTGGAACTGATACTCATGGCCAAAGGCTCTAACCTTACTCTTACTCTCGGGGTCAGGTACTGTTCCGGGTCAGCTCTAACCCCTCCTCTCTGGGTCCACCAGGTGCATATGGGTCTCACCCTGTGTCACCTTCCACATTCCGCTGGGTCTATACCTTCTGCTGTGGTGGTTATGGAAGTCCACATTTGCCCTGTGTTCACATGCCTCTGCTTTTCCATTTGCCGCTGCTGGATTTTGGCCCCTCAGTCAGACATGTTCTTGTCCTCTTGACCTACTTGATCGTGTTGCCGTTGAGTCTGCTGTGAGTCTCACACTTCAGCAGCCAGCTTTCCACACTGCGCCCATCTTCACGAGCCCCCACGGGAAGTCCTTGCCTAGAGAGTGTCACCTTGCCTCTTGCTCATCAGTGGTTCCTTCACACGTTTTTACAGTTGTGATGATAGGAAATGTCATTATATTTATCTTGGCTTTGTAGACGATCTTCCTAAATGTATGTAGAATAGGTAATTAAATGCCACAAGTTTATATTTCGTACTCACAAGGTAACGGTAAGTGACGTCTTGGTACCAACAGTTCACTTCAGTGACAGTTGCTGGCTTCAACTACTTAATAAATAAGCACGTAGTCTTTACCACTGGTAGTCGTTAGATGCTAATAATTCTCACAACATGGTTCTCCCAACCTGCAGGTATTCCAGAAAGACGAAATCGAACCCTTGCAAGTGAAGCAGCAAGCTGTGACCTGGTTAGGCCAAGGCCTTATTCAGAGCGCAGCTGCAAACACCTGCACGCAGGGTCTGGAGCATGACCTGGACAGTGTCAACTCGAGGTGGAAGACTCTCAATAAGAAGGTAGTGGCTCGGTCCCTTCGACTCCTTAGCAGTTTTCCCTGTCAGTGTTCATGACTAACAGTCATGGTCATAGCCACGTGCCCAAACACGCTTCTTCTCATATTGTACACTAAGTGGCCCATGACAGTCGGCATGGGACATGAATGGATGACGTTTGTGAGTGGAGACAGGATTTCTCCCACCACCACCCCAACCTTGACAGAGATATAGCTGCAGACCCAGAAGGTATGCTATAGGCAGCCATCGTGCACGGCCCTGTGTTGAAATGGCCTCCTCATCCTGTGGTAGCCTATTTGCTTTGGGGACTCCCTGACTTGTGGGGATGCAGGCTCCCTGTTGTGTTAACCTTTCTTGGGGAAATGTGAGTGAATGCCCATTCAACCAGATGGGCACTGACAGTAAGTAGACCAGCATGGGATTTCACTGAAGTCCACCTTGATGAGACCAATGAGTTTTTGGGGTTTATTCTAAGGGGTACAAGTGAGGGGTTACTTACTAGAGTGTGGGTGACTGCCTTCACCGTTCTGAATCACCACAGAAAAGCCATCCCATCATGGATGGCATTAAGCTTTGACTTCTGTACAGCTTAGCATCACCCAGGACCGCTCACAGCTAGGAGATGGGAGATGGAGTAATAGCCGGAAGCCCAGAGTAGCCTTCCCTAGAAAGCCCGGGGTAGGCTCTGCAGCCCTCCCTAGAGTGTCGGTAGCTCCATAACCATACACCTGGCAATTTGCTCTGGTTGGCATAGCAACAGTGGCAAGGTATAAGACAAGCATCTGGCTATGAACAGAGGGAAAAGCACCATAGGACACATGTGGGTGCTCTGTGTGTGCATGCACACAGACACACACACACACAGACACACACACACACCGGGAGAAGGAGGGTATCTTAGGATTTTACTGCTGTGAGCAGACACCATGACCAAGGCAACTCTTATAAGAACAATATTTAATTGGGGCTGGCCAGCAGGTTCAGAGTGAAGTAGGTGTGGCCACCTACTTCAACAAGGCCACACCTCCTAATAGTGGTATTCCCTGGGCTGAGCATTTACAAACTATCACAGAGGGGAAGGGAAAGTGTGGCCAAGTTAGTAATAATCGTGAGAAGTAGTATCAGGTGGACAGATTTCTTGTTTTCTCTTCTCTTCTCTTCTCTTCTCTTCTCTTCTCTTCTCTTCTCTTCTTTCTTTCTTCCTTTCTTGAAACAAGCAAATAAGTTGCAACACTGAAACTTAACAGGTGGCTCAGCGAACATCTCAGCTGCAGGAGGCCCTGCTACACTGTGGAAGGTTCCAGGATGCCCTGGAGTCCCTGCTCAGCTGGATGGCAGACACAGAGGAGCTTGTGGCCAATCAGAAGCCTCCATCCGCTGAGTTCAAAGTAGTGAAGGCCCAGATACAGGAACAAAAGGTAAGTTGGGGATGCCTTTATTCAGTTTCATAGAAAATCTTTAAAATGACAGAGTGTGCCTCCCTATTTATACTAACAGGATGTCACAGTAACAGGTTCCTGCTGCTTTCCATACTGTCAGCTACTCAAGCATCACTTGCTGATTGTGTACACTGGTCAAGGTGTGGGTCTAGCTGCAGGAGATCCAATGCTGAATGAAGACAGTGAGAGTCCCCCATTGAACATAAAATCTAAAGGGAAAGAGAGGCCGTGGAAAGCCAGCAAAGTCCATGTGTAACCTAGAGTGATTTCAAAGCAGAGATGAGGGGAGGATCTAGCTGTGACAGAGCCAGGGCTAGGGGCAGGAAGTACTGGAGAAGAAGAATCCCATGAGCAGCTCTAAATAGAACAGGCAAGAGTCGCTTCACTGGCAGGGTGGCATTTAGACAGGAATATTGTTGTTGCCTAAATACATGAATTGTATAGAGTAAATACTGGCAAGGTTCTCAGAGTTGAGCCGAATGCAAAGGGCTCAGATCCTCTGTTCATACGCCTGGGGACGTGCTGCTGCATATCCTGGTGCTGATAGAGGACTGCTTGAGACAACATGTGCAGTTGCAGGTGTAGTGGTCAGACATGGAACACTGAAGGACATTTCCAGTGATGGAGCAGCTGTGATTTGAAATGACACATGGAAAAAGGCGTACTGTGTAGCATATCAGTGAGGCGTCTCCTGTAGACCTTTTTGCATGGGGAGAAGGTTAACTGTTTGAAATTGAATTGTTACATATAAAATTTTAATAAAAAATTTGTGTAAGTATGCGTAGGTTAATGCAGAGGCTAGAGCAGGACTTCAGATGTCTTCTTTCTCTTTTCCTCCTCACATTATTTCCTCCTGATGGGGTCTCCTACAGAACCAGAGGCTCTAGACAGGGCTTCCCACAGAACCAGCAGCTTTAGACAGGGTCTCCCATGGAACCAGAGCCTCTCAATGGGCCCTCCCACAGAACCAGAGGCGTTAGACAGGGTCTCCCATGGAACCAGAGCCTCTCAATGGGCCCTCCCACAGAACCAGCAGCTTTAGACAGGGTCTCCCATGTAACCAGAGCCTCTCAAATGGCCCTCCCACAGAATCAGGCTCACTACCCCCTCTTCATTTTCTCCAGGCAGGGTCTCTCACCGCTTCAGCATGACTCAGGGGCAGGGAGTTCTCCCAATCTGTCTGTCTCCACCTACCCATTGGGGAATGTTAGGATTGCAGGCACATGCAGTCCCGCCTGGCTCTTTACGTGGGTTCTGGGGATTCAAACTCAGGTCCTTGTGACTGTAGAGCAAGTGTGTGTGCTTACTAAGCCATTTCCCAAACCCCTTTAATCAAGTTTTAGTTTGTCTTTCTAGTCCTGGCTTAGTTTAGATAGCAGGCAATAACAACAATAACACAACAACATTTCTATGTGTGCGTGAGTGCTTGCACGTGTGTGTGCGTGCATACATGTGTATGTGTGTGTACGTGTGCATGCATGCATGCTCGCACACGCCCGTGTGTGTGTGTGTGTGTGTGTGTGTGTGTGTGTGTGTGTGTGTGTGTATGTGTGTGCTTTCTTGGAACTGAACCTAGGAGTTCAGCCATGCTCCAAAAGTGCCATGCCACTGAGCCAGAGTGCCCAGCCCTATATATCGTATACCTCAAAATTGCCAAAAGATTTTAAATACCCTCAACTCAATACCAATTTTGAGAAGAGGAATTACTAGCTATGTTAATTATTTTGAGTAAATTGGTTTCCAGTGTACACATGTACTAAAATATGACACTGTAGCTCATAAACTATTTGCTAGTTTAAACTTTAAAAAAAGGTCTACATTGGCCTCAGATTTTTACCAACTTACTGCTTCCTTTAATTCTGCATTATACATTAGCACTCTCCAAATTCCCTGAAAACTTCAGCCAATGAGGAAGTGGTAGGAAAAATTAAGCCAGGCCTCGTGGCTCAGGCTGTAATCCAAGCCCCTCGGCTGGTGGAGGTAGAGGGTTCCAAGTTCTAGGCCCGCAGGAACACAGCCTAGTGAGCAACTCAGAGGGAGCCTGTGTGGAATGTAAAAGTGAAGAGGCCTGGGGACATGGCTCAGTCATAGGACAGTAAGTAGCCTAGGATGCAGGAGGCTCCAGTTCAGACTCGAGGACCAGACAGCAGAAAAGGAGGGTTAAGGCAACACCCTGGAAATCCCATGCATCGAGGTGGCTTTAATTATGTAACTGCTATCATCAACTGAGTTAGTCTCCCAGGGATAGTTAATAATGCACAGTCAATGAAGCCCATTTACTGACTTTGTCTTCTTAATTGTCAAAGGTTTCTCTATTCCAGTACACCAGAAGTAACTCACTTGGGCTGGCAGGCTAGCTCAGTGGGTTGTCACCAAACCTAACAACCAATCCTCAGATCCTACAAAGAGACAGTAAAGGGCCAGCACTCACAAGTTGTCCTCCTGCGTGTGTGTGTGTGTGTGTGTGTGTGTGTGTGTGTGTGTGTGTGTGTGTAACTTATAGACTTCACTTTGTTTATATGATGCCCTGAACTGTGTTGAGAACATCCATGATCCTTTCCCTTGGGAAATATGTATTTCCATTCATTCCTCCCTCTGTGGTCTTAATCTCAGTGTATTCCTGTAGCACATTACTTCTGGGTAACTGTTAAGTTGTTACTCCTTAGTGGGTCATCTGCTTAGTGGATCAGAGTAAGCAAGCAGAGGCCCGTCAGGGTGAGCTCCTGCATCTGGTTGCTGGAGCACAGCACTTATTACGTGTGCAGTTGCTCAGGAGTGACTTGCTTTGATTAGTTAGGGCAAGGTGACCCTGAGTCTGGCACTCAGCTAGATTTGGACTGAATTTCCTTTTAACTGCTTATGTCCTGAAATTTTAGTCCTCTTGGCAGTTCTTAAGAACCCAGCGCACCCACATTCTTCTTTTTGGGTGTCTGAGGGTTCTGCTCAAGTTTCCATCCTCATGGGGTCCTCAAAGTGCTTCTTCTAGGGAAAGCCAGGAGCCTTCTGTCTTGCAGGCATGGTCTGGTCTTAACCTGCCTGCCTGAAATGCATTGCCTCACGTGAGCCGGGGTTTTGGTTGACGGAGTCTGTATTTTGGCAGTTGATAACCGCTGGATGCTGACGGCAGCCCTGCTTTATGAAAGTGAGGAGGGTGTTGTACTTTTCCCATGATTCAGTCTGCTTATCCTACATGCATCTTCTGCTCCGTGGTTTTGTACAAAATCCATCACAAAGATTACAGTGACCTAGGGCTGGAGAGATGGTGCAGCGGTTAAGAACACTGACTGCTCTGAGGTCCTGAGTTCAATTCCCAGCAACCACACAGTGGCTCACAACCATCTATAATGGGATCTGACACCCTCTGCTGGTGTGTCTGAAGACAGCTACAGTGTATTCATATACATTAAATAAATAAATAAATCTTTTTTTAAAACAACAACAAAAAAGATTACAGTGACCTTATCAGTAGGGGTTGTCTGTTGTCAAAGCCACACCTCAGTGTCTGACACTGTGTTACTCAGCCAAATGCTCTTTCTGTTTATTCTTCGGAGGCTTTTTTAAAAATGACATACATACATTTATTTATTTATTTATTTATTTATTTATGTGCCCGATGTGCACCTTGGCATGCATATGGAGGTCAAAGGACAAGTTGCAGGAGCTACTTCTCCCCTTCCATCTTGCAGGTCATGAGGCTTGGTGACAAGCCACCTTGACCTGAGGCACCCTCTCACTGCCCCCAAATGAATTATTTTTAAAACCCCACTCCTCATTTTTTCCATGTCTATCCATGTGTATGTATGTATGCATGCATTCTATCTTATATTTATTTAAACATTCTTCTGCCTTTTAAAAACATTGCATGTTTTGTCTAAAGCTTCTGCAAAGACTGCTGGAAGATCGGAAGTCTACGGTGGAGGTGATCAAACGAGAAGGAGAGAAAATCGCTGATTCGGCAGAGCCTGCGGACAGAGTGAAGCTCACGAGGCAGCTGAGCCTCTTGGACAATAGATGGGAAGCACTTCTGAGCAGAGCTGAAGCAAGGTACCTAGCAGTGGCTTGCTCAGGGCTGTGGGCTGGGGTAACGCTTGCCTTTACATCCATGTCCTCCGTGTCCATTCGTCAAGGGGCTGTGGTGCACCGGTCCCGTTGTTCTGATGTTCTGTGGCCACCAGCCACATCCCTGCTCATTAAGAAAGCATTTTCCCTCACTGGTAATTCATTCGTCTGTGCGAGACACAGTCATTCGCTAACTAGCCTGCGTCAGGTACAGAGCTAGGTGTTAGCTTACGAGAATGAGCTAGACCAGTCACCTCTGGGAGTCACCTCTGCAGGGTATGATGGGAGCACATAACAGGAAGAAGTTTAGAGACAGGGAAGCAATGGCCATGGTTTAAAGGAGGGGTTGGTGAGAAAAGAGTGAAGTGGCCAGCCGTCCTCTCCCTCTGGGAAGGAGGGAGGGCTAGATTGTGGCTCTTCTGGGCTCCTGCTCCCATTTCTGTTATTACAGAGTCGTAACCAGTGCAGCACCTCCTGTCTGCCATGATACTCCGACCGGGAGTAGCTACATGCGAGAGCAGCCAGCAGAGTGATCAGGCTGACAGTAAAGCAATTCCTGCCTCTTCAGATGTAGACTGAAGGGGGAAGACCTTTAACTGTTACGTGCTAATAGTTTAGAATATGATGACATGGTGTTTGATGGCACACACCTTTACTGTCAGCACTCAGAAGGCAGAGGCGGGTGGATATCTGTGAGTTACAGACCACCAGGATCTACAAAGCATCCCAGGCCAGCCAAGGTTACATAATGAGATCCTGTCGCACAAACAAAAAATGGACATTGTATTTTTTTTTGTCCCTGCTACCAGCTCTATGATTCCTCTTAGCTTCATGCGAAGCTTGTTTCCCAGATCATATTATTCCCTTTAAAAAAAAAGTGTCAGGGAGATAGGGTAGGTAGCAGCTAGACCTCAACACAGGCCTCTCAGCTTGGCTGATGAATCCCATGCCCTGCTATGGGCCAGCACAGTCAAACAGGAGCCTGAGAGGAGAAAGGCAGCAGGAACAGAATGACTGTAACCAGGTGATTCTGAAAGTGCTCCACCTCGTAAATAAATCTGAGCCACTCTCCTATTCTTGACACTTAAGTCCACAAAGAAGTACCTGTTGCTTTTGACAAGTGCACTTGATACTGTGTTTGTAATGTAGCAGTCACAGTTCTTCAAGTTTTAAAATCCACTTTTTGACCATCTTGTTAGAAATGGCCTCAGTGGCTGTTGCTTCTATTGAAATTCATATTTGAAAGTGCTTATTGATAGCAAGGCCAGTCGTAAAATGTGTCTCCAGCAGTGCTTTTTGTCATTGTTTTTATTGCTGCTGCCTTTTAAAATGGTTATGATTGATGGGCATATTCTCAGCGGAGGTGGCAAGGATATCTTCTTTAATTTTATTTAGTGAGAGCCATTTTAACATGCCCTTTAGATGTCCGTGACTTAAAGCCCAGCCTTAGGTGACTTCTGGGAAGCCATGTTCAGTGTAGTATGGAAGGTCTGACTGAAGATCTTGGTTGGCGGTTTTACACATTCTCCACACCTAACTGACCTTCATCCTGGCAAATGTATAGGAACCGTCAACTGGAAGGAATCTCTGTGGTAGCTCAGGAGTTTCATGAGACCCTGGAGCCACTGAATGAGTGGCTCACAGCCGTAGAAAAGAAGCTGGCAAACTCGGAGCCCATAGGAACGCAGGCACCGAAGCTGGAGGAGCAGATTACACAGCACAAAGTAAGAAGTGTCGCGTGCCGCTGAGGCGCGGGCTCTCTTCATTCATTTCATGTTTTTTGTGATATGCGTTTGTGAGATTATGCATAATTGTAAAACTAAATCCATTTTAAAGATCATCCTTTGGTTCTGTTTACGTTTTCCATTTGTCCACCCCTTTCAGTTTTGTTCTGTTTCGTTTTCTTCCTTTCTTGAACTTTGTTTAGGTCTTAGAAGATGACATCACCAATCACAACAAACAGTTACACCAGGCCGTTAGCATTGGCCAGTCCTTAAAGGTCCTCAGCTCCAGGGAGGACAAGGATTTGGTGCAGAGTAAGCTAGACTCCTTGCAAGTGTGGTACTTTGAGATTCAAGAGAAAAGTCACAGCAGGTCTGAGCTCCTCCAGCAGGCCCTGTGCAATGCTAAGATTTTTGGGGAAGATGAAGTTGAGCTGATGAACTGGCTGAATGAAGTCCATGGCAAACTGAGCAAGCTGTCAGTCCAGGATCACAGCACAGAGGCACTGTGGAGACAGCGGGCTGAACTCAGGGTACCTTCATTTATTTCTTTTCTTTTGTTTCTTTCTCTTTCTTTTTTTTTTCTCATTTCAGTTGTTATTAATTTTATCCATTATTATTGGTTATATATTATTTCGTGTCCATTATGATTTGTGTGATCCATTGAACTCACAATAGACTTTTTCTCATGTGTACACGATACCTTTAGTGATAAGAGATTTAATTTATCCAGTTAGCTGGCTATCTTGCTACTTATTCAAGTGTGATTACTCTTGTAGTCAAGGACCCCATACCTCCACAAAGGCAGTTTTTATAAGACCCACTGTGGGTTCTAAAAGAGAAGTGCCATGCGTACTGGAAGATGAGCACAGGGAGGACATGGGTGGAGCGAGGGAGGAGTAACGAACATTTAAAAATGCAGTGTCTCTGCAGATCTGCCCCCTAATAAACCTTCTCTGAGGTTAACAAGTGCTCTCTCCCCTGCCTCCCCACAAATGGTACCTGTGCTTTTAGGCTCTACAAGAAGACATTCTCCTCAGGAAACAGAGTGTAGATCAGGCGCTGCTGAACGGCTTAGAACTGCTCAAACAAACCACAGGTGAGATGCCTCCGGCTCAGGTTATCCGCGGGCAGCATTCCTCAGCGTTGCTAGGGGGTCTCAAGGATGAGGCCAGAAAGACAAAACCCCTTCTGACTTTTGAGGCTGCCCTGAGACGTCGTCCTGTAGGATGGCTTGGAAGTCAGGCAAGAGGGCTTCGAATGGGATCTCACTTGAGTCCTTGGTGGACGCCATGCCTGTTACTCAGCATAAAGTGCTCGGCATGGACACTGACCAGAGAAGCCGGTGCTGGAGCTACAGGAGCCTTCCCCTGCTGGGAGACTGATGAACTCATGGGTTTAGACAGTCCTGTTTTGTTTTGTTTTGTTTTGTTTTGTTTTAAGGTAAACTGCACCTCAACGATGCTTGTTAAGGTAGTCCATGGGTTTAATTTCTCCAAGCTTGAAGAGAGCACTAAGAAGGCAGATGCATGGCAAAGTTATTTTAGCAGCTCCTCTGGCTATAGGAAAGACCTTATCTGTTTCAGCATGTGTGTGTATGCGCGCGCGCGTGCGCACCGTCAGGACAGTCATCCTTCATTGTGGTGAAAGGCATGCAATAAAGTGTCTAGAACTTTGATTTGGAAGTCTGAAGCTTAGGGCATAATTTACGTCTGTCTGCAAAGGAAGTAGAGGCAGATAAAGAGCCCCGGAAGTGTGAGTAATGATGAGTCAGCACAGGAAGGTTAAATATCCTCCTGACGTAACCACCTTGGGAGCCATGACATCAGCGGCCTGAGTGCTGGCAGGTTTAGCCCTCTTCGTTCTTCAAAGTCAGAAAGCTTTGTAAGGGAGATAAAACGTCTGCCCACAACTGAAGTTTCTGTAGGCCTTTCTATTAGAGTTTCTATTTTTAGCAATCCTGGGAAGAAGTGAGGGTATCTTTTGGGTCAGATTATCTTTAGAAAATGTCTCCTCACCTCCCCCCCCCCAAAATATATCCTCAGTAGTATCTGAAGAGACTCTCTGCCCCTCACTTTTTTCTCTTCAGAAAGAAAAATAATACATCTTCTTGGAATTTTAGGTGACGAAGTCTTAATCATTCAAGATAAGTTGGAAGCCATTAAAGCCAGGTACAAAGACATCACCAAGTTGAGTGCCGACGTAGCGAAGACCCTAGAACACGCTCTGCAGCTCGCCGGCCAGCTGCAGGCCACACACGAGGAGCTGTGTAACTGGCTGGACAGGGTGGAGGTGGAGCTGCTGACCTATGAGACTCAGGGCCTGAAAGGAGAAGCTGCAAGCCAAGTGCAAGAGAGGCAGAAAGTAGGCACTCGCGCATCTCCCACACGGGTGTCACCTACGGGGGGGGGGGGGGGGGGGGGGGGGGGGGGGGGGGGGGGGGGGGCACGGGGCTGGCTGGAAACCCGCAGCAAGGTGACGACTGTTCAGAAAGGGCATACCGTTCCCTTTAAGAGCCGGGTGACTAGAATATAGTTTCCTGCCCAAGGTTTAATAACAAAGAAGGGGAAGGGGAAACAGAAGATGACCACGTATCAGAGGCAGGTAATTTGGTTGCAGAGATGGCTACTGTGGGGTAGTTTCCTAGCAATATCCAAAAAGCACACTGCCTCTCTGAGCATTCATCCCCACGGGTCAGCCTCTATCCCAAGAGTTGGGGAGGCTGTACTCTCTCACAATACCAGCATGTCCTCACCGCAGGCCGTGTCCCTGTTGGCGTGTGACAGGCCTCGTTGCTTGACTTCTGTTAGCCAGTGACTTAACATGTTAGCTGGTTTGAGTTTGTTTCTCCAAACAGCAAATATTTATTTTCTATTTCAAAGATAAACTCCTGCCACATTGAGAAATGAACTGTCTCCTAAACTTCTCTGGAAACACTTTTGGGTTTTTTTGTTTTATTTTGTTTTGTTTTGTTTTTTGCAAAACATCTTTAAATAATGGACATTCGTTTAGCTCAGATGTAACTAACCAGGCCAAGCACAGCCTTGTCAACCAGCAAAGAACCCCCCCATCTCCATCTCCACCCCCACCCCCACCCTGAGAACAGCCCAGAGGGAGACCCTGCCTCCGTGTTTACCCATGTGTTTATGTGTTTGTTCGCAAGGAACTGAAAAACGAAGTCAGGAGCAACAAAGCCTTAGTGGATTCTCTCAATGAAGTGAGCAGCGCCTTGTTGGAACTGGTGCCCTGGAGGGCGAGGGAAGGGCTTGAGAAGACGATCGCGGAGGACAACGAACGCTACCGACTGGTGAGCGACACAATCTCGCAGAAAGTGGAGGAGATCGACGCTGCCATTCTGAGGTCTCAGCAGGTAGGACCAGTGCCTTGTTGCCTAGATGCACTCGAGCTGCCCAGGGTCTTTACCTGAACAAACCCGTCTTGCTGCTGGATTCCCACTCCAATTGCTGTGCTTCTGAAACAAACTTGGAGATTTCAGTAGACTTTGGCCAGGCTGTGTCTGAGCACCAGGGCTCTGCTAATGTACACACGGTTAGCAAGCACCTGCACCCATTACATCACAGACACCTGCCACACAGGGAAAGCCTCGTTTTCCAAACAGAATGTCTGTGTCTAGTTACATGCATGCCGCTCACACTAGTCTTTTTTTGTTTTTGTGGTTTTTTGTTTTTTGGGTTTTTTTTTTTTTTTTTGGTTTTTCAAGACAGGGTTTCTCTGTATAGCCCTGGCTGTCCTGGAACTCACTTTGTAGACCATTCTGGCCTCAAAATCAGAAATCCATCTGCCTCTGCCTCCCAAGTGCTGGGATTAAAGGCCTATGCCACCATGCCCGGCTCACACTAGCCTTATACCTAGACTAAGCCTGATGTATCTGTGAGCAGTTTGAATTAGTCTACAGGTTGGTATCTACTGTCCCGTGGCCGTGCTTCTGTAAGCAAGGAAAAAGTCTTTGTTTTTAAAAAGGAAAGAGTTCTCCTGGTTGATGTAGAGTTTTTTTCCAAAGATGACTAAAGGGGGAAAAAATTATACTTTCTGACCTGCCTGTGGCTCACACAGTTTCTACTCCAAAGTTTCAGAGAATTTTACTGTTAGCCACAACCCTGTGGAAAATAGTGAGCAGCGAAGACAGTCCTGGGAATGGAAAGTTTAACTTCTATCCTTGTGGCTATTTACATTAAGTCCTGACTCTGCATGGGGTCATATGGGTTTGTAGGATACCTCCAGCAGGAGATGTATGACTGAAGAGGTCGGTCACACCAGGCAAAAGCAAGGAACACACGCAGACCATGGGAGGAAGTCTCCAAAGCTGGGTTTCTAGCATTGCGTAATCGTAATTTGTAGGTTCTAAAGCCTCATGCCCTGCCCGTCCTTTAATCTACCAGTCGAGGATCACAGAGGCTGGTGGAAGACCAGGATATCTCCCTGCCTAGGACATTTCTGTGAGGAGCATTCAGGCCTGAGGAATGTGTTTGCCTGCCTGTTTTACAATTTGCAGCAATCTGTGGGCTTCGTTGTTGTAGGAAAGCGGGTGTGTTTATTTGTGAAGTTGATTCAGCTATTTTAAAATACCGGATTTTTTTTTTTTTTCATGAAAATTTATTTGAACATTTCAGGGCTGGCACCCAAGCCTTCCCTGAGTAACAAGGCAAATATTATGTCCTTTGGGAGCAGGGTTTTTTTGAGCACTTGACTGTGCTCGGTTAGTTGAATGATGTAAGACAGATACAGACTGAAGGACAGGTTGAGTTCACACTGCTCAGCACACACTGGAGCTGGCCCAGTCACTAACTACAGATGAGCTACAGTAAGAAATGCTTGCAAGTGTTTCCCCGAGGTTTGGTTTTAAATTAATCAGGTTAATGTCATAGTTCTTGAACCCAAAATATCAAAATGTACACCCTTAAAGAAAACAATATTGGCCAGGCATGATGGTCAGGTTATCTCATGCCAGCACTCCGGAGGCAGACAGACGGGTCTCTTCCTGGTTTTGGCTTTAACTTAGCCTTATTTGCCTGTATCCATTTTCAGTGTAGCAGCAACAACTGGGGGGTGTGACTAGGGGAGATAAAGCCCCACGTTCCCTTGGGCTCTAGGGCATATGCCTCATTTTCGTTGGGTGGGGCTGGCCATTCCAGCTCTCTGCACAGCCTCTCCTGAAAGCACAGTGAGGGAGGCCATGATGGTCTAACACTGGGTGTCAAGGGAGAGCCTGACTCCTCACTGTGTCTGTTAGTTATGATGCCAGCAGGATACAGCAAAGGAAAAGTGCGACATCGTTACTACCTGGCGGGCTGAGGTACGGATTCCACATCACTCTCCATTTACACTGTAGGATGACTCTTAGCTTCCGGCCAGTGGGAATAAAACTTTGGCCCCTGCTTAACATCACCCTGGAAGGGACATGGTCACAGACTCAAGGGGGAAACCGTAGGCTCTTCATGCCGCCTCTCTTGGCATGAGTGAGCGGGGCTACCATTTTGTGCGGTGGCATGTGATGATTGGCTTAGAGTGGGTATCGTATGTTACCTGCCTTGTTAGGCTGCCCCGTCCCACGTTCTTTGGCTAAAGAAAACAGGATTCTCCCGGGCCTGTGTCTGCACCCATTGGTGTGTAAGGGTCGTCTGTCTAAGCCTGATGTATCTGTGAGCAGTTTGAATTAGTCTACAGGTTGGTATCTACTGTCCCGTGTCCGTGCTTCTGTAAGCAAGGAAAAGGTCTTTGTTTTTAAAAAGGAGACTTTTCCTGGTTGATGTAGAGTTTTTTCCAAAGATGACTAGAGGGGGAAAAAATTATAGTTTCTGACCTGCCTGTGGCAGGTACCTAACCTTGGATAGGTGAGGTGAGGCTCAGAGAAATAGCAGAGAACATATCACCCTTGGGGTATTGATCCTCAGAACCCAAGGTTCAAAGCACTCTGGCTCTAGCCGCTGCAGCTGCGTGACCATATGCCATGCTTGGGGTTTTAGATGTACTTCTGTTGGAATGAAAAAACTTGGTCTGTCCTGTCTTATCGGGTATTTACATTGTGTTAATGTGGAGTCCTTTTTTTTATTGGTTACTTTATTTATTTACATTTCAAATGTTACTGCCTTTCCCGGTTTCCCCTCCACAACCCCCCCATCCCATGTCCCCTCCCCCTACTTCTCTGAGGGTGCTCCCCCCACCCACCCACCCACCCACTCCCACCTTCCCAACCTGACATTTCCCTATGTAGAGTCTTTAAAGTAGAATTACTTTATAACTTCTTTTTGAGCCCTGCCCATCTCTTTTCCTACCCAATTACCCTCCTCTACTCCCACCTAGATTTCCAGCAAGGCAGTCACTAAATTACCAACAGTATTAACTCCAGATTTCAATTTCCCCCCAATACTGTGGGCTTTAACATCCTCTGTCAGGCCATGAATTGCAGGTACACTGAAGAAGAGAAACTCAGTCATCTATGAATGACCTTGAGTACATTCAAAGTCCAGTGTTCCATGGGGTGTTTACATGTTGTGCACGAGTTGTCTAAGCACATTCTTCACACGTGGGTACAGATATGTACACATACATTGAGACATAAACCCCTACAATAAGGAAATGGTGGTGTTTCATTATTTTATCACGGAACTGTGTGTTTGGACGGCACAGCTCTCCCTGCCCTTCTGAGAATTGATGTCACAGGGAAAAAGTTATTTAAAATGGTATCTACTGTCAGCTTTTCCAGCAGTTAATGTTTGGAATGTAAGATGCCTGAAAAGGCCACCATGACACCCGCCATCCTTACATCCTACCTGTGATGTCACGGTGTGGCAGAGCATAAGAGCTTGTGGACAGAGTTCTCTTAAGATGCTATGGAAAGAGAAACTGAGAGTCTCCAATTAGGAAGCAGGGTAGTTAGAAGTCACGCAAATAGGATATTTCTGGCACCAGCCACAGGAACCTGCTAACCTAATTATTGTCTTTTGTTTAGTTTGACCAAGCTGCAGATGCTGAGTTATCCTGGATCACTGAAACACAGAAGAAATTAATGTCTCTGGGTGACATCAGGCTTGAGCAAGACCAGACCTCTGCTCAGCTGCAGGTTCAGAAGGTGAAGAAATGCATTTTCAGTCGCTGTCTGCATTACATGTCGCCAGGCTCCGAGTCTAGAAAATGTAGTTTTGCTTCCCAAGACCCTGTCAGTATAACTTGCTATTTTCAACTACTTTGCTTGCTCGCCTTCACCGAATCACACCGTGTCTTTGTATTTTGTCTTTGTTCGGTAAATCCCAGGCTTTCACCATGGATATTTTGAGACACAAAGACATCATTGATGAACTTGTTACATCTGGGCATAAAATCATGACCACATCCAGTGAAGAGGAGAAGCAGTCAATGAAGGTATCACCTTGCCTGAATGCTGGCCAGTAAACTCCAAATGAATGGTATCCCCTGAGCATCTGCTGAGCACTGAATTCTAGGAGGATACTCGATACTCTGTATCTGCAGCTGCTGTTTAAGCATCAGAATCATTATATTTAAGTCAGGCATCTTTTAAGGTTACAGAATAGCCATGGAGACATGTCTCCTACAGGACCATCTGAATTAACACATCTGAGCTATTAAAGTTTCCTTAACTGACCCACGTTGAACATTCAACCAATTCAGTCAATATCAACTGTAGTGTTGTTATGATGGCATGCCGGCTTATGTCAGTTATAAGGTATGCCATCTATGGGCCATAGGCTCCCGGAACATTTGTAACTTTTAAGCTGAAACAAAACCCAAAATACATAGATCTTCATTCTGTGTTACTCACTGGAAGCCAGTAGGGGAACAGTGAGCTCAGTAGCTAAGGAAACAGTAAGTATATGTAGGTTTTTTTTGTTTGTTTGTTTGGTTGTTTTTTTTTTTTTTGGTTTTTCGAGACAGGGTTTCTCTGTATAGCCTTGGCTGTCCTGGCACTCACTTTGTAGGCCAGGCTGGCCTCGAACTCAGAAATCCACCTGCCTCTGCCTCCCAAGTGCTGGGATTAAAGGCGTGCGCCACCACGCCCGGCTGGTATATGTAGTTTTAATAATTCTGCAGATCGAAAGAAAACCATCCACAGGTAATAGTGGTTCGCTCAACTTATACACAGACATTTTGGGGAGCTTAAAGAAATGACTGCATGCTAATGCTTATAATGTAAATATAGGCCCCAAATAAAGATATATAAATATCCATACCTCAAATTACATTTTAGATAAAATACATTCTCTTTTAGGCAGAGCATGCATAAAATTATAGATTATCCATAGCACCGTACCCTACTTTGATTTTGTGCAATTTTATGTTAAACTGGCTTTTGTTCTTATGATTCCATTTGTGAAGGAGAATCTTTCTTTTTCCTAAGATCATCATGTAGCTGTTGGTAGACTTGTGTGAAGCTTACTTTCTAACCCTGAGAACATTGTAAGAGTCCTAGAGAGTTCTGCTTCTTGTATCTTAGTGCCTGCACATAAAAATTAGAGTGCTCTCTTTGATTAACATGAGCATATGCATAGAGACAGTTAATCTGAACAGATTTCGTTCGTTTACTTATTCACTTCACTTATATTTGTCCTTCCTGTGCCAAACCTACAGAACTGGTGAAAACATACTAAGCCACAGCTGCCATCCTGACAAGCGTGTTTCCTCATCTTGCTTTCTAGAAAAAACTGGACAAACTACTGAAGAAGTATGATGCCGTCTGCCAGATCAACGCAGAGAGGCACCTGCAGCTGGAGCGGGCACAGTCCCTCGTTAGCCAGTTCTGGGAGACCTATGAGGAACTTTGGCCGTGGCTAACAGAAACACAACGAATCATCTCTCAGCTGCCTGCCCCAGCCCTGGAGTACGAGACTCTGAGGAGACAGCAAGAGGAGCACCGGGTAAGAACGGGACAGAATGGTGGGCATCAGTGGGATATGTAAAGTGCTGTTACACACCCTACAGAGACCGGGCATTGTAGCAATGCTGTGGTGTGTGTGGTCAGCACTCCCTCGAAGATGGGTACCTGTCACACGCTGTACAAATGACGCCTCCCCCACCCCACCCCGTACCAACTTTGTTAGAATAGTGCACACCACAACCCATCTGGAAAGGAACAGCATCTTAGAGTGCTAGTGAGACGTGAGCTTTTGAGATGCTTCCAACCATGTACATTGAATGCATCCCACATACGTATATGTTGACTGCGTCCTATGCTCAATATATTATGTAGTGGTCAGAGCCATCTAAAGTATCAGAACCCAGAGTAAAAGTGGACAGAGGCGCCATCATCGTATATGCAAAGCCCCTGAATACTGAGAAAATGTACAATGGCATGCGTCTGTCAAATCGGCAGGATCAAGAAAGCTAGTGGCCATCCCCAGCTCCACTGGGAACCGCTAGGTACATGAAGCATACATGGGATTCTGGCACCACGAAGCCCTCCCTTTAGGAGATGCTTCACTGTTAACACCACTAGAAACTTAGAAGAATGTAGTTGGGAGAGGGCTCACATCTCAGAAGATCTGGAGTCCTTATCATTTCTGGACTTGAGAACCTAGTCGTTCTCCGGGGCCTGTAGCAGTGTATTCTGAAGCTAGTCAGGAGCAGGTAAAACCAACCCAGGAGATGTGACAGTGTATTTTAAAAGATAGGATAAACTTGTTGGTTTTTGTTTTTAAAGATTTATCTGCTTATATCCTGTGTGCACGAGTCTTTTCCTGTATGTATGGACAGAGCTCAGAGGCCAGAAGTGGGTGTTGCATAATCAGGGACTGGAGTTTTGAACAGTCGTGAGCTGCCGTGTGGGTGCTGGGAATCGAACCCAGGCCCTCTGCAGCGGCAGTAGCCACTCTTCTTCCCGCTGACCCATGCCCGGCTCCTCCTGCCAATCTCGGTCGCTTTTTAAAAACACATTGGCATGGAAGCCTATCTGTAGCTGACCTTCTTATCCAGAAGGGAGTTAGCTTAAGGCAAAGTTAAATTTTTATGGTGTCTTATCTAAATCACTCAGCGAGTGAAACACTTTAAAATGAGGCAGAACTGACTCTCACTTCAGTAAGAAGATTTGTCGCCTCAGAAATCCTGGTGGCTGGTCACCACATGGCTCTTAGCATAAGGTGGGTCATGAACATCTCAGTCGTAGGTGACTCAAAAAGCTGCTTTTAGAATAAACACCCAGTGGCAAGAAATGTCCATGAGGGTAAGGGCAAGGGTGTTATAGCCACGTCTCCGGGCTGTTCATAGAAAATGTTACCCCTTGCAATAATGCTCAGCATATAGCTGTGTGTTTAATCTCTTAGCCTTGAAATCTTTAAGAGTTGACAGTAATACACAGGAGCGGGAGAGATGGCCTGGCAGCTAAGAGCGCTCACTGATCTTAGCACTGGTTTAAGATCTTAGCAGCCATGTGGCAACTCACCACCTCACCTGCAGCCTCACACACAAATAATTGTAGTAACTGATAGAAATGAATCAATATATTTCGTATGCGTATGCCACATATATGTAGACTAGGTTCTAAAATATAATATTTTGTAATCGATATGAGTATCTATCTGATACTGGTTCACAGGTGTGACTACAGTGCCTAAGGGCTCACCTTACCCTCACACCTCTGTATCTTGAGGTTTTTAAAATCCCGGTATCCTGCCTTTCTTCCCTGCCATACCCAAGATTCTTCCTGTTCTCGAGGTCCCCTCCCCCAGTGGTTTCTGCATATGTTATAAATATACATCTGCCGACGATGTGATACTCTTGTGAAAATGGGCAGCTCTTGCCATGAAATGCACATTTACTGTTTCCTTTGGACCATTACTGTCTGTCCCCTGAAAGGCACGCGGGACCGGACATCGTCTGGTCTTGTGGAGGGGACATTTTCAGTGGTTCTTGTCAGCTGGATGCATTGGAGGTGTGACCAGCTATAATATGGAGGTGTGACTCAGATACTGACAGACTGTTTGGCTCATTACAGCAACTTCGAGAACTGATAGCCGAGCACAAACCACACATAGATAAGATGAACAAGACTGGTCCACAGCTACTGGAACTGAGCCCAAAGGAAGGCGTTTATATCCAAGAAAAGTATGTGGCAGCTGACACCCTCTACAGTCAAATTAAAGAAGATGTCAAAAAGCGAGCTGTGGTACTCGATGAGGCCATTTCTCAGTCCACCCAGGTAATCCTCTCTACACTAGGAAAAGAGTTCATTTCTTCCCCACCCCCAAGCATGCAAAGCATTTTCCTGGACCCTCTGCTCAAACTTCCTCTTAAACGATGTCACTGGGGTGACTCTTAGGCACGTTGCCTTTTCTCTCAGAGCTGGGATCTGCTTGTAGCCAACTCTTGGGTTTCTCTGCCTCCTCCAGGGTACAATAAAAAAATAAATTTCAGTGAGCAAGAAACCTGCTTGCAACAGTGATCAGATACTTGCTTCAGTGCCATCGCAGTAGAACACAATATTTTTCATGGAGGAGAGAGAAGAAACTGTTATAGTTATTAGTAATAGAGTTTTCCTTAAGAAAAACATTTAGAGGAAATCCCCAGCAATACGCCAGATAAAAATGCTAAGGATATTAAATAGAAAGCAAGGTTTTTGTAAAGACGGTTATTTTTGTTTGTTTGTTTGTTTGTTTGTTTTTGTTTTTGTTTTTTTTTAAGGAAGTTGATCTTGTGAATACCTGCAGGTTCTTTGCTTTTAAGGTTTCATTTTTTTATCATTAGACGCTAGACATCGGAGTGGCGTTTTCTCCGTGTGTGTGTGTGTGTGTGTGTGTGTGTGTGTGTGTGTGTGTGTATTTTCTCTGTTCCCCTCCCTGCTGAAGAGGCAGTGGAGAGGATGGGAGGGCTTGTGTCATGCTGCGATGGGGCGGCAGGACAGGAGCTGAAGCAGGAACCATGACGGGTCACTGCTTGGTGGCCGACTGAGCGGCCCACACTTGGCTTCATGGGTGGTGCCGCCCACAGTGGGCTGGGCCCTCCCTCATCCAGGGAAGACAGTCATTCATGGACATTCCTGCAGGCCAGGCTGATCTGCGAACTCCCGCAAGTGAGACTCTCGGCCGAGTCTAGGCTGTGTCCGTTGGCAGTTAAAGCTGACTCACACAGTGCCCATTCACTCGGCTTGAAGCTACAACAGAGTTTAAAGTAAACAGGGTTTCATGACGCTGTGTAATTGCACATGACACCTTCATAACTATGAAATTAACTATTTCTCTATATCCAGTTGTGTGTTTGACCATGGATTACATACAGACTTGGGATACAACATTTGACATATTCTTATTTTGTTTAATTCTATGTTTTTGTTTTTGTTTTTTTTCAATTGAGAAAATATATAACTCAAGAAATCCCTTTGGGCCGGGCGTGGTGGCGCACGCCTTTAATCCCAGCACTCGGGAGGCAGAGGCAGGCGGATTTCTGAGTTCGAGGCCAGCCTGGTCTACAAAGTGAGTTCCAGGACAGCCAGGGCTAGACAGAGAAACCCTGTCTCGAAAAACCAAAAAAAAAAAAAAAAAAAAAGAAATCCCTTTGGACTTAATCAAACCACCCAATCAAAACTATGAGTTTTGCATGCACTTATACATTTTAGGATTTCAAAATGGTTGTCTAAAATGAATAATCATTTTGGACAGCCAACTGTGCAGCTTATCAAAAGAAAAAAATAAGTTTGTGCATAAAGTTAAATATCAGGCTAGAATTCTTATTGCTACAAAGGAGCATAGACTGCTTCTTTTGTTGTTTTTTGTTTTTGTTTGTTTGTTTTTTCGAGACAGGGTTTCTCTGTATAGCCCTGGCTGTCCTGGAACTCACTTTGTAGACCAGGCTGGCCTCAAACTCAGAAGTTCACCTACTTCTTAATGAAGACATTGAGTTATTGATGGGAAACGCAAGTGTTGTCCCCCTAAGGGTGTCACACGGAGTGCACAGAGGTCATGACGAGGCATGGTTTCATGCACAGCCGAATGTAACCTTTTGGATGGAAATGTTGGCAGAGGGTCTTCAGCTTTTAGTCAGGGAAGTTTTATGTGCAAGGTGACAACAGCCCATCATTTCTACTCGCAGTTTCATGACAAGATCAACCAGATCCTTGAGAGCCTGGAACGCATTGTGGAGCGTCTGCGGCAGCCGCCATCCATCTCCGCCGAGGTGGAGAAGATCAAGGAGCAGATTGGTGAAAATAAGAGTGTTTCCGTGGACATGGAAAAGCTGCAGCCGCTGTATGAGACTCTGAGGCAGAGGGGAGAGGAGATGATCGCCAGATCTGAGGGCACCGAAAAAGACGTATCTGCCAAAGGTGACAAGATAGCTCAGCTTTCTTATTTGTTTGCTTGTTCATTTTGGTCTTTTCTTTTTGTTTTGTTTTTGAGATGGGATCTCTCTCTCTCTCTCCATATAAATAAATATATATATATATATATATATATATATATATATATATACATACATATAGATAGATAGATACATATATATACACATACATACACACACAGAGACATATAATTATATATGTTATATAATATAATATATAGTTATATATTTATAGTTATAGTTATACATACATAGTTATAGTTTATATATAGTTATAGTTTATATATAGTTATATATAAATATGTGTATATATAGTTATATAATATATCTAGTTATATAGTATATATGTATATGTAATCTCCCTGGCTAGCCTGGAGCTTGCCATGTATACCAGGCTAGCCTCAAACTTAGAAACTAATCTGCCTCTCCCTCCCAAGTGCTGGGATTGCATGCACATCACCACACCTGGCCTCCAGCTTACTTTTAAAGCATCTCTAGATTCGTATGCTGTTCCCTGACAGGCTGGCTGCGTAAGAGAACGCCAGGTCTTTGAAATGTTAGCACTGGGATGTTTTGCTTCCCAAAAGTCCTGTGGTACCTTCCTCAGTTTGCAGAATCAACTTGTTGGAAACAAAATGTGGTCATGTAAAGACTGTGTTCTCTGAGCCTCTTAGGCTAATAAGGACAAAGCTGGGGATACAGTCTTGGTGTCTTATCTAGCATGCCTGCTCCATCCCAGAACCACCGGAATGGTAACCACAACCATAGCCACGCATATTAGAGTTACGATCTGTGGACTAAAGGGAAGAGTACTCATAGAGTGGAAATAAGACCATTCCAGGAACAAATCAGAACTACAAATCCTTCTGTGACTGAACAAACAATTTCATTCTTGGAGAGCATAAGAAAACATCTTAGGTTAGTTACTTTCGGATTAAGGCCAGCCTTTGTGAACTTAAAAGCTTGGTAAATTTGAGTCTACTCTGAGCTCATGTAGCTTTACGCATCACTTTTATAAGGAGATGTCTTGGCACAGCTGGAGTGGACCCAGAGATTCTGCATTGTATGGGATATGTTTGAGCCTAGCGATTACACGTATATTGCAATTGGCAAAAAAAAAACAAAAACCCTGGTCCAGTCTATGTATTTAACAGGTTGAGTAACTGCTTGCTGTATGAGCTGAAGTTCTGCTTTTGCTTACGTCTTCACTGACGCTGTTTTGCTGTGTAGCTGTACAGGATAAGTTGGACCAAATGGTTTTCATCTGGGGAAGCATCCACACACTGGTCGAAGAACGGGAAGCCAAACTGCTGGATGTGATGGAGCTAGCAGAGAAATTCTGGTGCGATCACATGTCGCTGGTCGTTACCACCAAGGACACTCAGGATTTCATCCGGGACCTGGAGGATCCCGGAATCGACCCCTCGGTCGTAAAGCAGCAGCAGGAAGCAGCAGAGGTAAGTAACAGAGCTGGGTTCAACTACAGAAGAAAAGAGCAAAGTTCAGCGAGACAGAACCCCAATCCTGTTAAAATCCCTATCTAGTTCTGAACGCAGAATGCTTAGTGTGTACCAAGATACTGTGGACTGACTCACAGACGTTGCTTAGAGATTGTCCCTAAGATCATCTCTCTGCACCCACACTGCTCGTGTCTGTGACAGACAGACAGACAGACAGACACACACACACACACACACACACATAGCATAAAGACACCGTCCACTGGGTAAAGCCTGATTTTGCAGGGCAGGATATGCAGCTTCGTGCTCACGAGCCGGTGGCATGCGCCTCAGGCGTTCCTGTCCCTTTAACCCCATGCTCTTCCATAGTCTTGCTCCTCGTGGCAGTGATTATTTCTGCCGCCCCTGTGATAAGCTTCAAGGTTTGACTGGATTATTACCCATGCTATATACTTTCTTTCTTGCGTACTTGGCTAAAGTGCTTTCAAGGCGGTAGTGCATGGAAGAAGACTAGGCAAATGTCTCCTTCTCAGATGTTTGCTCTGGGGCTTTGCTCATACCTGTTAAATACTCACTGCTGAGTGAGTGTGTTTCACAGTGACCACGAAAAGCAAGGTAGGATTGACAGATCCTACCTAGGGTAATATATCAAAGCTAGCTTATCGTGAGTTTCCCAACAGATACGTTGCTTTGCATAAAATCTTTGTGCTCTTATTTTACTGGTGTCTCTTTGGAACACATAACAAACAAAGTTTTTTTGGTTGTTTTTTTTTTTTTTTTTTTTTTTTTTTTTTTGGTTTTTTGAGACAAGGTTTCTCTGTGTAGCCCTGGCTGTCCTGGAATTCACTTTGTAGACCAGGCTGGCCTCGAACTCAGAAATCCGCCTGCCTCTGCCTCTGCCTCCCGAGTGCTGGGATTAAAGGTGTGCGCCACATGCCTGGCTACAAAGTATTTGAGAAAATCAAAATGTCTTTTGGTGCTTGACAGTATTTGGGTTATTTTTTAAATTGCTCTGGTATTTTGCCACAAAGTTATTTTCATCTTTATAGTAAAGATTTGGCGTTAGAGAATACTATTTTCTATAAAATATTTTTGTTGTTGTTGCTGTATTCCAAAAATGACAATGTGAGCTTGGGAAGAAAAAAGAAGACAAAACGCTGCTAACTCACCTCACGTGGGAACCCCCACGGGCAGCCCTGGGAGACCCCAAGCCACCAGGTCCTGCGTGACCTGCATCTTGGCTTTGGTGTTCTGAGCCTCTGCTTTGGGTTCCAGGCAATCAGAGAGGAGATCGATGGCCTGCAGGAGGAGCTGGACATGGTCATCGCACTGGGCTCGGAGCTCGTCGCCGCATGTGGGGAGCCTGACAAGCCCATTGTCAAGAAGAGCATTGACGAGGTACCCGAGGCTCGTTTGTGACTTAGCCGAGCAACACCCGTTTTACCAGAGCTTGACACTGAAAGGACTCTAACATTTGTTTTGTAGCTAAATTCAGCATGGGATTCTCTAAACAAAGCTTGGAAGGACCGGGTGGACACACTGGAAGAGGCCATGCAAGCTGCCGTTCAGTACCAGGACGGACTGCAGGTGAGGTGGCTGCCGAGTCCTCTGGTCCCAGCCCAACACCGTGACTGTGTGCGCAGCTACAGACAAATCTATTCCCACAGTCACAACTACTCTGACTCAGCCTTTCTAGAAGATATTTCTTACCCTTCAAACACACGGATTTATACGTACGTCTCACCATGGATTAGCCCATGTAACCATGACATCTACTTTGAAAAGAAGTGGTCGAATGGTTTTTTTTTTTTTTGGGGGGGGGGGGTGGTTAAGCAAAAGTAAATATTCTCACACTGTATTTTTCATAACTTGTCGAAACCTGGCAGTGGCGTGACAGGGAACAGAGTCTGAGTTCTGTTCTAAAGCTGAGTGAAGTAAGATGAAAGAGGTAAACACAGGCTAAAAATACCACCAAGTTTCACTGAGTTAGAGAGAACCGACTCAAAGCCAGTGCTTTCCTGTGTACTAAAATAGAAGCCTATTTTATTGGCTCATAGCTGTCCGTATCAAGGCGCTTTCTTCTTTTCCATATATATAAATGTTAAAAATAGTTGTCTGTCATGTCTCTTCAAGGCTCCCGTTTGGTTCATTAGCCAGTCAGGAACTGACTTTTAATATTAATATTAAAGTTCTCTTCAGGCCAGCTCAGGGAAGTACCTTCTCTACGCACCTCTCCTTGGCCCTATTTCCTAACAGGTTGGTAGGAGTCTAATCTTCCATACTTCTTACTGCATCGAAAAAAAACCCTCTCTTAAGTAGTTCCATAACACCAAAGTGAATATTATTTTTAAAGCTCACATGAAAACATTTTTTTCTTTTTCCATATGCCACTTCTTTCTATGTGTGTAAAAATAAATATCACCAGGCTTTACGCCAGCTGCAAGGGCTTTGCACTTTGGAAAATACACGAAATTTTTCATAACAAATAACACCTTATTGTAACTCTCACACAGGTGTGTACACGTGCACATGCAAAGTAATGATTTCTTGCTTCAGTATTCAATGACCAGTACTGACCACATTGGGCTCCCACTCTGTGTGGGAGACATTACGTCAGGATGGCAAGTGTTTTGAGTGGGATTGTTTTCCACGGCTAGAGAAGATCCTGCCACTGCCTAGGGCCATGTAGGAGCCATGTGGGAGCTATGTGAGAGCCATGTGGGAGCCATGTGAGAGCCATGTGAGAGCCATGTGGGAGCCATGTGGGAGCCATGTGGGAGCCATGTGGGAGCCATGGGCTAGACACTGTGATTTGACACAGACTCCTCACCAACAGTAAGCTTCGTCACAGGGCCAGTTGGTCATGAACGGCAACCTGAGTTACTAAGCTGTATTGCTATAGCTGTAACGAAGTACTCCATAGGGCTCAAGGCTTGATTATAAACCCAGTTTGCTGCTTAAGTAATTGGTTAATGATTGTTTAAACATATTATTTTATAAGGTTTCTCTTCTGTCAGCTTCATTAAATGTAAAATAATTATGTTATACATTCATTACCTTAAAAAAAAATGCATGTGTGTTAAGCCTTGTAGAATGTGTAGAAACCCTGAAGGAACAGAAAGTAGGGGACAGTGAAATCTTTTGCAGTCATGGTACCCTTAGTTATATGTATGTACAGGAGTTTAATGGCATAGATTTATGGAGTATAAGAAGGTTAGATGAACCACTAAGTAGTGATTTTCTTGCTTATTTGAATAAATAGATACATTTGAATCTTTTTTTACAGTATATTTTTAAATAAGCAAATAGGATATTCCACTTTTGTGACTGAATATATAAATATTTTCAAATGAACTTTCTTTGAAAGTGCTCGATAATTTAAGAATAGGATCCCCTTGGCCAGCTGTGGTGCCGAATTGGAGGTGACATTTACTTGATATTTGAGGAGCTGTTTTATATTACTGCTTTTATTTGGGTAAACACTCTTCATTTTCAAAAGTTTCAGCCAGTTAGAATCTGATTTTTAATATTAAATTTCTCTTGAGGCCAACACCTTCCATAGTGTCTTCGAGCTCCTGCCTATCCCTATAAGAACCAGAGCTGTGGCCATTTAGGAGCCACTGCACTAACGCATGGAAAATGTGTCTTGCAGGGAATATTCGACTGGGTTGACATCGCAGGCAACAAGTTAGCCACAATGTCTCCCATTGGAACAGACCTGGAGACCGTCAAGCAGCAGATTGAAGAGCTAAAGGTAGGTGTGGAGCTCCCAGCTGGTAAGGAACTGCCTGTGAAGTTCCGTAAGTCACTGAGTCCCCAGGTTTCCCGCTTAGTCACTCAGGTGACATGGTTGAGACCCCAGAACTGCCCTGTTTATTTCTGTTTATTAATGTGTGTGTTCGTGTTTGAACACGAGGATGCCCTACATGTGAGGAGGTCAGAGAACAGGGAATCAGACTCAGGATGTCGGGCTTGGTAGCAAACAGCTTTCCCCACTGATCCATTTCACGGACCCCAAAGTTGATTTAGAATAGTGTCTACACATAAGAAATATAAAGAAGTGCTTGTTTTTTAAAAATGAAAGACTGCTTTATTTTAATTGTTTCTTATCCTTTGTAGAATTACAAATTAGCAAAGTGGAGGCAGGAAAAGATTAGAAACTCACTCCAAAGCTATAGTAACTCACTCCAAAGCTATAGTACTCACTCACTCCAAAGCTATGCACTGAAAAGCAACTATGCCTAAATCCTGATGTATAGCCCGTCAGATACCCTCCAATCTGAATGGAGGGGAGGTGTATTTACAGGGGGAGGACCAAATTTGGATCATGCCACTGAGACTTTTATAATGTGCCTCATTATTCAGTAGTCTGTTGCAATTGGTGTAATTGAAATATTATTGTAATATCAGCCACTAATGAATATCACAGATTCAAATAAATATTTTCTACTGCAAATAAAATGTTGGTTGGCCAAACGAAGATCATTAAGTGCCTGTCAGTCATATGGGAAAGAGCGGGAGGAAGGGTGTTATTCTAAAGCCACACACGATGCTCAGATCAGTAGCACCCATACTTGCGAGGCTGAGGCAGGAGGATTGCCATGGGTCTGAGGCAAGCCTGATATATAGTGGTAAAGGGCCGCCCAGAGCTATGTGTCAAGACCTTTTCTTGCTAGTGGTAATTACAATAATTACAAATTGTTTTGCACTAACAGTGGGACATAGAAATAATTATTAACAAATACAACACAGCTGTAAAAACATGAAAATTATGAAGGAATGCATACTATGTGTTTGCCTGAGATCAGGAATTACTAAATTCCTTAAAGGCGTTTCTAGGGTTTCAGACATTAAAAAATGTTTCTCCATGGGATGTATTAAATGTTACCATGCAGAATAAAAGTCAAATACCCAAACTGTAACTATTCATAAGCCATTGAATAAAAGAGAGACACTTCTACCTCTTTTGCTCTCTATGGGACATGTGAACTTCAGAGTTATTTCTGGTTGAATATTATTTTTTTTAACGTTCCTCTGGTGTTTGTTTTTGTTTTTCCGCAGCAATTTAAGTCAGAAGCGTATCAGCAACAGATAGAGATGGAAAGGCTGAACCACCAAGCAGAACTGTTACTGAAGAAAGTAACAGAGGAGGCCGACAAGCACACGGTCCAGGACCCGCTGATGGAGCTGAAGTTGATCTGGGACAGCCTGGACGAGCGGATTGTCAGCAGACAGGTAAACACCGAGACCTGTGTGCAGGCATGGACACGCTCAGACAGGAATATCAGACTACTATTAAAAATCGAGTTAGCACTTAATATCAATAAACTTCAGAAGCACTTAAATTGTCTTATTAAAATTCTCCCTTGTGTGCTGTATACACACACACACACACACACACACACACACACACACACACACACACGCAAATACCAAATTCGAGTTGTTCTAATTTGAGCCAATGAGTAGCTTCATGTGCTCTGAGGATGGACTTGGACATCATTCAACAGTTGGCCTTTGCCCTTGTTTTTGTCAGAGCACGTTATTCATGATGCCTGTGTCTGAGCAGATTTTTCTTCTCTGTTTCTTGGCAGCACAAGCTCGAGGGTGCTCTCTTGGCACTGGGTCAGTTCCAGCACGCCCTGGACGAGCTCCTTGCATGGCTGACACACACCAAGGGCTTGCTAAGTGAACAGAAACCCGTTGGAGGAGACCCGAAAGCCATTGAGATTGAACTGGCTAAGCATCACGTAGGTACCATTGCTGCCCCTCACCGGTAACGTTCGAGGTTCTTAACTTTGTGATTTTGACAGAGATTGTCTGGCATTAAATGGCTTGAATGTGCTGCCTAAGAGGGCACAGTGAAAGTATTTTCTCACTAGCTACTGGGGTAATAGTTATCAAATATAGCGAGGTTGTTTCAGTAGGGCTGCACGGCAAACACCAAGATTTAATCCCTCGTACCCATTGCTAAGTTAATGTTGAATAGTTTTTTAAGATTGTAGGAAACAGCCTAAAAGCTTGCAGGCTGAAAAAGCTGTTGTCCTACCAGGGCTTTTAATGTCTCTGGGCCTCTGGGCAGCAGTAACTTGCCAGAATGACTCTTTATAAAAACAAACTATGTTTGTTCTCATGGAATGAGTTTATAGAAGCATTTACATCTTAGGAAATCTGGCAATTGTCTTAAAAGTACCAGTGATTAGAACTGTGTGTAATAGGGGTGGAAAGTCAGACACTCAACCTGGTTATTTCGGCTGGAGATCTGTGGGAACCTTTTAACTCTGATCATATGACTAAGAAACAGGCCCTCTTAACTTTTTACCTTTTAACTTTGAAAGACCAGTATGTAGTGACTTGAGATTGCCAAAACTAAGGCTGAAAGAAAGTTTCTATCCTCTGCTTTGCAGACTCCCCTGCCTCTGAGCATGAGAGGAAGGAATCTATAGAATTGTCCTATTGATGCAGACACCAGCAGTATTTAACTCTCAGACCTTGACGAGGTGTTTCCTGCTGGTAACATGTCAAAGAGCATGCTTTGCAGAACCTGACTCCTGACTCAAGTTGGGTTTGTGCCTTTGGAAAGCTCTGACTCATCAGATGCCTCAGAAACTGATTCGGTTGCCAGAGAAGGAACACTCTGGGGGCTGCCTGTCTCATCTGGAAAGCCTCCTGGGAGTCTGGGTTCCCCTCCAGATGTGCAATGTCTTATATAGGATAAGAGATGACATTCTTTTCTCGATTGTTGCCAAACATACATCAGTGAGTGGTAGGGTAGGATTATAATGAACTCTCAACTAATGATAGGCAAAGGAGTCCTTTCAAGTTAGTACTTCCAGCATCCCTTCAGTGAGAGAATAAAGTAATACAGTTCTTCTTTCAAAACAGTCATTATAAAACATATGTCTTAGATATGTGGTAATGTTATAATGAGACGAGAAGAGTGAAAGTATCCCTTAAGATAAGGGATGCTACAATTAAGTTGAATTAAAATGGATTTGAATCAATGAAAATGTTTTAATCATCAAATTATAATCTCTACAAAAGTATGTAGTATACCAGCTACAAGGTCATTCTAGTGGGGATAGCTGTCAAGTGTGTGTGCAGTCCCTTTGAGAGTGCTGGTCAACTAAATGTATGTCCATGTAGGAGCCACGAAGCTGGAGGGAGGGACGTCTGTGGCCTTAACACTTTTTGTTATGAGGCTTTGGCTTCAGAATGGTTCACACCGAGAAAATGCAACACGACCAGTGGACAAGAGGTGTGGCTCGGGTGCTAGACTCCTTACGCAGCACACATCAAGACCTGGCTTTGATCCCTCGGCAATACCGAAAACTGGATGTGGTACCCTACCCCTGTACCCCCAGCTCATGGGAGGTGGAAAACGTCAGCCTAGCGGCGGCGGCAGTACACACCTTTATCCCTAGCATTTGGGACTCAAAAACAGGTAGATAGATCTCTGTGAGTTCAAGACCAGCTTGGTCTACAGAGCAAATCCCCAGGACTGCCAGGGCTACACAGCAAAACTCTGCCTTGAAAAACAAAACCACAACGAAGTAAAAACAAAAAAAGAATCCCAGTGTCTTCTTTAGCTACCCTGTTGAGTTGGAGGTTTGCTTGGGATGCCTGAGACCCTCTCTGTTACTGTGTTTCCAGTGAATGATCACGCTAACATTTTCAGGTGCTCCAAAATGACGTCTTAGCACACCAGTCCACGGTAGAAGCTGTCAACAAAGCAGGAAATGATCTCATCGAGTCAAGTGAAGGTGAAGAAGCTAGCAGCCTCCAGCACAAGCTTAGAATTCTGAACCAGCGCTGGCAGGATATTTTGGAAAAGACAGATCAAAGGAAGCGGGAGCTGGACAGCGCCTTGCGCCAGGTGACTAGAGAGGTGGAGAGAGTCCTGAAGTGATGCGGGCGTGCCCTGCTAGCCCTCAGGTGCAGGGTCAATGGTGATGCTTTAAAGAGAGGAGTAAAAATAATCAGGATAAAGAACAGCTGATAAGGAGGCGGAGCTCCAGTTCTTAGCCTAATAGCCTAATAGCCTAATAGCCTCATGCCCGAGCTTCCTCGGTGGCGTGCTCAGGTAGTGAGCACTGCTCCTGACACCTGGCATTCTGATGAGACGCAGAGACAGCTTAGCATGTTGCGGCCATTTTGACCTTGCTGGAAAGTGATAGCTTTTGTGACACAAACTTAAAAACCACCTGTCACTGCAGGCCAAAGGATTCCACGGTGAAATCGAAGATTTGCAACAGTGGCTGACGGACACAGAGCGTCATCTCTTGGCATCTAAACCTCTGGGAGGTCTCCCAGAGACAGCCAAGGAGCAGCTTAACACACATATGGTACGTATGGTATTTTCTGCAGCCCTCGCCCTGGTCATACATAGATAATAATGTAAGAATATTTAGTTTAAAAATTAAGTTTTGTGGCAAAAATTACTATGTGTAAATGCTAGAAACAGCACCATTTAGCAATTAGATTTTTCAAGTAAGAATCTGTCTCAGAGGTTAAAAAAGTTTAAAAGAAGTCTAGCAGTTCTGAGTATCTCTGTGTGTGTGTGTCTGTCTTTCTGTCTGTCTGTCTTTCTCTCACACACACATACACACACACACACACACACACACACACACATACCAAGCATTGTATCAGTTATAAACTCTTATCCCCTAAAGTATAAAGATACTTCTCTAAAATAATCTGATAGTTTAATATAATTAAGACAATAATCATGAGCGAGTAATTAATGTAGTCCTGTGGTTTAGGTTGCTGTTCACAGCTAGACCAGCCCATTTACTTGAAGAACGTAGTCTTGCCAACGACTGCGTGACCTCAGAGTGTCTATCATTGTGAAAGCCTGAATGACTTTTTCATCATTCCTTACTTCCCTGGGCATTCTTACATAGCTTTCACGTAGTTCATCACTTGTTAAGTAACTAATAATGAATTTCTGTGTCCAGAATGATACACTTTAAAAGAATACAGGAACTTGCAAGCAGAGTACTTATCTCTAAAATTTCAGAAAACCATTATGTAGAAAATAACTTAAGTTATTTGTTATATATGTGAGTACACTGTCACTGTCTTCAGACACACCAGAAGAGGGCATCAGATCCCCATTACAGATGGTTGTGAGCCACCATGTGGTTACTGGGAATTGAACTCAGGACCTCTGGAAGAACAGTCAGTGCTCTTAATTGTTGAGCCCATCTCTCCAGCCCCTAATGTGTTGTTTTTTAAGGATGAAGAAATACGGTTTTTAGCTGATGAAGATGTAGTGAGACCACATTGTAACTGCGCTCACATCACTGAACAGTGTATTTCAAGTGGTTAATTTTATAAAATTAACTCTCACTTTTTTTAATTATTAAGTTGTAAGATGTAGAATATATAACTTTCCATCGGGATTCAGCCCACATTATAATTCAACCAACGAGATACAAACTGTCTTAGTTTTTGAGAGTTGTATCCATTTTTCGTTGGTGGTGTGCTTGGAACCTTGGCTGGATTTCCCTATATTCACTGCAGAGGGTGTATACAGCATTCGCACTGGCAACATTTAAAGTTGGCCAATGATTTCTCAAACACGGCTCCAGTAACCTGGCAGTCTTTCTATCAACTCGTACCTCTCTGTACTGAGTCTTGTTTTCTGTCCATCACGTATTTTCTGGATACAAGATTAAACTGATTCTTTCTCTTAGTTACTATATGGTGGTTAAAAAGGACATAGAAGTTTCAGCTTACAGAGGGGGAGCTCCTCAGAGAAGTTAGCACAGCACACAGATCTGACTCGTCACTGAGAAGTGGTAGCATGCTAATTATTGCTTTAGACCTTAGTGTGTAGCGCGCAGTGATAGATTTCTCAGGTGACAAGATGTGACTGTAAGCGTTGGTACTATCTCAGTATCGATAGAGTATAGCTGTTTGTCAGGTTTGCTCTGTAAGCCAGAGAGATGAACAAACGTGTGAGGAGAGGCTAAGAGTGGATGGACCTTATTTAAAAAAAAAAAAAAAAAATGTGATTCTGGAAACTGGAAGGGGGCTCAGTGGTTAAGAGCGCTCAGTGGTGTTAGAGAGGACCAGGCCCAATTCTAAGCACCTGCTCATAACCAACTGCAACTCCAGACCTGACTCCTCACCCTCATCTGACCTCCACAGGTCCCAGGCATGCACAGGATACATGTGCATGCAGGTAGGCAGAACACTAACACATGTTATAAGCGAATCTTTTTTTAAACATGAAAGGGTGCTGCCTTTGGGTCTCCTCCTTTGGCAAGTCGTGTAACACGAGGGCGATCTCGTTTGTTTGTTTGTTTGTTTTTTTAGGAAGTCTGCACTGCCTTCGCCGTCAAGGAAGAGACGTACAAGAACCTGATGCGGAGGGGCCAGCAGATGCTTGCAGGATGTCCCCAATCTGTGGAGACCAACATTGACCAAGACATCACCAACCTGAAGGAGAAGTGGGAATCCGTGAAGAGCAAACTTAACGAGAAGAAAGTGCGTGCTTTGATCAGCATGCCAGAACAGCGTTTGCATGTGTCCGTCCTGGGGCTGGGTTATAGCTCTAGCCATCAGGAGTCCTCCGGGGTTTGGGAGGGGTTTTTTTTGTTTGTTTTTTTGGTTGGTTGGTTGGTTGGTTGGTTAGTTGGGTTTTTTTTTGCATGAACTTGGCAGTAGTCTAGGCCAAGAGAACAGTGATACAGCAGATAAGGATGTGTCACAGGTCACGTATTGCTCCAATTTGTCAAAACTCTGGTGCTTTTTAAAAACTATGAGCCATTCAGGGTTGGAGAGTTAGCCCAGTGGTTAAGAGCACCAGCTATTCTCCCGACAGATCTGGGTTCAATTCCCATACTCATCTGGCAGCTCAGAGCTCAGCTCACTCCAGTGGATCTGAGACACATACATGCACATATACCCACATGAACCACGCAAGTTCAAAAAAGAGAATGATATGATTGTACTTATGTCTGATAATCTCTCACATAAAAACTGAGACATCAATTGTAATTCATGTGATAGTGGGCACTTTATCACCTTTTCAAACAGTGGAAAAATAATCCAGGGACTCTCAGTATCTCAGTAGTTTTGCTCAGCGCAACAAGCACCAGCCAGCTAGAAGTAGAGTGTAGGCATCCATTGCTGGAATAGACATGGTGTCCTCCCAGGGCAGTGGCCCCAGCGTGAACATCGTTGGCTAGCGAGCCAACTGTGAGCACCTCACACTAAGTCCTCTTCCTTTACAGACCACATTGGAGGAGGCCCTGCACTTGGCCATGAACTTCCACAACTCCCTCCAGGACTTCATCAACTGGCTGACCCAGGCTGAGCAGGCTCTGAACGTGGCTTCTCGGCCAAGTCTTATCTTGGACACCATCTTGTTTCAAATTGATGAGCACAAGGTACGTCAGAACTCTTTGGAAAGCCTGTGCCTTCATGTCGGAAGCATCGGTTTAGTAATATGGAAACTTACTTTACAGTGTATTTTTTTTTATTCCTTATACAGTGTCTTCATTCCCAGCTGCACCCCCCCCCCCCAATTCCTCCTGGATTCATCCCTCATCTTACCCTCCCCAGACCTTTCCTGTGTCCTTTAACATGAGCGCTGCTGGTGGATGCGCATACATTTTTAAAGTCAGTCCACACACCCCCACCCCATACACACACACACACTTGTTTCTAATTGCATTCTCTTTTGTTGGAGAAAGGTCTTTGCCAACGAAGTGAATTCTCACCGCGAGCAGATAATAGAGCTGGACAAAACTGGAACACACCTGAAGTATTTCAGTCAGAAACAAGATGTCGTACTCATCAAGAACCTGCTCATCAGCGTGCAGAGTCGGTGGGAAAAGGTGGTGCAGCGCTTAGTGGAGAGAGGAAGATCCCTGGACGAAGCCAGGAAGAGGGCCAAGCAGGTACTTGGCTGTGGTTCCCCAGCCCCGACAGCCAGTGAGCTGGACCTGTGGAGCTGTAAGATCACAAGGCTTCCATTGCCGGATCGGCACAATAAGGAGCCAAGGTGTTCTCTTCCTGAAAGGCCCTGGTAGCCAAGTGAGGGCGCCGCAGGGACTCATCCTAAAAAGCTATAAATAGCCCAATTCAGAGATGACCACAGAGGCCCGTTAAGAGCTGACTTGTTTTGCTGTATATATTTTTTCCCCCTTGCCGTTTCAACCCCTGTTCTCCTACTCAGAAGGGGTCACGTGTCGGGGTTATATTGCTAACTCTGGAAGCCAGACTTCCTTCACGTCAGAGCCGAAGGCCAGGCCTGCATCCTCCCGAGCGCTTCCTGAGGGAACCTAACTCTTCATCCATGTCCCTCTTTTCCCCGGCTGCTTGTTCTCAGCCTTCATTTCTTCCCCAAGATTCTGCTCTGCTCCAGCTCACTTGGAATTCATTGTCTGCGTCTCTCGGGAAGGGGCTGCCTTCAGTTTAACTTAGAGCGTCTCAACAAACCTCACGGGGAGTTTCGTTCTCTCTTAGCCGGCTGTTAACTAACATTCATCCAATCTAACCGCAGAGAAGAGGAAAGCCACTCGTCTCCCCGTCCTGTGAGGATATATACACCTTACTTGGCAGAAACTGTTCTTTAATTTTTTTTATTTTTTACTAAAAACTTGGTGTGATATTGAGGCCGGATATTGTGGTTCTTTCTTTTGTCCCTTTCCGCTTCTGTTGTCTGGCATTGGTCATGGTGGTGTCTGGTGTTTGGAGAGCTAGGCTCACCGTGTGATGTCAGAAGATGTGTACTGGAGTCTGGCATTTTGTGTGGATTTAAAGGCATTAGAAATGTCGCAATCCCGTTCTGAGTGAGAAGCATGGCAATTTCACTGCCGCTGTCTGAAGTGGAATCAGTCCCCAGTGATTCTGTTAGACAACATTAATCCCAGACCTAACATATTCCTCTCCACAAGTACTTCCCAGGTTTCGGACAGCTACTTAGCAGAGGCTCACTGACTGCTGGGAGCTGCCTGCCATTTTCTCCTCTCCGTATAACCAGTGTTTCTGTCTCAGTTATTAACCAGCTTCCAAGGCACATGGACAGCGCTTGCCCCGCTTCTGTGGCTTAAGATGAGATTTGGAAGTAGGATGAGCTGCTGTCCCCACACCTGATCTAGAGCCAGGCCACCTAGGACCCCACCGACTGTTCCTTCCGTTTCTCTCCTCTTCTGAGTTTGGCCTGTGTACTAAGTGTACTTCTATGGCTTTGGCTGTCATGAGTTTGTCTTAGCCTCAGCTACGTTTCTTTCTCTTCTACATTAAGTAGCACTGTGCAAGGGACGTGCTGGGCAGAGAGGCCAAAATCTTGACGAGCTGCTCTCTAGTGCACGCCTGCAGCCCATGGCGTGCTGCTGAGGACACACGGCTTCCGCTACTTTCTGCTCAGGGTGTTTGGGTATCTGGGGATCTTAACTTCTTTAGCCTCTGTTATGCGGTTCTTCATTTAAGTTTATTATAAGAAAATAACACATAACCAGTTTCATAATTGGTACCCAGAGTTTGTACCAGATTGTTCTGTAATGTAAGCAGAAAAAAGAAAGAGAAAGAAAGAGAAAGAAAGAAAGAGAAAGAAAGAAAGAAAGCCCTGTACCTAGAAACAAGCATGGGTTGACTCAGAATAATTTCAAGTTCCTGGTTGGCAAACAGAATTAGACACGATCAGAACGCTAGCAAGGCAGGACTTGTGCATCTCAAACCCCTGTGGGTGGGTCAGCCTGAGCGGGGCTCTGAGCGCAGAGGTAAGGATGCTAGACTATCTCCTATATTAAGAGGGAGATGGCCTTTTTTCTGCCTGTCATGTTTAAAGATAATTCACAAGTGTGTGTTTTCCTTTGTCTTAAATTAGGAGTTGAGCACAGAAAAATGTCAAGATATGTAAAGAGACAGATAAATAAAACAGACATTTTCTGAGAATTTGTGTTAACTATTAAACAAAGGGAGACCATGTGGGCTGGGCCGAGGGCTCCCTTGCTCTCCTTAGCATTGCCTGCCTCCTTCCTACACTTAGTAAGGCGACACGCTGACTGAGTTACAGCTGCATGACTTCAGGCCACAGTTGTGCGTGTCCGGTGTGGCTTTGCAATCTGCTAATGGCCCCCCACCCCCCATTTTTCTTCAGGGGGAATTTTGAGTTGATGATTTTTCAGTATATCCCATTGGGGATGGTTTCTGTTTTGTAATACCCTAAATTGCAAGTGTCGTGTGCTCCACAAGCTTTCTGGGTAACTATGGGTCTCTTTAACAGTTCCATGAAGCTTGGAGCAAGCTGATGGAATGGCTAGAAGAGTCAGAAAAATCTTTGGATTCCGAGCTGGAAATCGCCAACGATCCAGACAAAATCAAAGCACAGCTGGTTCAGCACAAGGTAAGCTTCTCACGGACACAGCACGCACCGCACCGTGTGTGCTTCACACAAGGTGAGCTTCTCACGGACACAGCACGCACCGCACCGGACACAGCACGCACCGCACCGTGTGCGCTTCACACAAGGTGAGCTTCTCACGGACACAGCACACACCGCACCGTGTGCGCTTCACACAAGGTGAGCTTCTCACGGACACGGCACACACTGTGTGTGCTTCAAGTGCTGGTTCTTTCTTGTCCGTGTAAGTACTCCTCACGAGACAATAAAGGGGACCTGCAAAAAAACAAAAACAAAAAGCGTGAAATGAAAACCGGATGTCTCTTCTACAGTCTAGAATATACTAAGGGTTTTCAGCTTTTCATGGCAACGCTCTTAACTTGCCATTTTTTAACGGATAAATCTGGAGTATAAGGTGCGCACAACCTGATACAGTGGTGGGTACCTTTGATCACAGTTGTTTGGGAAACTGAGGGTTGGGGAGCCAGCCTGGGGAACACAGCAAAACCTAGCCCCATAGGTAAACATGTCCTTTTAAACAGAGACATGGGAAAGCTGACTGATGCTACCAAGACTGGTAATTGCTGCAGTGTGTGTGTGCGCGTGGGTGTGTGTACATGTGTGCACATGTATGGCTGTGTATGCATGCATGTATACAACTCCAAGTTGACTGATGCTACCCAAGAACCAGTAACTGTAGCATTGCGTGTGTGTGTGTGTGTGTGTGTGTGTGTGTGTGTGTATACAACTCCAAGTTGACTGATGCTACCCAAGAACCAGTAACTGTAGCATTGCGTGTGTGTGTGTGTGTGTGTGTGTGTTTGTGCCAAATTCCATCCCTTCTCTCAGATAATCAGTTACCAGTTCTCTGTAATGCTAGAAGAATGTAGATACAAGGTTTCAAACTATTTTCCCTTTGGTAGCCCTTCCACGCTTACCTCCTCTCCAACTGAGTCCCTTTGTCCCTGTGTCCCTGTTATAAAGTGGCCACTGGCCATACAGATAAAGATGCCGTGTGAGCAGCCGAGTGTGATTATTATGAACACTTTCACAACTTCAGACACCTACATTTACATAGATGACTGCTTAGAACATGGTAACTTTAAAAGGCTAGAAAATTATGGGGCAATTTAGGTTTTATCTTCCTCAGAAAAAGCAAGGCACCATCTTCACACCTGTTCTGTGGACTCATCAGAGAGCAGTGACCAGAGGATGACGGGAGGGATATGTGCCCTTGGGCAGATGGGACTTTAAGATTGCCTTGTTTGGCTGATGATGTATTCCCATGAGCTGCCATGGTAGCAAACATCATCCACACATGGGGGAAAATATCAGTCCCTTGCTCAAAATATAGTGCTTTATTGGAATTTATACATGAATATTATATAATCTTAAGAAGAGTAGCATTGCATTTGAGCTAGAGAAACCCAGAAAAAAAAGAACACACAGAGAATATTAGAGTCTCCAGTAACCAATGGTATTTATCATCAATGTCTCCCATTTCTCTAGGACACATCTTAAGGCAACCCCAAAGAGCAATTTTAAAAGAAAAGTTTCCTAATCAGTGTTTGAGTTCTTCTGCCTTTAGAAAGCTCTAGCCTGTCTGTACTCAGATTAGTTTGTATCTGCTGTATGGAAAAAAGTTGTGTCAGCCCCTTGATTCTAAACACAAGCATTCCATTCAGAATAACATGAAAAAGCAGATCTCCCAGGTAGGAAATGTAGAAACGGTGGGATACTGTGTGTTCTTATTGAAAACTTTTCCTGATGTGGCTACCTCCTGTTACTAGACAAGGTAAATAATTTGGTTGCCTTAAAGCATGCACTTTGTAGCTTTTGAAATGCAACAATGAAGAATTGGGTAGTTGTGGCCCTGCCATTGCTTCAATGGGTGTTGTTACCTCTGCCGCTGAGCGCTTCACAATCTGGTAGGACTCCAGTGTGCTGCCAGCATTGAGAAGCATTGGGCTGATGTCCCCTGTCCTGAGAGCGTAGGAGGAGTGCACTGAGCTGTCCTTTCTTTCTTCCTACTCCTGAGATTGTATCTTCAGCTGCAGTTCTCTCTTTTTTTTCTGCTCCCTTTGTAAATACTTAGCTAGCTAATACTTCCTGCTGGCAAGGAAATGGTCTGAGAGAACCACAGACAATCCTTTTGAATTGCATGGAAAGAATATAATTTGCTCTCTCTCTCTGTGTCTCTGTCTCTGTCTCTGTCTCTGTCTCTCTCTCTCTCTCTCTCTCACACACACACACACACACACACACATGAAAGCCATAACTAACAGGTGGTGGATGGTACTGTATAGATGTTACATTAGCACTATAACTATTTGATCCTGGAAAAGTATTCTAACTTCTTTTGAGACAGAGATAAGACTATATGGCTGGGAAGAATGAATGTATGTAGGTTTTCCTGATGGTCTAACAACCATCAGACTCTAGATGGGCAGTGCTGACATCTTGGCTCACAGACAAATTAGCTATATCCTTACTGTGTGTCTTAGTTCGGGTTTTACTGCCATGAACAGACACCACGACCAAGGCAACTCTTATAAGAACAACATTTAATTGGGGCTGGTTTACATATTCAAAGGTTCAGTCCACTATCATCAAGATGGGAACATGGCAGCATCCAGGGAGGCATGGTACAGGAGGAATTGAGAGTTCTACATCTTCATCTGAAGGTTGCTAGCAGAATACTGGTCTCCAGGCAGCTAGGATGAAGGAAGGTCTTAAAGCCCATGCCTTCAGTGACAGACCTACTCCAACAGGACCACATCTTCTAATAGTGCCATTCCCTGGGCCAAGCATATCCAAACCATCACCCTGAATATCCAGCTTAGGTAACAATAAGGGTGTCTGACTACACCAAAACCCTGTAGTAAATTTGCATTATCTAATCACTGTGTCCAGACTGGACACACTTGGCTACATTTTCCTCTCCCAGAACCTTTCAATGGTTGATTGGCAGTCTCATTTTACCACAGTCACTGCAGGGTTCGTGGTTTATGTCTCCAAAAGTAGTGGGGATGGGAAGGTAGTTCCGTGGTCATCCTCTTGCCTACCCTGCACAGGGCCCTGGTGCACAAGCTCTGTACACACAAACAGAAGGGTCAGGATTTTTTGTTTTGCTCTGAAAAATTTTTTTCTTTTTTTTTTATTAGATATTTTTTAAATTACATTTCAAATGTTATCCCCTTTCCTAGTTTTCCCTCTGAAAATTCCCTATCCCCTCCCCTCTCTCCCTGCTCACCAGCCCACCCACTCCTGCTTCCTGGTCCTGGTATTCCCCTATACTGGGGCATAGAACCTTCACAGGACGAAGGGCCTCTCCTCCCACTGATGCCCAACTAGGCCATCCTCTGCTACAAATATAGCTAGAGCCACAAGTTCTGCCATGTTTTGTTTTGTTTTGGATTTTTGAGACAGGGCTTCTTTGTACAGCCCTGGCTGACCTAGAACTCACTTTGTAGACCAGGCTGGCCTCGAACTCAGAAATCCTCCTGCCTCTGCCTCCCGAGTGCTGGGATTAAAGATGTGCGCCACCATGCCCAGCTAGAGATGCCTCTTTTAAACACTATTTGTTCTTTGGCTGTCTCGCACGTGATACATCCTAGTCCCACTCATCTCTTCGCCTTCTCTTACCCTCCTCCCACTGAGTCTCCTTCACACTTGCTGTCTTTCTGCTTCTTGTTTTGTCACCCACTGGGCTTAACAAGGACTACCCATGAGGACAGTGAGCATGCATGTAGTTCATGACCAACTGACCAGATGCTACATTACTAAAGACTATGATTCCCTCACCCCCAATACTGTCTGTCCCTTTCCTACCAGTAACTCCCCTAGGTTGGGCTAGATTTCATGCCTCCCCACACACCTTTGAGTGACCATTTTACATTTCAGTGTTTAGCCTCGTGCAGATCCTATATAAGCAGCTGCAGCTACTATGAGCTTATGCGTGTCAAGGCTTTTCATACCTGTAAGACAATGTTTAAAGATCCTCTTCTCGTTGTCCAGCTCTCAGATTCTTTCTGCCCTCTCTCACACAATTTGGGGGGACTTGAAGAGGGTCACAGGCAGCCTGCATGCCACAGCACCAGTCTGCCAGGCAACGTGTGCCCACCGGAACAGCAGTGGCATGTGACCCTAGGGAGTAAGCAGATGAGTTGAGATTTCATCTGAGGTCTGTTACTAGGGATCCAGGCAAAGATCCAAGGCTGGGGGGGAGGGTCATAGACACAAAAAGATGAACGTGCTACTTTTGTTTCATTAAAGGGGCATATCAAAGGACCTCCTTAATATTTATGCTCATACCAAAGGCTGGTGGTACCTTCAGCCTTGGGCAAAGAAGCTTCTGTTTACAGTGAGTGACAGCTAATCATAGCTGGTCCTGATGCTAAGAACAAATGACTGAATACCCAGCCTCGAACAAGATCCTGCTTTTCATCAGTTAGCAAACAAATAGTCCCAAGCAGAAACTCAACTCTTTCCTTGTTAAATACGTAGGAGTTTCAGAAATCCCTCGGAGGCAAACATTCTGTCTACGATACCACCAACCGAACTGGACGTTCTCTGAAGGAGAAAACTTCCCTGGCAGATGACAACCTGAAGCTGGACAACATGCTGAGCGAACTCAGGGACAAATGGGACACCATCTGTGGAAAGTCTGTGGAAAGGTAGGATGTTTGGGCACTGGTGTCTCTGTAGACCTGCCTCGGGTATTCAGCAGGGCGTTGTTTGCAGACAGCTTGTGGGCCTCAGAAACTTGTTGGTTTTGACGAAGTCTACTTGCTCGCTTATAGATGGTCTCATATTGTAGTTTAGTGACCTCTTAACTCATCGTGTAGCCAAGGCTAGCCCTGATCCTCCTCTCTCAGCATCTTGAGCGCCAGGATTACGGGCCTTGGCCACCATGCCCAGGTCCCAGCTCTGCCGTTTGGCTCCTTTAATTTCCATGGAACTAGTAGAACAGTTATGAAAATATAAATGAGAGCCTTATCATTTCTCTTTCTCACCCACATTAGGAACATGGTATTGAATATGAAATAAAATAGACTCCCTAACGTGACATAAATAAAAGACAACACTGATCTGACCAAGGTCAGCATTCCTTCAAAGTTCCAATCTCCCTCCTTTCCCATTGGATTTTTGTGAGGCCCCAAGATTTCACATTGAAACTATCAAGTATTTAATAAAGTATGATAGTGGCATAAAGATTCAGACATCCTGAATTTCAGATTTTTTTCCTTAATCCTCAGTTCTAGTTACTTTTGTCAGAAAAGCTCAGTACCCTTATTCAAAATGTTTGAGCTCAGAAATAATCAAAATTGGGTGGTTTTTTCTTCAAATTTTGAAATATTTGCATATATACCATGGACTATCTTGAGGATGAGACCCTAGTCTAGATTTGAAATCCATTTGTCTCATTCGTGTGTGTATGTGTGTCATATCGCTTATATATTTTAGCCTGAGGTGATTTTTTTCATTTTAATTTTTATTAAATTTTTAATTAAAAAAATTACCTAATTGGGCTGACAGTTGCAGAAGGTTAGAGTCCATGATGGTTGGACAAAAGCGTGGCAGTAGGAACAACTGAGAGGGCACAACCAGAGGGGGAAAACACACTGGTCCATTACTGAAGGTTACAAATAATTTTTCTTATATTTCTCTGTTGAGAATGGTTTGTCTGTTGGGCTGGGTATCTTTTATGGCATTATGTGACAAGCCCCCTAGTGACTTTCTTGATAACTTGTCTTGGGAGGTGTGAGCCATGGTTGTGACTCACACTACAGACCCTGTCATGCTTGTCGCGATCTCCAAGGCTAGTCATCTACCACCTCTGCCTCACAGGATCATCCCCATGGCTGCAGGGATAAAGTTAGAAATGTGATTTTTTTTTTAATAAAAGCATGTGTGGTATTCAGTTTTATAGTATGGGATTCTGTGACATCATGCTGGTGATGAAAACTTTTATATTTGAGAAATTTTTAATTTTGAAGTATTTCAGATTTTCAGCCTGTATCAAGATGCACTAGAATTCAGCTCTAGGAAGCCTCAAGCGTCCAAGTAAATAAATAAATCTTTTCAAATAAAACTAGCAAATATTTATTTAGACTCTTGAAGGACCAGTTAAGGGGATTTTGTTGTAACTGATACCAGGCGTGTATTTAAAGGCATAAAAGAGAAAAGTGTGTTCTAAGGAGATGAGCGAGCTCAGAAGGCCACTCATGCTTCCTCTTCAGTACCTGCAGCCGCCATTGGGAGCATTAGAAGGCTAATTCATCTCCTTTTTTTTCCCCAGACAAAACAAGTTGGAGGAAGCTCTGTTATTTTCTGGACAGTTCACAGATGCCCTGCAGGCCCTCATTGATTGGCTGTATCGAGTTGAGCCCCAGCTGGCGGAGGACCAGCCTGTCCACGGGGACATTGACTTGGTGATGAACCTGATCGATAACCACAAGGTACTGCTGCCCAGCAGAACGTCCTTTTATGCTACTGTGTAGTTGTGCATTCTGAGCTTGAGAAGAAGGCAAGAGCTTCTAGTAGCCTTCTAACCTGGAAGAGTGAGTTTTACCCCATCACCGTCTTCCCACTGATATGTGATTGAGCAGATTCCAGAAGCCATCTTTTAAGGCATGGGATAAAAACCACTTAATCGGCTGAATATTTTCCTTTTAATTACCTGATTTTAGACTTGAAATGTAATTTAATTTTGTCCTTGTGGGCTCTCCATTCAGTTATGTGATAAATTTAAAAGCCTTCATTTAGGGACTTGAAAGACGGACATCCTCTAGACGTACAGATCCCCAAAGGGTCACGAGTAGATCCTCTTCTTGATCTAGAGTAATGCATGCACTAACAGAGTGTGCTAGGAGATTTATTTAGTCTAAGAAAGTTGATTTCCTTTTGATTTCCTAATGTGTCTTGTAAATTGAGGGTGCATTTGAGGCTTCCAGCTGGTAGTAAGTATGAGGTCTCCATTTTTAAATTTTGATTTATGTGTATTACATGGTGGGGGGGGGGGTTGCTCTCAGAGGCCAGAGGAATATGAAACTCCTCTAGCTGGAGTTGTGGGTGGATGTAACCCACCAACCGTGGATGCTGGAAACTAAACTCAGGGTCTCTGGGGGAGAGAAGAAAGCCTTAAGTGCAGAGCCATCTCTCCAACCCCAAGATCTTAATTTATGATCCAGCGATATAATACAACTTGGCAGGCCTTCAGAAGAGCCTGAAGCCACAGGCAGCGCGCACGCCAGAGCTGACTCTATCTGCGAGCGAGCAGCTTGTGGATCTTTATCCGACTTCCCCAGTATTTTCTTGCTGTGATTTTGGCCTGGCTTCAGAAAAATGTATTTTATTTTAAAATGTTCTCTGTGTGCCTCTTCAACTGCGCTATCCTGACCGTGCTTGGTCTTTTTATGCTGTTATTTAAACTTTTAAAGCATATTTGCATATTCCCTTTCCTGTTTGTTGCTGTCCTATGAACAGAAAAATCAAACAAAGAACGTGCTGGAGATGTGTCTCAGCTGGTAGGATGCTGGCTTAGTTCTTGCAGAATCCTGGGTTTGATCCCCAGCTCTGCCCATACCCAGTGTGGTAGCTCACCCCTTTATTTCAGGCACCAGGAAAGGAAAGCAGGGGCAGGAGTGGGAGTTCAAGGTTATCTTTGAGCCATGAGATCCTCATTCAAATAAGGAAATTAAAGAACATTGGTCAGACCCACAATGCTTTGCTTCTATTGATAAAAAATGTTCTTGTGGTGAATTCAGACATGTCCGAATAAGCTGGCTGCATCGGTATGTACTTTATAGATATTTACAACCCAAAGGGCTTTCCAGATGTTTGACGCAGTAAGCATCATCAAATATGAATTATTCATTAAGGATTAGTAATGTAGTTGCAAGACTCCAAAAGTTTAACTATACAAAGAACTTCGGAAAGTCCTCTCTGAAACTGTTGGCTAGTCCTGTCACGGGTGAATATGTAGATATCTTCCATTTTGTGTGTATTGATAGTACGTATGTCTGTCTGTCTGTAGTCACCTACCATTGAACACAGTCAGACTGAAACCTGTCACCTGTTCACCACATTCTGGCTGGATTGTTCTGGAGAAGCTCCCTTTGTGGGATGATTTGTGTATAAGCTTGAGTAATTCTATTGTAGGAAGAACACTAGTTGTCTGAATATCTAGTCTTATACACAGACACTTAGATTGATGATGAAGAGCCCTCAGCTCAACACCAATTGTAAGAGTGGCCTGAGGAAGCCATTCTCTTAAATGGCACATTACTCTTAAATCTGCCTAAATTGAGAGGACATGGTCAGAGATCCCAAAGCTTTTCCACTGAGATGACTCTAAACTGTTAAGTCATTGGTTGGTTCTTAAGGTGCTATGGGGAATGGCTTATTATAGAGGAAAGGATCACATGACTCTTGGATTCATTGGTCTTTCTGGACCCCATAATGTGCACCAGGCTTGTTCAGTCCTGTCTCCGTAGCTTGTCTCTCAGAATGGTAGGTAATCAGCCACATTGACTGAGAGGGTCTAGTATTCTCTACTACATGACTTGAAAGAAAGGGAATTTAATGTAGTCTGTGTGTGTGTGTGTGTGTGTGTGTGTGTGTGTGTCTGTGTGTCTGTGTGTCTGTTGTCTATCTGTCTATCTGTCAGGGGTGTGTATCTGTCTATCTGTCAGGGGTATGTGTGTGTGTCAGGGGTGTTTGTAATTGAAATTGAGAAGGCTGATCACCATTATTTAAATCTTATATACTTATATATTTATATTTAAATCTTATACATTTCATTTTTTAAAATCCTAAATTAAATATTACTGGATATAAACAAAATCTATTCAAAACAGTGTTAAGTCCTTAAAGAGGAACCATGAGCTAGACTCAGTCAAAAATATGGTCATTCAAATCTGTGGGCCTCAGATGTATGTCTGTATGTGGTGTCTTATATACATCCCTCTCTCACGAGAACACACTTGGCTACTTAGGTTCTGTACTGAAAAGTTACTTGTGATGAAGGTCAGTATGGTTTCCTCAGGTCTTCCAGAAAGAGCTGGGGAAGAGGACCAGCAGCGTGCAGGCCCTGAAGCGCTCTGCCAGGGAACTCATTGAAGGCAGCCGAGATGACTCCTCCTGGGTCAGGGTCCAGATGCAGGAGCTAAGCACCCGCTGGGAGACCGTGTGTGCGCTCTCCATATCAAAGCAGACGCGGCTAGAGTCAGCCCTGCAACAGGTAAAGTCCACATTACTGAGAGCTCGGGATAGCAGGTGAAGTCCTGCAGTCACGGTAGGAACAGCTCAGGTGCACTAGCGGGGCCAGTTCTCACCCTCATCTTAGACGGTTGTCAAGGAGGTCTCATCTATCTCATAACTGTCTGGGCCCTTCTTCATGCTTCTCTGTAGAATTTCAAGAACTTAGCAGCAAGTACTTATCAGGGGTATTTACTAATCTCTGCTTAGTACTACTTGAGTAAGTTACTTGGGAGTCTGACTGGCTGCCTCACACTGAACACTAAGCTGCAAAATGGTGAACTAGGCTTCCTGTGGGCTCCTTGGTATCTTACATCTCTCCTTATATTCTGAAAAAGAAAAAATATATATATCCCTGTCTTCTTAATAGGAGTAATGTGCATAATTAATTCAAACTAAGGCTTTTTAATTGGGAGGAGCCATGTGTGGTTCTGTAAACATCACTAACAGGTATCCCATGAAATCCTGTTTTCTGCGTGTGTACTGTTAGGCAGAGGAATTCCACTCTGTGGTCCACACCCTCTTGGAGTGGCTGGCGGAAGCAGAGCAAACCCTGCGTTTCCATGGTGCTCTCCCAGATGATGAGGATGCTCTCCGGACTCTCATTGAGCAACATAAAGTGAGTAACTTCCAGTACCAAACGGGGAACTGAAAAGGGAGAGGGAAGAAGCCCATGACTGCTTGTCTCGAGTGTGAGACTGTCTCCCTCCTCCCTGCTTACACACCTGCGCACATACACACATCTACACACCTGGATAGGCAGCTGTATTTTTAAGGTTCCCTTGTAAAAGAAAGTAGTCATTTGGAGAACTAGGCTCTCTGCTTCCTGTCTCCGCACGGTGAGCTTCCTAGATCATCTGGTTTCTGACCAGAGTGAGCCCCTTCTGTCGCAATTGTATGTGTACTTTAAGGATGAAACTTCCAAAAGGAGCAGTTTGGCATTTACAGAATATTCCACTAGAACTGTGTCTTAATAGTTTTTACATCTGCATGCAAAATAAGCAACTCATTTAAAGCATTAAACTATTACTCTTGAACCCCTTTCTCTCTGGGGCTTGTCTTATTCACTTGGCTAGCTTGTGTGTTGCGTGGACCACCATGTGCTTATGGGGGTCAGAAAGCAATGCACAGATGTGAGCCCATGCCTTCTGACACGTGGGTCCTGGGGCTCAAACTCAAGTCTTCAGACCTGAGACACCCCATTCCATTCACTGAGTGGTCTCTCCCGGCCCACTTCTCATTTTTAATCGAGTACCTTGTAAAAAAAATTCTTATAATGAGCTAACCTATAATATAGATTATTAATTTAAAGCATTGATTTCATAGTGTTGAATGGCTAAGGGGATTTGGGGGGGGGGGGCGTATGACCTCGGGTCTCAGGTCACCAAAGCAAGCTAAGCTCTTTTCTGTAGCAATGCTTGAAACTTGGCCAAAACCACACAAAACTGAAACGCGTAACAGATGTTTCTTAACCTTTGACTGGGAAAGTCAGATATTCACAGTGTTCAACCCCGCCCCCCAAATGCGGTATTGATGTTCACATTTCTGATTCACTTGAAAGATTTTTTTTTTTTTTTTTGGTTTTTTCAAGACAGGGTTTCTCTGTATAGCCCTGAATGTCCTGGAACTCACTTTGTAGAACAAGCTAGCCTCGAACTCTGAAATCCTCCTGCCTCTGCCTCCCGAGTGCTGGGATTAAAGGCGTGCGCCACCACGGCTCGGCAAGAGATTTTTTTTTTAACACCACTTAATAACCTTGCCCTTCAAGGTCACGCTGGAAGTCCCTCTTTCTGCTGTTAGTGTGTATTACATCATCTGCTTCTGACTTTCACGGCTGCCCTTCCTCAGAGATTGGCTGAGTATAGCAAGGAAACATTGCCTCCCTGTTGATAGTGGTGCAGGCTTGCCCAGCATGGCCCGGAGGACCAAAGTGCTTTGTATACTGTTTACCTGTGAGGCTAGACTAGAAGAGTAGGGCAAGTGTCAGGCTCATGGTGAATCTTAGAATCAGCTCAGTACTTAGAAGTCGAGCTTATATCACTTCGGGCTGGCAGCCAGCCAGCAGTAGATCCTACACCAAACTGAAGTCCTACCTCATTTCTGTATCACGACATGAAGTGAATGTCACAGCAAAGGCCGACAGCTAACGGAAGTGTCTTCTCTGCTGCAGGAGTTCATGAGGAGACTGGAAGAGAAAAGAGCAGAACTAAGCAAGGCCACCGGTGTGGGGGACGCTCTCCTGGCCGTCTGCCACCCTGACTCCATTACCACCATTAAGCACTGGATCACGATCATCCAGGCCAGGTTTGAAGAGGTCAGTGCATCTGACACCCTCTGGGGTAGAGGCGACTGTGAAGGGGGCGGGGAAACCTCAGCAGTCCAGGCCGACTGTGGGAAGGCAGGCCTTCATGGGGAAGTGTCCTGTAGAGAAAAGTTACAGGACCTGCAAGTGGTGTCTGTGAGACCTTAAATGGCAGATGTTTGGTTCACCGTAGGTTTTGTCCCACCTGTCCACTGGGTCTGGGGAGTAATGCCTTACTGAAGAATGTTCCAGGAGTGGGGGGCCTTGTGTGCTTGTGGGGGTGAATGGAAGAACGCAATGGGAATTGAGCTCCTATTTAAGATCTTTAGCACTATAGATTCTGCCCGTTCTCAATGCTGCCTGAAATAAGCATGCTTTAGAGAAGGTATACTAAGATGAGAAAGCACAAGGCATAAACAGGAGTAAACCTGGATGCTAGATATATGGCTGACATCCTCCCAAGGACAGACATCCTGGAAAGGGGACTCGGCGCTTCCTCAAGCCGCAGCTGAGAACCACTGACCAGATCTAGAATAGCAGAAAGCTTTGTAGGTCTAGCTCAGAATGATCCTAATTGACTTTTTGAATGGGTATGGTTTACATTAATGAAACTAAGCTGCAAGAACCTGAGCGAGCTGTGTGTCCGTGCAACAGGTGCTGGCCTGGGCAAAGCAGCACCAGCAGAGGTTAGCAGGGGCGCTGGCCGGGCTCATCGCCAAGCAGGAGCTGCTGGAGACTTTGCTCGCATGGCTCCAGTGGGCAGAAACCACACTGACCGAGAAAGATAAGGAAGTTATCCCCCAGGAGATCGAAGAGGTGAAAACCCTCATTGCAGAACACCAGGTAAAGAAACTCAATCCATCACCTCGGGCGTCTCCTTTCTTTTGTTGCTAGGCTTCTCCAACCCATTCCCAGACTAGTGAGCCTCATGGCCCGCAACTGCATTACAGCTGGTCTTATTTTAACTTGACTCTCCCTCGGGCAGTCTGATCTCATCGCTGTGGCCCTGGCCTGCACTTACTTCCTTGTTTCATATCTGGTTTTCCTCTGTCTCCTCAGATGAACAACCATGAATGTTCCAAATGCAGCCTACTTAGAAAGGGAGTGCCTTCTCTTCCCCAGAGTGACTGACTACTCACCCTGAGCACCCCACCTGTTTTAAATGCTGAAATGATGGCTTTATATGTGCCCTGATTCATAGGATATTTAATTACTGGAGCTGGAGCTATGGCTCAAAGGTTAAGAACACTTAGGAACTAAATTTACTTCCTCAAAACCACGTGTAAATTCAGTTTCAGAAACTGCAGCGCCCTCTTTTGGCCTCTGCAGCATTACACACGGGTGGTGTACATATTGACAAGCAGCAACACACACACACACACACACATGTAACTAAAAACATATTTTTAAAATGTTAAATCTGTGTTATTGGTATCTACCTGGCCCAAAGTATCTCAGGTTATGTGGATATTATAATTATCACGGTGGCTCAAGTTTCCCAACATAAGAAACATTTGTCTGCTTTATGTTTTCCCGCCACTTTTGACCATAGCCTCTGCCCTTCCTCAGCCAACATACCCAACGTGTAGGGACCAGACGGCAGTAACAAGACGCCAAGGAGATGCAATGAGGATGGCAGGATACTGAGCCTTTTCAAACATAACTTTCTAAATGTAAAGCACCAATCTCACTGCTCTCTGTGACCAGTAGGAATCTCTGTGTTTAACATGGCCATTTTCCACCACTGTGTGCAAAACAATTCAGGGTTTTTTAAACCATGTGGGCAGAATGCACCACGGCAGGAACGTGTTCACTTAAACCCCTGGTGGAAGGGCTTGGAAACTCGGAGTTGATGCCGATAGCTAGGATGGCCTGCAGGTGTCATTTTCCTGACTGAAAAGTGACTGTTTTGTTTTTTATTTGAACTTGCCTTTGGTCCGGTGTCAGGCTTTACCTTCTCCGGAAATCAGTGATAGTGATGGCTGTCACAGTCGCTTAACAGGATAATCCTTTAAAAATGACGGTACAGCCCTTTCACCCGAGGTTTAATCTGCACCGTGATTTAATTGACACCGTTTTCCCTTTCAGACCTTCATGGAAGAAATGACCAGAAAACAGCCCGACGTTGATAAAGTTACCAAGACTTATAAGAGGAGGGCCACTGACCCTCCAACATTACAGTCTCACATCCCCGTCTTGGACAAGGGACGGGCCGGAAGTAAGCTGGGGGGCAGGTTATTAAAAATAAAGGTGGCTGAACAAGCCAGTTCCCTTTCCATTTGGCTTAGCATCTGAAATCTGAGAGAAAGCAGAACTCCATGTGAGCAGTACACCTTTAAAGGTTTTCTAAAGAAAATGTGGCCTTTAAGGTTTTTTTTAGCCTGTTTTGTTTGTTTTGAAGTGAAATAAAAGGCACTCTTAGGTGCCTCTGTTTAACTTTGTTTATAAAGTACACCTCTCAGACTGGAGAAGAAACTGGGGAAAGCTGCAAGGATCCAGACCATCACCTCTGGGAACCGCGTCATTCTCCTCTGTTGTACAAGTAGTGACCAACCCAAACTACCCTGATCTGGGTGGGGAGTGGGATTGGACTCTGTTGATGCCTATGGCTGCCTCCCTCTTTACTAACCCCCTAAGAGTCGTAACCCACAAGACAGCATTCAGAACGGTAGCTGTTAGCCCCAAGAATGTTAACAAGCACAGTCTACAATGTAGTACATTTTCTATATTTTTGAATGATGTATTGGTTAAGTTTGTTTGTTTTTTAAGTGGGAGCAGAGCTACAATAACTACTATGCTCTCAGGGAGACCAGGTGATTGTATCAATGAAATGCTGGAGGCACCATGCTGTCCCTACCTGGGACCAGCTGGGAAGCCTCAGGTGGTGGCGCACGCCTTTAATCTCAGCACTCGGGAGGCAGAGACAGGCGGATTTCTGTGTTCGAGGCCAGCCTGGTCTACAGAGTGAGTTCCAGGACAGCCAGCGCTATACAGAGAAACCCTGTCTCGAAAACAAACAAACAAACAAACAAACAAAAAAGAGGATACTTTGTAACGTCTTGGGACTGAAGGGGCTAGCACACATTCCTGGAGCAGTTGCATACTTTCGAGCATGTTATTACCCTCATAAACTTGAGCCTGAATGCAGTGTGATCTTAGGCCAATCATTTTTCTAGGCCACGTGTAGCCATTTAGTTACATGGTTGGGAATGCACTATGTGCATCGTTTTATGCAACTGCAGACACTTGTGAAGACAGCCAGACAGGAGCGCTTAACTCGGTCAATGTGGATGTGTGGATATGAGAGGAAGTGTGCGTGCTCTGTGGAGAATTGATTTGGGCCTTCTTGGCTTGGTTGTCATTGGTGAAGCATCCCACTCTGGTTCTGAGGACGCCACTTTTCACTCTAATGTGTCTCACTGTGCTACTTCAGCATGGAAATGGTATAGATGGATGTCTGTAGAAAACACATTTGAAACATTACCTTTACAGAGTTCCCAGTGTTTAGGTAGGTGATCCCCGCCGAGATGCATTTTGGCAGCGCGTGAGATCAGAATGTGAACCTTGATAAGAATAGCTAGGGTGGGGTGCTTGCCTTTGGCATAAACAGTAGTTAAAGTCAGTCTCCGCTAGGATCTAAAATCTCCATGCATCTCAGTGCCTGTCAGCACCCCAGATGTTCCACCATCCTGACCTGAAGTTGTGTTTTAACAGGGAAACGCTTCCCGGCCTCGGGCTTATATCCATCTGGCTCGCAGACACAAATCGAAACCAAGAACCCCAGGGTTAACCTGCTGGTAAGCAAGTGGCAGCAGGTCTGGCTCCTGGCCTTGGAAAGGAGGAGAAAACTCAACGACGCCCTGGACAGGCTAGAGGAGGTCAGAAACTCGGGCTCCGTCCCTGTCCCTGTGTTGTCCCCGCTCCGGTCTGAAGTGTGGCTTTCTCTCCCATAAGCAAAGTCTCACCCTCCGAGTGCTAGTACTCTCCGAAAACGAACACTCAGATTGTCCCTGTTTCTGTAAGACACTCCTCTATGGGATTCGGGATCCAGGGAACCAAAAGGTAGAAAACACGTAAATCTTAGCAACCGGATGCTGATCTCTGAGAAGTAACTAACTTGGCAGGTCTGATGCTGGATGGAATACATCTATTCTCATCCATACCCTGTGGTGGAAGGTGTTGGTTCTTTATGTTGTGAAATTTGGAAACGTTAGATGGTCAAGCAAATGGAGGTAGCTGGTAGGACGGGAGGACTGGATGGGCACACACCAAAACCTGCTTCTTCACTAAGCTCCAGCTGGCATTCTGGGCGCACACGTCCGTGACTGGTGCCGTGAGCAGTTCTCAACATAGGGCTTTTATTCGCAAAGAAAAATCAGTGGCATAATGAAATATACTTTATAAGACGTCACTTATAAAATCCTATCTTTGAAATGGGAGAGGTGTGTATCACCTGGAGACTCTCATCAGTGGCTTTATTCAGCCAACAGAAAACAGAATCTGCTGTTCACACCTGTATATGCAGAGGCACCACTGAGTGTGTTTAATGGGTTATTATGAGAGAGAGAGAGAGAGAGAGAGAGAGAGAGAGAGAGAGAGAGAGATGAAGTTGGAAGGGGCAGGCTGGGGACATGAGATTTAGAGAGGAGAGCCTGGAGTAGTTGTGATGGTGGTAGTTCATTATGTATGTGTATAAAGTTGTCAAGAATAAAGCAAGTTCCAAAGACTGTTCAAGCACAGCGCTGACAACAGACAAAACCTTCACTTTTTCTAGCTGAGGGAATTTGCCAACTTCGATTTCGACATCTGGCGCAAAAAATACATGAGGTGGATGAACCATAAGAAATCAAGAGTGATGGATTTTTTCCGAAGAATCGATAAGGACCAGGATGGGAAGATCACTCGGCAGGAATTCATCGATGGCATTCTCTCCTCCAGTAAGTGCCAAGACAGACAGCGGTAGCTATAGGAGTTTGGACAGAAACTAGGCACAGTGTAAGTCTGTGGCGCTGATAATCTTGTGTTGCTAGCAAAGTGTTGACTTCTAACCAGCTCAGAAGAACATGTAATACTTTGAGCTCTTGAATCAGATACACCACTGTTTTATATGGCCACAGGAATATCCCTTTGCTCTCCTCAAGCTGTGTTATTAGTATAAATTAGTAATATTTGATTGTAAAAGTCTTTTGTGTGTTAGCTGGCACATAAAAGTAAATCACTAAGTACGGATTTCTTGTTCATCCTAGTTAATGATTCTGATCTGATAATCACATTAATAGGACATGAATGCCCTGATTTAGCTTGTTTGGCAACTCGGCAAAAGCAGCAGGTATTGCTAACCACTGAGGGTCTCTCCAGGCCCTCCCCCTACTTCTTGAAGATAAATTTGCATCGTATACGTTCACTTACTGCTAAAAATGAGTTTATCACCCTGACAAGCCACATTAATATCAAAGTACGGCCGGGCATGGTGGCGCACGCCTTTAATCCCAGCACTCGGGAGGCAGAGGCAGGCGGATTTCTGAGTTCGAGGCCAGCCTGGTCTACAAAGTGAGTTCCAGGACAGCCAGGGCTATACAGAGAAACTCTGTCTCGAAAAACCAAAAAAAAAAAAAAAAAAAATCAAAGTACGCAGTCAAATATGTCTTAAGCTATAACTAACAAACTACCTTACTAGCACCACTTGGTACATTTCAGAGTTTCCTACCAGTCGCCTGGAGATGAGCGCCGTGGCAGACATCTTTGACAGAGATGGTGACGGGTACATTGATTACTATGAATTTGTGGCCGCTCTGCATCCAAACAAAGATGCGTACAAACCCATCACGGATGCTGACAAAATCGAGGACGAGGTAACTCATTGATGGCCTTCTGCAGCTGGGTGTCTGTGCGACCCCGCATAACCAGCTCACCGGTTTCTAGGGCCCCCTCTGCCATGAAGTTCTGAGGTTAACGTGAGTGTCATACCTTTGTCTTTGACAGGTCACGAGGCAGGTAGCCAAGTGTAAGTGTGCCAAGCGATTCCAAGTTGAACAGATCGGCGATAACAAATACAGGGTGAGTGTCTCAGTTGACTCCTGCCCTTCCGAGGACAGATGTGCATGTCAGTAGGATCACCACTGTTTGCTAAGAGCCCTAATTGTTCGCACATCGTCTCGAGACATACGGTGTACAAAACTATAACTACACCGTTCTTTCTCATTTTAAATCACATGACTTTTCAAATTATGTAATCCATATGTTCCATAGGGAGCTTGAGTTTGATTAGCAGGCCATATTTTTTAACATCTATAATATGCAGAAAAACCTGTAATCTTTTTTTATATTTGTCTATGTACTGTGCGTGTTTGTGTATGTGTGCGTGTGTGTACATATAATGTTTTATAAGCCACCGCATGCATAGCAGTCAGAGGACATCTTAGGGGAAGTCAGTTGTCTCCTGCTGTATGAGTTGCAGGACTTGAACTCAGGCCCTCAGGCTTGGTGGCAGTGCCTCACTTACCTAATTACTAATTAAGGCATATTAGTAATTACAAATTACTAATTTACATAAATTAAAAACTAAAAGTAAATACTCAAGTCATATATTGAGTCTGTCCCACCTTACCTCTTACTTTATAGTGATTAGAGGTAAACTTCCAGGTCTAAACAACAGCTAGTCCAGACCAAAGCCACAGAGTTAAAATTGTGTTACCTTTTTTTCTAGAAATTAAAAAACATCCATTTTATAACTATGAAGACGCTTCTGTTTCTCCCATTTACGTAGGAACTTTGGCTTTTGCTCAGAATATAAAAGGATGCAGATCACATAAAACCAAGCAGTGTGGTTTTATCATTCTGTCTTTGTTCATCTCCCAGTAAGCAGCTGGGAGGAGCATGTGCAGAGGGCGGGTCCGTAGTGTCACTTACAAATGCCCTGCACTTGCGCTGTGTGAATGCTCACCTACCATTCTGACTTCAGTTTGAAAACTTCAACTGTTTAAACTTTAAAGGTTTCTATTTGAAACTTCTAATTTCAATTTGAAATCTGAAGCTTTTTTTTTTAAGTAGATTTGTAAAATTTAAAAAAAAAAAAAAAAAGGTTTGTTTGAAATCAAAGCAAATGGGAACCCTCACATCTCAAAACTAAATACTGTATCCTGAAGTACAGAGTACAGGGTGTGAGTGTGCATATGTGTGTGAGAGAGACAGAGTGGGAGTGTGTGTGTGTGTGTGAGAGAGAGAGAGAGAGAGAGAGATCTAGAATGTTTCCTTTTGAACTAATTTTGTCTTTCTTGCATTTTCATTATTTTATCAGTTCTTCCTGGGAAATCAGGTATAAACCAGTGGAATCTCACATTCCCAATGATTTCTTTTTTTTTTTTGAGTCTTTAATTCATAGTCATCAAAGCTTGCCGTGGCCTGTCCTTCCATGCTGTCTCGCTAGCTACTGCAGTGTTGGTTGGTGTGCGGTTTCTGTCAGCACTTACCACAGCCTCGATCCAGGACTCCTCTCTCCCTTTGTGCCTCAGAGGGGAAGATTACTCTTAAGCAAACCAGATAATGAGCTGTGGCTGCTTATCGGTCGAAATGCAAGCACACTGTTCAAGCCCCACTTTTCATAACACTCTTAACAAGGTCTGTGCCGGTACACAAAAACTTGATTCTCCAGACATCGGTGTGTCTGACTGTCCAGGACATACGGTATACAGTAGCGCCAAGCAGGGACCATGAGAAGACACAATACCAAGAGGTCCTCATAGGGCCCCTGAGTGACACATACTTGCCCCATAATTTTCTGAGTTACTGGTTTACAGTGGTACATGCCAGGTTGTGTCTTCTGCTGTCTTGGCCAAATGTTTACATAGATATTTAAGTCACCATGGACTGTTTAGTGGTACTGTGGCATGATCAGAGTGTTAAAAATGCACACAGGAGAAACTACATTTTAATGGGCACATATTGAAGATGCCTTGAGCACACTCTTCTATATGGAGCACACCACATTAGACAGTAGCCTCTGCCCCACCTGTAGTCATACCACACACACACACACACCTTTTATAGATTCTTTTTCTCACATAGTAAATTCTGATAGTGTCTCTTCACTCTGCCCCTCCCATCTCCTCCCCACCTCCTCTTCCATCCAGATCCACTCCCTTTCTGTCTCTCACTAGAAAAGAACATAACATAGTAAAACACAGTAAGATTAAAGAAAAACCATCACACCAAAGTTGGACAAGGCAAATAAACAGAAAGAACAGAGCCCACGAGAAGGCGGAAGAACCAGAGACCAGCCCACTGGATCTCACACCCAGGCGATCCTTAAAATCACAAAACCGAAAGCTGTGTCGCACACACTGAGGGCCTGGTGCACACATGCAGGCCCTGTGCATGCTGCGCCAGGCTCCGGCCACTGTGTCTGAAGTTGCAAATTACCTCTTCCCCTTCAATTTCCTGTAAGCCAACGTTGAGAGTAAAATGGTTTCATTACCTCGAGTAGAGTTTTCTCAAGAAACATTTTTTCCTTGGCACATGATAGTCATTTCTGTTTATGGGGTATCATGGGATAATTAAGGATGAAATCAGGGTAAAACATCTATCTGTTAATAACAGGTAAAAAAAAATGTCATTTCTTAATGCCTGGCATTTTCTGAGTCAGCAGGTAAGGTAGTAATATCTTTCATTTTCATAGAAAGTGAGAGACATACTTGCCTTCAGGGATTTTCTGTGATAAAATCATGAGGAGCAGCATTAGTCTGGTTTCCTCACACCAGGGTTTGGCCTTGGGAAAATTAGAGGACTTCTAAAGACACTGTTGTCTGGAGAATACCTTTTAAAAATACAATCAGAACCAAAATAGCATTTTATAAAGCATTTTTAGTTGTTTCCTCGAGTCTAATTTTGAACTTGGTCTTGAACAAGATTTATCTGAGCCAATTATCTGGTTCCTTAAGGGTAATTTTCTTCACGCCCCCTTTGCCTTTTGCTTTCTAGCCGCACAGATTTTTGTCTCTAACAATATAAACCCAGGTTTCCATTTTTAAGCTTACATTTCAGAAGTAGTTCATGCAGAGAGATATTTAAGTTTTGCTGTTTAAAGAATTATCAAATCTAGGAAGAGCCACAACCAGAGATGCAATGTACGCCACTCGAGTCCCTGCTGGACGCTTCTGTGGCCTTCTGAGTTTAGGTCCCTGAATGGAGTCTGCAGCTTTTTGTTAGGGTTCTCATCCCAAAGTGCAGCATTAGGGATTATAGAAAAGTAGCAGGGCTAGGCGGTGGTGGCGCACGCCTTTAATCCCAGCACTTGGGAGGCAGAGGCAGGTGGATTTCTGAGTTTGAGGCCAGCCTGGTCTACAGAGTGAGTTCCAGGACAGCCAGAGCTATACAGAGAAACCCTGTCTCAAAAAAAATAATAATAAAAATAAATAAAAAAGAAAGAAAGAAAGAAAGAAAGAAAGAAAGAAAGAAAGAAAGAAAGAAAGAAAGAAAAGTAGCAGGGTGTCTCACCCTAGTGCACGCCAAGAAACCGTTGGCATCTCGGCAACTGTTCCTTTGTTTTCTTTGTCACTTGCAAAGTTGGTAAGTGTGAAATTCAGTACAGTGGTTTTCACAGTTGGACTTAAGCCTCTTAGGAATGATTTCCAGGTATGAAAATCATCTCTCACAGACTTTGAAATCATGGAAACCCATGATCAGAGCCGCCTGCATCCTAGCACTTGTTGAAGCCTTGAGGAGTCTGCACACATCCGAAGGATTGGCACCTCACTGAGGCGTGTACCATTGGTACAGACAGCTCTGAGAGAAGCCTTTTAGATCTGAAAGCTGTGTCGTTAATAATTTGGCAGTACCTATCTTGAGGTTACAGTAATATAAAGTGGCAGGGTTAATCCAAACTCTAGCTAATTGGCTTACCAGACCATTAGAGAGGGATTCTTACTAGCCATAGCATTCATTCATTACTCTATTCTCCAAGTCAGAATTTTGCTAAGAAAAACAAAGGAGCTTAAGATTTTCCCCACGCCTGTATCTCGGAGGAGAGCACTTTTAACTTGAGAGTCAGTTTGGTGAAGTCCTTAGGAACACCTCCTTTGGGGGGAGCCCTGGGCAAGGGGACCTGCGCTTATTGTCATGGCTGCGCTTAACTTCTGGAGACATTCACTGTTCTTGCCTTCTGAGTGTTGTTATTGTTACAAGAACGAAAAACAATTTGTAACTTTAGCACAAAGCTTCAACATTATACTTGATTAACCTTTGCGATCTTTTCTTTTTTATATATATATTTTTTTTATTTTTGTTTTTCAAAGTGTTTCCTTTGGGCTAAATCAGCATGCAGCAATCTAATGTAGACCGTTACAAATCCCTTTGAGATTTCACTAATTAACCACTGTGAGCTAAGCAAGCACTCAAGCTGGTTGCTTATGCGACCGCAAGCTGCATGCGTCTTTGAGCTTCGAATCAGTCCTGACAAATAGAGGTCCTCTCTCTCTCTCTCTCTCTTTCTCTCTCTGCCGCCTAGTTTGGAGATTCCCAGCAGCTGCGACTGGTTCGGATCCTGCGAAGCACGGTGATGGTTCGTGTTGGAGGCGGATGGATGGCTCTGGATGAGTTCTTAGTGAAAAATGATCCCTGCAGGGGTAAGGAGACCCTTTTGTTGAGCTGTCAGCACCTGTCGGGTGTCCCCACACTGAAAGCAAACTGGGACCAGTCTGAGTCCCACAGCCAATCGCTCCTGATGGCTTGTAAAATGTGGTCGCTCTCTTTCATTTTTCCACCAGTGGAATACATTTCAGACAGGTAGGTAGGAAATACAGTCTGAATTTTCTGTGTGAGACCTTCCTGTCTAGTTTTCAAAATGGACATTTCCACTCACCAAGACAGAATATTAGAGAGTAAACATTTAAAAGTCAGAGTTTTATGAAATGGGGGGAAGAGGGGAGCAGTACTTAAAACAAGAGCAAGCACTTGGAAGTTGAATAGCAAGATATTAGAAGTGTAAATATTGTATTGTAGCTTTCTTTACCAGTCTAGGAGTTTTAGCTTCTAATATTCCTATTTTGTCTCTCTGAGATTATAGTATTATTTGTAATTATGTTTATGTGTGTGGTATGTGTATGTATGTGCCAGTGTCCACAGAAACCAGAGGTATCAGGTCCTCTAGAGCTGGAGTTGCGGGTGGTGGTGAGCCACTCATGGGCACTGAGACCAAACTCAAGCCCTCCAAGACAAGAGCAGTGAGGTTAACTTAACCACTGAGCCATCCCACCAGCCCTGACAGTCCTGTTTGTAATGCCCTGTAGTTATTAGATTCTTAGTTGGTCATAGGCATATCTGATTACAGTTTACAATTAGCTGCCACCCACTCAGTAAGCAATGCTACTTTCTGACTTTACAGAAGAAAACAGTAGGATTGTGGTAACTTGTTTTAGTCTGTGAGTTTCTTATAGTCCTTTAAAAATATCTGTTCCAGCTTTTCCTGTGAGGCTGCCAAGTGGCGAGCCAAGCAGGGAGCCTTCTTTCAGTGCTGACATCTGGATACAGCTGTGTCTGTGTCCGAGTCACCAGGCCTGTCTTATCAAGGCCAGCACAGCCTGCTACACAGCCACACGGTAGCCCTGCTCTCTGTTAGCTAAAGATGCAGCGTAGAGAGAAGCGCAGCAAGGTGTGGCACTCCTGACTCATCAGACACACTTACCAACACTGGGGATGTGTCTGAGCAATGTGCTGTCAGGCGTTCTCACTACGGTACAGGCACAAAGGACACTTAATACAAACCTAGATGGTTTACTGTCGTACACACCAGGAGTACATGTGGATGTGTGTGTGGATGTGTGCATGTGCATGTGTGTGGGTGTGTGGGTGTATGTTTCTGTGTATGTATATGTATGTATGTATTTGTGTGTATGTGTGTGCACATGTGTGTGCATGTGCGTCTTTGTGTGTGCATGTGTGTCTTTGTGTGTGCATGTGTGTCTTTGTGTGTATGTGTGTGCATGTATGTGAATATGTGTATGTGCATGTCTGTGTGTATTTGTGTGGGTGTGGTGTGAATAAAACAATATGAGACAGCATTGAGCACAAAATTAAAATTATTCAACCAGAAAGTACAATCACCATAAGATGCATCCGGCTGCTGTTGGTCTGACACAGCATGCTGTTCCACAGAAAGCTTCTTAGAAGTAGAAAAACTATGCGTTCCAGTAGTACATATAATACGGTAAAAAACATTAAAAAGCAACAGAGTCTTTGTTAGCACTGCTACAGCACTTTTTGTCCTATCTGCAACTGTGTTACACTTTTCTGTGACTGGAACTGGCTTGCTCACCACAAACACATCAGTAGGGCTCTTACACTGCACCCTTGAGACGAGTACATCAGCCAGGTGATAAAAATCCCTCAGCTCCAGTAAGGCCCATCGTGTCATTTGGGGCACAATGGACTGCATTCTACAAAGAGTGCAGCCCGAGGTAAACACAGCTCTGAGTAGGACACCGCAATGGAGATACAAAGCATCCTGAGGGGGACGGGCTAGCATGAGTGGCTGAGCCTTCGCAGCTGTTTCCTCCCAGTTGAGTCGGACCTTGCAGGGCGGCTTCTCCTGATGTGCCTTCTCTCCTAACTGTGTGCTAAAGGCTGGATCTGAGCTCCCTCTGCACATCCGACCACTGTACTTTGTTTCCTCTGCTAACCGCGTTCTTTAACGTGACCTGTGTCCTTTCTTCTAGTTCACCATCACGGGAGTAAAATGTTGCGTTCGGAATCAAACTCTTCAATTACTGCTACTCAGCCTACTCTAGGTCGGCACCCCCCCTCGCTCCTCCCTTTCCCTTTTCTCTCTTTCATCTTCACATTCCTGCTTTCATGATTTGTTTTAATATTAATATGCTTCATTCACGCGTATGGCTTAACTCACATGCAGCAAGCTGGGGCTTCTAGTCATAAACTCTGAAACCGCGACACGCTCAGTGTAACACAAGCGATCAAGCACATGCTAACACGTTGCCCATCAGGTCCTCGTGGAGTGTTCTCCATGTGCATATGTGTTTGTATGAGTGCTACATCACCGGTGGCCTCTAGTGGATTCCTGGGTCTGGTGTCTGTTACTGCATGTTGGTAAAAATGTTTGGTTTTGGTTTTGGGTTTTTTTTTTTTTTTAAGGGCCAAAAAAATTAAAATGCTATCTGCCTCACTTGAGTGAAAATTCTGAAAGCTTTTATGTTATCTTCATGACTAACAAGCCATCTCTGATTTTGTATAATTGTTTAATCCCAATCCTAAATACTGGCATTCTCCGGACCTCAGCAATACATGTAAAAGACACGGTACCGTCTTCCTGACGTGTCAACAGTGTGCTGTAAGGGTGACAACGTGTGGGCATCCGTAGCTGGTGGACTAACGGTAGCATGAGCTTTCCATTTTCATGCTGACTTTGTTTGACACTGGCTATTCCTGCTGGCGTCTAGTGTTAGAGTAAGCCTGCCCCCTCCCCATCTCCCTCGTTTCTGAGAGGAATGCATTGTGAAGGAATGCATTTTTAACTTCTTGTTATGCTGAGGTGGAGCTGGCATGGCAAAAAGATGTTCTCGAGATCCTCCGCGCGCTGTGTGGTGCCAGGTGTGCCCTCCCTCCCACAGAGACTGAGTGCTTTCTCTTCCTGTCTGTTCATTGTTCTTTCTTGCTGCCTGCGTGCAATCCAGCTAAAGGAAGGACCAACATGGAGCTGCGGGAAAAGTTCATCCTAGCAGACGGTGCCAGCCAGGGTATGGCCGCCTTCCGACCACGAGGCCGCCGATCCCGCCCTTCATCCAGAGGAGCTTCCCCCAACAGATCCACTTCTGCGTCCAGTCACGCCTGCCAGGCAGCCTCCCCACAGGTGCCTGCTGCCGCCAGCACACCCAAGGTAGGACTCCAGGCTGTGGCCCTCCCTCCCTCCCAGCGTACCCCTCGTCCACAGCATCCTGGCAGGTGTTTCATTTCCCTGGTAGTCATGGGACCAGACACGTCCGTTTTATCTCTTCGCTCCATATTTTTAAACGTGTTCTGTCCAATGACCCATGAAGCCGTGTCTGTACAGGGTTACCCGTCTAGGGGCTTAGTTATCTCTCAGGTTGAGTTTTTCTGTTTAAAGCTTTATTTCTTTATCATTTTTATTTTATTTTGGTATTCTGGTTTGTCATCAGCCCCATCTACTCTTGCCTTCATTACCCATGTAAAGCGCAAACCTCTTCTCTGTGGGTTTGTTTCTCACTGGCTCCCCTTTACATTTGATGTACCGTTGTTCCATGCAGATTCTCCATCCTTTAACACGCAATTATGGTAAACCATGGTTGGCAAACAGCAAAATGTCAACTCCCTGTAAAGCAGCAGAATGCCCCGACTTTCCCGTGTCGTCCGCAGAGGTATCGTAAGGCCCCAGACCGCAGTCTTAACAGCCTTCTCTGGCTGACACTCACCTACTAACACCACCTCACCACCGCCCTGATGTGTGCACTTCTGATAATACTACATCTTCCTGTTAACTTCCTGCAAAACCGTTCTCAGGGAACATGAGAGTAAGGGGTACTCGGGAAAGACTGTGGCGGTTTGACATGCCTACACCATGAGGCTGTAGACGCACACTCCTGGGCTTTTGCTCTCTGTATATACGAGCTTATGAACGTTTTCTAATGTTGGTGGAATGCTCTTGCCAATAGACAGAATATGAGCAAGAGACTTAGCACGTTCCATTAGTTGAAAACCAGGAACAATGTCATTTGTAAGAGAGTTACTTGGGAACAGAATTTTAGCAAGTGTCCACCATGGATTGTCCCTCTCAGTGCATATGACATTAATTTCTGCTTGCTCATGCTGGCCTAGTGTGACATGGTTCTCAGTTCTAAGTGCAGGCATCAGGGGGATAGGGGTAGGAATATGGGAGGCTGATTGTCATTTTCAAAAGGTGTCTGTATTATATTTTAGTAATTAATGTTACTTGAGTATTCTGTTAATGTAATTCTCAAAATGGCAGGTACAGAGAGAAGATATTTAGGGAAAATAACATTTGCCAAGATTAACTCAAATTTAAATTGTTCACATTCAACTGAAAATCAGCCATCTATTTTTTCCAAAGAAACTTCTATGAATTGATCGGTGTGGGCGCCACCTCATGTGCTTGATCCAAAGCACAGTAACAAGGGAGGAGCTCCTAACCATCCTTTCTTGGAAATGAGTTATTTTTGGCCTAATGGTTAGGAAGAAAGCCAAGGCCCTTGTATAAAAGAAGTACTTTTTAAAAGCCCGGGACGGTTTTCATGGCTGTTTCCCAGTCACTTAATCCTCACATTAATTACAATAGGTGGACAGAGGAAAGTCCCTTGCCTTCTCTTCTCGGTACCAGTCCCTGAGCAGCCAAGTAGGAAGGCTGAAACAAACAGAGACTCCCTTTAAATGTCCCTTTCCCCCTCCTCCTTCCCCTCGGTCCCAAACTCCTCCTTGCCCCCACGTGTGGGAGCCATCAAAGTTGTTGTGACTCCATTGTGTGAAAGCTGAAAAGCACTTGCCCTCAGACCCATGCTTGTTTTAAATGTTTGGGGATAAATTTCTATGTTTCCCCCCCCCCTTTTTTTTTAAGTAGCAACTGCCCCAATTAAAGTAGAGGCTGGGGAAATGGCTCAGCTGGTAAAGTACCCGCTGTACAAACATAAGACCTGAGTTCATATCCCCAGGACTCACCTAAAAGCAAGGCACTTAGGGTGCAGAATGGCAGATAAAGACAAGCTAGTGAATCAGTGAGACACCCTCACAGAAGCAAAGCAAAAGACAGTAAAGGAAGATGGCAAGCGTGCCCCACGGCCTCAGTCAGCATGGGCTCACTTGTGCGCATGCCCGCCCATGAATAAAGTCCTAAGTCCGTTCTCTGAACTCATGTGAAGGTATGTTCAATTTTAAAGGAAGGCCTCACAGAATCTCAAGAGCAGTGTCTGTTTGTGCACACAATAAAGTCCAAGCAGTCACAGACTAAGGCAGGCGGTCTTGGCTTTCACACGACCCTTAGTGACAGAGTCACAGTAGGTGCTTACTCCCTCGTAGACAATTGATATTCCTCCCAAGTAGGCAGTGTGGTGGGTGTGCGAGTTAACTGGCTAATGTATATAAAAGCAGAGTAGGAACGTTTACCTATATAAGTCACACCTAGGTAATGTTCTGGAGCTGAGTATGGATGGGGCATGCCTGTGATTCCAGGACTTGGAGTGTGAAAGGGGGAGGGCCAGAGTTATGGACCAGCCTCAGCTACATAATGAGTTTAAGGCCAACCTGGGCTACATGCCTGTTAAAAAATATCACCTGCACATAGATTTGCATATAGAGTACACAGGTAGATAGAGTGTAAGAATCATACTAAAACCAACAAAGTCAGAGGGAAACATCAGTATCCAAAGTCGTACATGTGCTCTATTAAGAATTTTCAGCGCTAATGAGAAGGTGGTTCTAAAAATACAGTCATTTATTTTGTAGATTTGTTTTCTCTGTGGCTCCTTGGCTATGTGTTCATTGGCAGCTAGAAACCCTGGTACCCAAGAGAGCTTTGTTTTTACCTTCGGGAGATTTTCTAAAATGTCACAATGTAGAAACATGAGTTAGACTTAGCATATTGTCTTAAAATGGCTCCATACGTTTTCCTCAAGTGACTCTTCTAAGTTTGAAAGAAGTGTTTCCAAAGTATTGCCTCTAAGCTGCGTGTGCCCAGACCATCTGGTGTGACATTGGACGGTCACGCTTCCTTTCTGAGGGGTTTTCTGCCCAAGCTTTCTTATCTCAGGGTGGTTTTTTCTGCCCCCATCTCTCAGTTTCTGTTTAATGTCTGCCTCATTTTCTTAAGCACATTGAAGGCAGTGCAACAGTCAGGCATAACATCCAGCTCCCTGTCCCCTCCCTGTCTCCTCCTCTGCACAGTCCCCACCCCAGCGACAGCTGTCTAACCCTGTAACAGTGCCGGCCTGAGGCACACTAACAGCCCACAGTTTAATCAGTCCTGGTTTCCTCACCATGGCTTTTGTGGTTTGTCTACCATCACAAAGCCATTTTCTTTAAAAGTTTCTTTTATGCGAGTAAGACTTTTTAAAAAGGAGGAGGGGAGCCCTCGGGAGCCGCACCCCTCGCTTATCTGAAGCGTGTCCACCTCCTTGTCTAGATGAGCAACCATGAGCATAGTGGAACATCCTATAGCTCGTGCAAACTCTTACATGCTCTCTGCGCACATAGGGAACGCCAATCCAGGGAAGCAAGCTGCGACTCCCAGGGTACCTATCAGGGAAAGGCTTCCACTCCGGGGAGGACAGCGGTGCCTTGATAACGACGGCAGCCGCCAGAGTCCGAACGCAGTTCGCTGGTGAGTGTGTGATATCTCTTTCCCTCAACAGTGACCCAAGGACTAAAGTGCCCTGTGTGCTTTTGAAATGAAATGAAACACTAATCCCACAGAGAGACAGACAGACAGACAGACAGACAATGGGGCGAGGATGTAAGTCAGTACTGCGCCCTTTGCTCTGGGAGCCTCTTTGCCAACCAGGGAGCATGCAGGGTTGTTCCAGGTCCCTGGGGAAGTGCAGGCAGCTGGCCTTCCATCACAGAGTAGTGAACTCAGTGACTGGCCATGACTGGCAAGCTTTGAGCTCAGCATGAGAGGCAACTCTCACACTCTTTAAGTCACTTCCCCTCAGGCAAGGTGTCTTAGTCAGGGTTTCTATTCCTGCACAAACATCATGACCAAGAAGCAAGTTGGGGAGGAAAGGGTTTATTCAGCTTACACTTCCATACTGCTGTTCATCACCAAAGGAAGTCAGGACTGGAACTCAAGCAGGAGCTGATGCAGAAGCCATGGAGGGATTTTTTTACTGGCCTGCTTCCCTTGGCTTGCTCAGCCTGCTCTCTTATAGAACCCAAGACTGCCAGCCCAGAGATGGTCCCACCCACAAGGGACCCTTGATCACTAATTGAGAAAATGCCTCACAGCTAGATCTCATGGAGGCATTTCCCCAACTGAAACTCCTTTTTT